>BSBM01000637.1:17230000-17280000 GCA_027924585.1 Larix kaempferi | reverse complement strand
TATTAGCGATTGCACACATTGGCAAATATTAGCAATATTCAATTTTTTATACATGATAAGAAAATACAATAAAAAGATCGAACACCTACAATAACAGAGCTATTGCTCTCATTATCCAATGATGGAAGCCCTTATCTCATTCACATTGGCTCAAACCCTTAAAAATATTAAAAGATCTGAATTTTGTTGGCATGGGAATTTTACATGGATTTTGCAGTGGACAAGGGCTTCATTGGATCGAAATCCATTGTCATACACAGGTATAAAGAGAAACAGTGGGATGCTAAATGACTTCTTGGTTCTGGTGGAATGCTCTCATCGCATTCTCCATCTGCTACTGCACTTACCGCAGCTATTGGATTTCAAGATGGACCTGGAGGGTCTTCCCTTGCGATTTTGTTACTTTTGGCCTGTGTTGTTATGCATGATGCATTGGGTGTTCGACTGGATGCTCGTCGCCAAGCATAGGTTTTGAATCAATTGGTATTTTAGCTGTCAGCAGAACAAACGTTAGCTGACACAAGGCCTCTTCAATAATCTTGGGTACATCACGCTAGGGAACGTTCTCAAAAAGGTTATATCCAATATCAAATCCTCCGAACACCCTAAAACTCAGTCAAATGTTTCATATTTTCTTCATCCACAACTTTTTCAAAACGCAGACTTTAAATGGAGATTGATATTATCTACAGTCATAGGGTCTATCCCTTCTTAACCAGAACTTAAAATGATAAAAGATGGAATTTTTCTTCCTCTTAGTGGGAAACTAAGAAGAAAACACATTAATCCAAAATTCAAGGTCATTAAGACTCATTAATCCAAAATTCACTACATTCAAACACATTAATTGAAAATTAAATCTCAATGGGAAACTATTTAGGGATCGGTACTCACAGATTTGGGAGGCATTGGCTCCTCTCAGAGTTTCTCTGCTCGACCTCCCTGTCCCCTACACGATTGCAATCCAACTCTTCTATGCTCAGTATCCACATGCCCAAATCGCTTCTCCGACCCAGATGATCTGCTCACGGCTCTCTTAGCAAATCAATGGCGCAACTCTGCTTAGAATCTAGGGCCAAAATCACCATTGCTTGCTTAATGGGTTGTTTGCTCAGCCTTTAGCCGGGATGCTCTGCTCAGTACAACTCACTCATGAACTCGACGCTGGGTGCATGGGCGGGAGGTTGAAAGGTAAGTCTTCGTTGTGATTTTTTAATTTGTTATATTTGTTATTTTTATATAATATCTATCTATCTATCTATATATATGTGATTTTTTTATTTGTTATATTATATGTATATATATATATATAACAAATAAAAAAATCACACATATAAATATGATTTTTTTTTATATTCAATATATATATATATATAACAAAAAAGACTCACCTTTCATCCTCCCGCCCTTATATATGTATATATATATATATATATATTTTGAAAAAAAATTAAAATTAAAAGTTTAATAACGATGTAAGTGATGATGATGCTGATGAAATCAATGCCGATGATGATCATGATCATCGCCATCAGTACATCCCCAATCATCATCATCATTGTCATCATCATGAGAATCATTGTCTCATCATTATCATCATCATCAAGAACATAATTGTCATCATAAGCATCATCATCAATGTCATCAAAATCATAAAAAACACCATCGCCATCGTCGTCATTATCATCATCATCAACGTCGATGCCATCACTAATCATCATCACCATATTCATTTTCATCATCATCATCATCATGGTCATGATCATCCTCATCATCACCATCCCCATCATAATCATCATCATCACTACTCATCATCATAATCATCATAAAGAAAAACATCAACGTTGTCACCATTATCATCATCAACATCGATGCCATCACTAATCATCATCAAAATCATCATAAACAACAACATCGTCATCATCATCATGATATTCATTGTCATCAACATCAAGAACATCATCGTCATCATAAGTGTCATCATCATGGTCATCGTTGTTCTCATCACAACCGTAATAGTCATCATACATATGATCATCGTCATCATCATCATCATCATCGTCACCATCTTCACTATCATCATCATTTCAATCATCATCATCATCATCATAATCATCTCATCATCATCATAATCATCATCACCGTATTCATTTTCATCATCATCATTGTTGGTAGGTGGTTTGGTAAGGAAGAATCGCAGCATTGCCAATGCTGCGACACGTCAGAAAAGGTCGCGGAAGGAAGAGGGCTGCATTATTTTATGTATTTTTTAGTCGATTGTCCTGCAGAATGCGGGTTTTTGGGTCATTGGACCATACTTTATGTATTTTTGGGCTAATTGTACTGCAGTAGGCGGGTTTTTGGGTCATTTTGGAACATATCAGTTAATTTTTGGTCATTTGGACCGCGTCAGTTAGATTTTGGGTCATTTCTCCAACTGTCGGTTAGGAAGTTGCTAGTAAATGGACAAGCATTGTAAAGGCTGAAACCTATATGTAGACATGAGTTGTAAGTGTAAAGGGGGGAATCGGATCGGAGAGATGCATTTCATGTGTATGCTCTGAGATCAAGAGATATTGCTGAGATTTGGTTTTGCGGAAATATTGTATCAGGGTTTTTGCTGAAGTAATATGACATGATAGAACTGTTTGGAGAAATTCCCTGTGTTGATAATGCATGTTTCAATTTACAATTGATGCTATGATTCTTGTTGCAGTCAATACTTTAATGTTATACTTGTTGCAATGAATGCTTATGTTATGAATATGAATGATGTTAATCTTGAATGCATAGATCTGTCTTGAATGCTGCGATAAGTTAAGGAATTGTTGCCGTAATCATCCTCCTTTATTCGGTGGAAACACGGTTTCGTCCACTCTCCCTTTATCACCTCGGGTGAGACCTCATCTGCTCTGCAGGTGTTGTCAAACGGGGTAAAACCTGTCTGGGCCGGTGCTCAGGGAGATCATGGTGGGTTGGTGTCGACAGTGATGGGAACCCCTGTCGACTAGGTCTGAGTCAACAAATGGTTCCATTTCTGGGACCATGTGCAAAGTGAAAGGAGGATATGTTGTGGCATCCGACGCAAATAGAGATATAGAGTTGGTTTGATCAGAGGTTGTAGGATTTTGCTGAAGAAGAAATCCGAAACACTCGACTGATGGTAGACTTGTGGGTCGATAGATATATTCACGACGTTCTGCACGAATGGTTTTTCTGCTAATTTTTGGTCCTTTTGTTCAAGTGGTTGGAAAAGTTGACCTATTAGAAGAGTAACCACCAAGGTGGTGAGCTGATGACCTACAACCCAGAGATGATCCAAGAACTGCAGGAAGTCAACAATAAAGCATCGCGGGCTTTCGATGTGTGGGTTGATAGCATCTTGGAAGGGTATATCACTGAATTCATGGTTGACACATAGAAGTCTTGTAGTGAAGCCGAAAGATATTTCTTCCATGAACCCTAAGGAAGGTTTCTTGTTGTCGCTCCAACTATCCATTAAGATGCTTATTTGTGAAAAAGGTATATTGAATATTGGCATATAGATCAGTAAGCAACCTGGTGGGCGGAGGTCGTGGGTATCACGATAGCAGGGGGGCGATGCATGGAATGATCAGGGGTAGATGGGTGCGGGTCATGACGAGACTGTGAGTGAAGCCGAGGAAGAGAGTGGTCTTACAAGGAAAGGAGCGAGGTTTCAATAGGAAAAGGGGCAGAGGATAAGAGAAGGTCCTGCTGCGATCGAACCACAAGTTCACGAAGGAAGACCACATGAGACGAAGTGACCTCACAGTCTGGACAAGGACACATAAGCTACACTTAGGATAGAGGCAGGACCTAACCCCAGTAGTAATGTACCCACACCTCTGCTCACTATCTGTCAACCAGTGAGAAACAACACTTCGATCCCACCGGGTCAACAAAACTTGATCGCTAGTAGTTCAGTACCTATAGGAAGGAATCCCACGATGGAAGACGATGATGCTAAGTTATCATTGTTCCATGGGAGTGGGATAGATAACCCAAAATAGTATTGGTTTTTATGTGAAGCGGTCTAGACTGTAAAACAAATCACTGATGATGACGCCAAGAAAGGACAGCTGGCGACGAACCTAAGAGGTTGCGCTTTAGATTGGTTTATGAAGTTTTTTCTAGTCCCTTTAGGAGCTCCAATGAAGTCACTAGATGAGATCAGGGATGGGTTTATTACAAAATTCATGAAGCCTAAGTCTGAGGCCCAATATATCACAAAATTGAAAGAAATCAAGCAGTATCCCAACGCGATGGTGTGCGATTTCGACCAGAGGTTCAAGACGCTGATGGAAAGGGTTAGTTTCGATATGAGCGCTGTCCAACATAAAGAGTGGTTCATCACGACACTGCTACCACATATTCGACTACCATTGATGCAACAAAACATCTTGACGCCCAGTGAAGCTCTAGAGATTTCAATGTGGTTGGAGGCATCGCTGATTGGAGAAAATGCAGCTAAGATGTCGTAGATACAGACACAGCTAGCTAATTTGACCATACAGCTGCACGATTTGAAGAAGGGCAAGGAGTAGCACAAAGAAGTATGGTGCACATGATGTCGAGGGGAAGGGCATACGAAGGAAAATTACCCCAACTTCCACAACTACTTGGTTTCAGGAGCACCAAACCCATTGAATGGTGGTGGCATGCCATGGTGTCGCGTTTGTTAGGTATTTGGGCACCGCCATGAAGAATGTCCATATATGCAAAAAATGGTCACCAAGATGATGAATCTCTATTGCACTTTCTGTAAATTGGTGGGACATGATGACAAATATTTCCGAGCATATGGGTTTCTTCATGAGAGAACATATGACGCATTTTATGTAAAGGATGACCAACGTGCTGTACAACAACCGCCACTGCAGCTATAGGTAGCCCCTCCGCTAACTCAACCGAAGGTACAGTTTGTACTGCAGCAGCCCCCACATCAGTAGTTTGTGCCGCAATATGCCCCGATGCAAATGGCTCCACCACAGCCAAAGTACGTTCAGCAACCACAGTTTACGCAGCAAGGACAAGGCATGCAATCCGCCCAGATGCAACAACAGTACAACCAACTGCAGTACCCACAACAGGGAAGATTCCATAGAGGTTTCCGGAGTGGACGTGGCAGAGGATTTGGTTGTGGAGGAGGACGAGGAGGTCGCGGACCTGTTCAGTGCTATCACTGTGTAGTATGGGGATACTATCAATGCGATTTTCCACTCTTGTAGACGCAGTGTACATTTTGCTTTGTTACAGACCATATAGTGGAAAACTGCCCGCAGTTGATTGCACAATGATAGGAAGGATGCAAAACCAGGCACAGCAGCTAGTACAGAATCAGGTGCAGCAAGCGATGTAGAACCAAAACCAAAATGCTAATCCAAATCTGAAACAGCAAGGGATTCCTACACCTAATCAGAATCAGGGCGCGAATGTTGTGAAAATTTCTGCAGAGCCAAGACCACAGGATGCGGTGGTCGCAGTCATTGCACAGGGAGGTGCAGCAACAGGAGGAGACATTCGGAAGGCTGGGCAGAAGAAGGTATTATTTGATGTTGCATCTGACCATGATACGTTCTTCCAAGCATGTCGTGCATTAGACCAAGACCGCGGTAAATATATCATTTATGACATGCCCCCTTTGTTTGATGCAACTTGAGAGGCAGGTCCATCAGTGCAGTCTGGAACTTTACAAAATTTTCTTGAGAGCTACTTATTGTTGGCAATAGATCCCACATCCCTGGCTAATATTGAAGGGTTGTTGCAGTGACCAGCTAGGGGATGGCAGGAGTCTGCAGTCAACTCTTTATAGCGACGGAAGACAGTTAAGGAGATGCGAATGAATATCCAAATTGGGGATTATGATGTTGACTCAGTTATTCTAGATCTTGGGTCGGATGTCAACATCTTAACCAAGCAGGCATGGCAGAAAATGGGGTTCCCCCCATTGAGATGGTCTCCTGTACAACTTCGGTTAGCTAATCATGCTAAAGTGACGCCAATTGGGAGAGTCCCCCGGTTGGTGGTGGACATTGAGGGCATGAATACCTACGCTGAATTTGATGTCATCGAAGTGGTTGAAGGAGGAATTTCGTATCCTACATTGCTGGGGATCGGATGGGCTAACGACAGTGGAGTGGTAATCAACTTCAAGCGGCGGATGATGACTTTTGAAAACTACGATCTCAGAGTCATAGCCCCATTGGATCCGGCTGAAGGTCGCAGATACATTGAGACAGTAAAGGACGACAATCCCAGTGCATGGGACCACACATTTAACATTTCTGAAGACTATATTCATCCAACTGCCAACGGTGAGCTGAGATGGCGCAGTGACAGCTCTACGTCTTTTGACTCTGATGATGCACTAGAACACTGGCAGAACCACTTGCACAAGGTGATGCTCCGTAAGTGTGGGTTGATCACGCAGTCGATATGCCGCATCGCGACTGAAACGGTCACACTCCCAATGTATGAAGGACTACCTGGCTTGTTTGACTTTCTGATAGAGTTCGAGGAAAGAGTTTCAGAACCACAGTGATTGCTGGCATAGGACGAAGCACTAAAGGCTTCTCCAGCATGCTGGTGGGCGACACACAAGGCATCAATTGATGGATGGTTGAAATGCAGAATATTGATCATGGTACGCTTCGACGATACCAAGGTCTACCACACAGGGAAGTATGATGGTCGAAATGATCCAGGAGGCCATTTGATGGAGTGTCAGACATTATGGGCATCACGACCAAGAGATGAGTGGGTCCATTCATTTATCCTAAACTTGGATGAAATGTCGCGGTCCTAGTATACTGCAACTGAGTTATGGGGAGAAATGACTACTTGGTTGGAGTTGACCATATGTTTTACTCATACGTTCAGTTTTGATGATACCAATCTGGATGTCCATAATGCTCTACAGATCATTCGCGATGTGGTTCTAAAGGTTGTTCCTGTGGCATACTCAGCGGATCTGCATATGCACTGCTAGATGCAATCCATTATGGAATGTTATAATATCACTGGTGGGCCCGAAGATGGTCATAATCCATGGAATGTCAATATTCCGGAGTCTGAAGGAAGTCGCGATGTGGTACCACCTGGTGCGCCAAGTGATCCGTTCAGTCAGCCCTTGAAGCTTCCTAAGATCAATATTGGGATAGAGACCACTCGCAAGTTCACGAATGTTGGAGATTACTGGGATGATGAAATGATGGGAAAGGTCACTGAGTTGTTGCATGAGTTCCAAGACCTTTCTCCTATGAATTTCTCCGAAATGAAAGGTATTTTGGGTGATCTAGGAGAGGTGAAGATTCCCTTGAAACCAGATGCCAAACCGATCAGGAAGTGACCTTATCGGCTCAATCCGTGACATAAGGAGAAGGTCAAGGAAGAAATTGATCGCATGTTGGATGCTGGTATCATTGAACCAGTCGAAGAGTCCGAATGGATCAGTCCTATGGTGGTGCAGGATAAAAAGAATGGTGATTTATGCATCTGTGTCAATCTACGGAAGTTGAATGATGATTGCTTGCATGATCCCTTTCCGACCCCATTTACTAATGAAGTAATTGATGGAGTAGGTGGCCAGAAGATGTGTTTTTTCACGAATGGGTTCTCAGGCTATCATCAGATCTGTATTGTAAAGGAAGACTACCACAAGACAACTTTTGTGACAGAATGGGGATGTTTTCAGTATACTGTAATGCCGTTTGGACTGAAGAATGCACCTGCGATATTTTCACAGGTTGTTGTTGTTGCATTCAAGGATTTCATCCAGAAGTTCTTGCAGGTATACATGGACGATTGGACAGTCTATGGATTGATCCGTGATCACCTGGCCAATCTGCGGTTGATGCTGGAGCGTTGTCGACAGCACCAGATATCGCTGAATTTGCAGAAGTGCATTTTATGCATGCCGTTTGGGATAGTGTTAGGTCATATTGTGTGCAAGCAAGGGTTGTTAGTCGATCCAACGAAGATTGCGCTTATTTTGAGTTTGACACCGCTGACCACTGTCAAGCAGTTAAGGGCAACTTTAGGACATACTGGGTATTACTGCAAGTTCATTAGGGGTTATGCAGCGATCACCGCCCCTATGAAGAATCTATTGAATAAAGATGCCATATTTCAAAGGAGCACTGAATGTCAGGATAGTTTTAAGCAGCTGAAGGCTAAGATGGCTTCAGCACCGATACTAGTATTCCCAGACTAGAGCAAAGAATTCCATGTCCATGTTGATGCATCGTCAATTGCACTCAGTGTGGTGCTAGCTCAAGCAGGAGAGGGGGATCTTGATGACCCTATTTCTTTCTCCAGTCAGAAGCTGTCATCCGTAGAAAAGAACTACACCACCACTGAGAGTGAAGGATTGGTGATGGTCGATGCACTGCAAACGTTCCGACACTACTTATTGGGTGGACATTTTAAGATGTTCACAAACCACTATGCATTGAACTACCTAGTCAATAAGCCTGTTTTGGGGGGGAAGATATGTCGATGGTTACTTCTCTTTCAAGAGTTTGAATTTGAAGTAATTGTGAAGCCAGGGCGGTTGAATTCTGGCCCTGATCATTTATCGAGGATTGAAACCGGAGAGGAGCCAACTAACATTCAAAACGGGTTGCCTGACGCACAACTATTTCGGGTTAAAGTAGTCGATGGCTACTTTGAAGAAGTCATCTAGTTTTTGGCAACCGGTACCGCACCAGAAGAGCTCACCACTAGTCAAAAGAAGCAGTTGATGGTTAAAGCTTCCGACTTCCAGCTCATCGCAGGAGAGTTGTACAAGATGGGTGCAGACGAGGTATTACGATGGTGTGTCTTGCCACATGAGCAAGCGCAAATATTGGCAAAAGCACATGGAGGAGTAGTTAGAGGACACTACGGTGGTCAGGAAACTACTAGGAAGGTGCTTCATGTGGGGCTTTGGTGGCCCACACTCCATAATGATGTAACAGACTATGCGCGGTCCTGCAATGTCTGTCAAAGAACCGGGAAGCCATCCCAGAGGGATGAGATGCCGCTGATGCCTTAGTTAACACTATGGTCATTTGAAAAATGGGAAGTGGATTTTGTGGGACCAATCAATCCACCCGGTAAGTGCACTGGTACCAGATATATCATCACGGCGACAGATTACTTGACAAGATGGGTGGAATCTCCACCAGCCATTGATTGTTCCGCAACCATGGCTTGCACGGTTTTTGTTTGACAACATTATCACTTGTTTCAGCTACCCCAAGATATTGCTGAGTGATCAAGGTAGCCACTTTCTCAATTGCCGCATCAGCGCATTGACGAAGGAGCTGCAGATACAGCATAAGAAGAGTACACCATATCATCTGCAGGAAAATGGCACGGTGGAAGCTTTCAATAAGATATTGGAACATGCACTGAAAAAGGTGTGCAATGCAAACCGCAACAATGAGGATCTCAAAATCCCAGCAGTATTGTGGGCCTATCGCACCACATGTAAAAGGTTGACGGGTCAGACGCCATTTAAGTTGGTGTATGGACAAGAAGCAATCGTGCTAATTGAGTACATTGTTCCAAGTCTGTGCATTATAGGAATGGATTCTGTGGAAACACTAGAGGAACGTCTAGCAGAGTCAGTGCAGCTGGAGGAAAATTGCTTTATCGCTGGTTTCCATCAGGGTGTGGAGAAGGATCGCCAGAAGTCTTGGCATGATCACCACATCAAGAACAAACAGTTTCAATAGGGCAACTTGGTGTTGTTATATGATAGCAATTTTATGAAACATCAAGGAAAATTGTAGATGTATTGGCTTGGTTTCTATCACATTAGTAGCATAACTTCAAGAGGAGAGGTACAGTTGCAGTAGTTGGATGGAGCGATGCTCCCCAAGTTGATTAATGGTAGCAGGTTTAAGCTTTATCGGTCAGGCTTGGAGCAGTACGATGCCTGAGTGGCATCAGAAGAAAAAAAATGTAGGTGGATTGGTGGCAGGTTGGCGCACCAACAAGCACTGAATGCAGAAGTAGGGAGGCTTGTGCCACAAGTTAGGAGTGGTCCGCGACCCATGGCAGGGTTGTGGCCGAGTTCGATCAACAATCATTTCGAGTCATGAGAAAATGGGACCTTTTTCATTTTGACACATTTGATCGATAGTTGTCCCAGTGTGGCAACGGCGCAAGGCACATTTGGCACAGGGGACACACTGTGGAAGCATGGCCGATGGCATTAGGAGTGATGGTTTGCACTCTTTGGCATGAATGGCATCTGGCGGAGGTATGGTTGCCACTCCACACATTAGGAGTCTATCCTCTACATGCAGGACATAGCGGAATGGTATGATCGTCACCTTATGTGAATGGATTTTGCAAATGATTGTTGAGGCAGAAATTTGAAGGCAAACGATGTATAAATCTAAGCAACAGTGGATAGTCAAGAACAGAGGTTTTCCAATTGAGAGGTGTTATGCTACGAGAGGGTCAAGAATCTAGATAAGTTAGAAATTCCAAGGAAGCTATGGAAATTATCCATTTCATTTCATGTGGTAGCATAGCAGGTGCGCTGAGGGCCCGAACGACGAGTGTGCATGAGCGCCTATTGCAATACGCACCGTGGACACTCGGGTGTTCCAAAAATGAAGTTTCATCTGAGATGTCTAGGTATGTAGTGGTAGTTCAAAGCTTCGTGGTCCCTGTGACCATAGAGATAATGGGGGTGGAAGCCCCCTGATCTTGATCGTTCGTGCTCACCGACGCAAAACAGATGTGCCAGAGCAGTTGGCCTGTTTCACCCCTCGATGTTGTTTGTAAACTTCTCCTCAGTTGGCACAAGGCTCCTAGAGACTGGAGGATGAGTTTTCAAGGTACAGGACAGCAAGTCGGAGGATGATCATCTTTGGGTAAGAAGTACATGACAGCGAGTCGGAAATCATTGTAGCAGCGAGAGATGTATACAACAATGAGGTACAGACACCATGAACAGTTGTACAAACATAGTTCAGCCATAGATGACTCCGAGTACACCATGTCTAGTTGACGTGGCTCGAGGGCGAGCCACAAGATTGTGTTTGGGGCCTATTGGCAGGCGGTTTGGTAAGGAAGAATCGCAGCATCGTCGATGCTATGACATCTCAGAAAAGGTCGTGGAAGGAAGAAGGCTGCATTATTTTATGTATTTTTGAGTTGATTGTACCACAAAATGCGGGTTTTTGGGTCATTGGACCATACTTTTTGTATTTTTGGACTAATTGTACCATAGTAGGTGGGTTTTTGGGTATTTTGGACCATGTCAGTTAGTTTTGGGTCATTTGGACTGCGTTAGTTAGATTTTGGGTCATTTGTCCAACTGTCGGTTAGGAAGTTGTTAGTAAATGGACAAGCATTGTAAAGGCGGAAACCTATATATAGACATGAGTTGTAAGTGTAAAGGAGGGAATCGGATTGGAGAGATGCGTTTCATGTGTATGTTCTGAGATCAAGAGATAATGCTGAGATTTAGTTTTGCGGAGATATTGTATCAGGGTTTTTGCTGAAGTAATATGACATGATGGAACTATTTTGTTAAATTCCCTGTGTTGATAATGCATGTTGCGATTTACAATTGATTCTATGGTTCCTATTGCAGTCAATACTTTAATGTTATGCTTGTTGCAATGAATGCTTATGTTATGAATATGAATGATGTTAATATTGAATGCATAGATCTGTCTTGAATGCTGCGATAAGTTAAGTAATTGTTTCCACAATCATCCTCCTTCATTCGGTGGAAACATGGTTTCGTGCACTCTCCCTTGATCGCCTCGGGTGAGACCTCATCTGCTCTGCAGGTGTTGCGGGATGGGGTAAACCCTGTCTGGGGCGGTGCTCAAGGAGATCGCGATGGGTTGGTGTCGGCAGTGATGGGAACCAATGTCAACTGAGTCCGAGTCAAAAATCATCATGATCGGGATCATCATCATCTTGGTCGTGATCATCTTCATCATCACCATCCCCATCATAATCATCATCATCACTACTCATCATCACAATCATCATAAACAACAACATCAATGTCGTCACCATCATCATCATCAACGTCGATGCCATCACTAATCATCATCAAAATCATCATAAACAACAACATCGTCATCATCATCATGATATTCATTATCATCAACATTAAGAACATCATCGTCATCATAAGTGTCATCATCATGGTCATCGTCGTTGTCATCACAACCGTCATAGTCATCATACATATGATCATCATCATCATCATCATCATCACCATCTTCACTATTGTCATCATATCCAACATCATCGCCATCATCATCACCGTATTCATTTTCATCATCATCATCATGATCGGGATTATCATCATCATGGTCATGATCATCCTCATCATAACCATCATCATCACTATTCATAATCACAATCATCATAAACAACAACATCAACGTCGTCACCATCATCATGGTCATTGTCATCATCATCATCATCATCATCATCATCATCATAAGCATCATGATTAACGTTGTCATTGTCATTAATCATCATCAAAGTCATCATCATCATAAGCATCATCATTAACAGCGTTGTTGTCATTAATCAATGTCATCATCATAAAAAACACCATTTTCATCTTCTTCATGATGATGATGATGATGATGATGATGATGATGATGAAGATGATGATGATGTTGATGATGGTGGTGGTGATGACGACGACGACGACGACGATGATGATGATGATGATAATGTGGAGCATGATGGAAGTGATGATGGAGATGATGATGAAGATAAGGATGATGATGGTTATAATGATGATGATGAATATGGTGATGATGATGATGAAGAAGATGATGAGGAGGAGGAGGAGGAGGAGGAGGAGGGGGGTTATGAAGAGATGATGATGATAATGATGATGATGATGATGATGATGATGATGATGATGATGATGATGATGAAGATGACGATGATGTTGATGATGGTGGTGGTGATGACGACGATAACGTCAAGGATGATGATGATAATGATGATGATGATGATGATGATGATGATGATGATGATGGTGATGGTGATGATGATGATGATGATGATGACGATGAGGAGGAGGAGGAGGATGATGATTATGATGATGATGATGATGATGATGATGATGATGTTGATGAAGATGATGATGATGTTGATGATGGTGGTGGTGATGACGATGAAAACGTCAATGATGATAATGATAATGATGATGATGACGATGATCATGATCATGATCATAATTATCATGATGATGATGGTGGTGGTGATGATGACGACAAGGATGACGATGATGATGATGATGAGGATGATGGTGTTAATTTGATACTAATTTGACTAGAAATATCACTAAAAGAAACATAATCACAATATAGACAAAGATTTACCCTGGGAAACCCTCATGGGGTAGAAAACCTAGCAAATATTTCCTCAATATATATGATCAACCAAATACAAGATGTAGAAACCAAACAAGAGCTCCTTCTCCTCCTATGCAGACCTCTCTCTCACTTGTGCGCTACTTCTAAGTGAGTGAATGAATGAGATAAGTGAGGAACATCCTCCTCTACTTATACTCATCTTCTGACTGACCTTTTACCCTAATGGGGCCGACCTCTCCCTGGAGAGTCTAATAACCCCAAAATAATAAAATCAGGGCCGACCTCACATGGGAGATCTAATAATCCTAGTTACCACATTCTCTTGGAAGAATAAACATCTCCGGATATACAATAAGGTCACAACGGAGGAATGTACCATCTCAGAAATAATAAAATACAAATATAATATTCTTGGAAGTTACAATATTTCAACACTCCCCCTTAACGAGAAGGATATTATAACAACATCTGCAGGAGAAAGGAGTCATCAACTACATGGTACATGATACATCTAAAAATAATTGGAAGCTTTCTTCATACATCATCATGAGTAACTCAACAGTTACTGGAACATAATCATCTTCAATACTGAGTCTTCATCTTCTGCATCACTCGAACAACTACAACATCTGGATCATCTCGATCTACAGCATCTGGATCATCTCGATCTACAACATCTGGATCATCTCAGCATAATCTGCAATACACATGATCTAGTTACAGGATGATCAATCCTTATCAATTTTAGACAAGTCTCATGTCTATGGACGATGCAATCCAGATATACTTCTAGGATGATCAATCCTTATCAATTTTAGAAAAGTCTTATGTCTATGGACGATGCAATCTAGATCTACTTCTAGGATGATAAATCCCTATCAGTTTTAGACAAGTCTCATGTCTATGGATGATGCAATCCGTGATCATTTTAAGACAAGTCTCATGTCTAGGGACGATACAATCCATGATCCTTTTAAGACAAGTCTCATGTCTAGGGACGATACAATCTGTGATCCTTTTAAAACAAGTCTCATGTCTAGGGATGATACATTCCATGATCCTTTTAAGACAAGTTTCATGTATAGGGATGATACAATCCATGATCCTTTTAAGAAAAGTCTCATGTCTAAGGACGATACAATCCGTGATCCTTTTAAGACAAGTCTCCTGTCTAGGGACGATACAATCCCATCATGTACATTTTGAACCAAGGGTCCAGGGATGATGCAGTCCTATCACATACATTTTGAACCAAAGGCTTAGGGACGATGTAGTCCTATCACATACATTTTGAACCAAAGGCTCAGGGACGATGCATTCCTATCACGTACATTTTGAACCAAAGGCTTAGGGATGATGCAGTCCTATCACGTACATTTTGAACCAAAGGCTCAAGGAGGATGTAGTCCTATCCCGTATATTTTGAACCAAAGGCTTAGGGATGATGCAGTCCTCTCAAATCCACAAGGGACCTCTTTCTCAGAGACATATGTCTACAAATCAATTCTGGGACGGAATTCCAGGGATGATGCAATCCCTCTTCTTTCTCGGAGACATATGTCTACGGATCCTTTTAGAACATGTGTTCAAGGATGATGCAATCCCCTCATCAACTTAGACCCTATCTAAGGACCATCCACCAACCTCTCTGTCAGCATCACCAATATAGGTATCCACATCATCGACCTCACTATCGATGCAGGAAATCTCATCATAAGTGACCACATCACTCCCCCTTTCGAGGAGGGTCCTTCTGAACTACACCAAGCTTGTCTCGGAAATACTCAAACTTTACTCGAGACAAAGGTTTGGTCAATATATCAGCAACTTGTTCATCAGTGCTGACATACTCGAGCTTGATAGCCCCTTTCTACACCATATCCCATATATAGAAATATCAGATCTCTATGTGCTTTGAATTCTCATGGAACACTGGATTTTTTGTCATCTTGATACAACTCTGGTTGTCACACAGGATCTCAGTGGGTTCCATCTCTAAGTCAAATAAACTAGATAAAAACTTTTGAAGCCATATTGATTCACAACTAGCAGAGAAAGCAACAATATATTCCACTTCAACTGTATTGAGAGCCACACTGGATTGTTTCTTGCTAAACCATGAGATCATGGCAAATCCCAAGCAATAACATCCTCCTGATGTGCTCTTCCTGTCTGATACACTGCCTACTCAATCAGCATCTGTGTAGCCATACAATCTGAAACCATGATCTTCAAGATAACATAGACCAAAGTCTATCGTACCCTTTAGGTACCTCATCACATGCTTTGCAGCTATGAGGTGAAATCGTCTAGGTTCCACTAGATACTGACTCAAGCTATTCACGGCAAAGCATATGTCTGGTCTGGTATTTTTTAAATACATCAATGACCCAATAATCTGTCTGTACAAAGTCATATCCACTAACTCTGATGATTCATCTACTAACAGTTTCAAGTTTGAATCCATGGGAGTGGCCATGGCCTTATATTCCAACATATCAACTTTTCAAGATTTCCACAACATACTTTCCTTGGTTGAGAAAGATTCCCTCTGGGCCTTTCCATACTTCTAGACCTAAGAAGTAGTGCATCAATACGAGATCTTTCATCTCAAACTCTAAAGAGAGTTTTTTCTTGCATTCGATAACCTATTTCTCATTTCCTGTAAGAAATAGATCATCCACATATAGCAGCTATATGACAGGTTCATCATCCATAACCTTGAGATAAAGATTAGGATCAGCTTTACTTTTGGTAAATCCTAAGCTTGTCAAGAAATTGTCAATTTTTCCATACCAAGCTCTGGGAGCTTGCTTCAACACATACAAGGCCTTCTTTTATTTGCACACATGGGTTCTTCCATCTTCCACCTCAAATCCTTGAGGTTGTTCTATATACACTTCCTCCTCAATTACACCATTTAGGAAGGCTATCTTTACATCCATCTGGTGTAATTTCCACTTCATCATGGATGCAAGTGCCATGATAGTCCTAATGGAAGTGTACCTTGCAACTGGTGCAAATGTTTCTTCATAGTCAATTCCCTCTTTCTGATAGAACGCTCTGTCTACGAACCTTGCCTTGTAATTTTAAATACTGCCATCTGCAGCATGCTTTATCTTGTATATCCATTTGGAGGATACCACACTTTTGTCCTTTTTTTTGGGAACTATGTCCCAAACGTCATTCTTCATTATTGATTGGTATTCCTCCGTCATTGCCTCCACCCACTCTTGCTTATGGGATGCTTCTTCATAACTAGTGGGTTCTTGATCTACAAGATCACATATCAGGGCCACATAGTTGGAAAATACCCTTGGATTCTTGCTCACCCTAGTGGAGCCTTCAGGAGCTCCATACTTTTCTGCTCCCTGTATAATGTCTCTTTCCCATGCTGGCTTTCTCTTCCTTGAAATTTCTATGACAGGGGGTTCTTGTGGTTCCATCATGTCATGGTCTTTAGGAATTGTCTCTTCAGGGGTGGGTGCAAGTTCTGTGATTCTAGAAGGTGCCTCTTCCTCATATACTTCTTCATGTTGGCACTTCCTAGATCTCTTGAGAGATGCCTCTTCATCAAATGTCACATCCCTACTAATTTCCATATGATGAAATCCTGGGATGTATATTCTGAATGCTTTGGATGCTTCACAATATCCAACAAATATTCCTTTCTTCCCAGAGGGATCTAGCTTGGTTGTCTTTTCTTTTGGAATGTGAATGTATACTAGGCATCCAAATATCTTGAGGTGACTTGCCTCAGGCTTCTTTCCTTTGAGCACTTCTTCAGGAGTATTGAAATCAAGAGCACCATGAGATAGTCTATTTTTCACATAGATTGTTGTCCTAGCTTCTTCAGCCCATAAATACATGGGTAGATATTGATCATGTATCATTGTCTTTACTGCCCCCATAATGGTTCTATTCTTTCTTTCCACAACACCATTCTGTTGGGGATTGTAGGGAGTGGTTAGTTCCCTCTTGATTCCAGCTTCCTTGCAAAAGACTTCAAAGTCTTTTGAAGTATATTCTCCACCATTATTTGTCCTAAGTATCTTAATCTTCTTTTCTAAATGGTTTTCTATCAAGGCTTTGAATTCCTTGAACTTTTCAAATACTTCATTCTTTCCCTTCAGGAAATATATCCAAGTCTTTCTTTAGTAATCATCAATTAATGTAAGGTAGTATTCATATCCACTCAAGGATGTGGATGGAATTGGTCCACATACATCTGAGTGAATCAATTCCAATGTACTCTTAGTCTTTGTTTCACTCTTTGGGAATGAGTTCTTGATATTCTTCCCTTATGCACATCCTTTGCAAGTTCCCTCATGATCAATTTTTAAGTCTGGTAGTCCTATGACTACTTTGCTCACATGATGTATAGCTTTGTAGTTAATGTGAGCAAGCCTTCTATGCCATAGCTCACTTGGCTTACTGGCTTCATGAACAAGGGCAGCTTCTAGATGGCCCTTGAGTTTGTATAGACCTCCTTCCTCTTCACCAATAACAATTGCATTCTCAATTGATTTTCCTTTGGACCACATGAGTACTTGTCCATCAATGAATGCAACCCTATAGCCTTTCTTATCGAATGCTGAGATAGAAAGTAAGTTCTTCTTCAAACCCGGTACATATAAGATTTCCTTCATCTTCAATGGGGTTCCAGAATCAAGCTTATAGCTTGCTTCACCAATTCCCTTGATGGGATATTGATAGTCATCTCCTAGGGATACCTTCTGAGGAGAGGAATTCTCTTCAAGTCTTGAGAGAGTCTTCTTTTGTCCTGTCATGTGCTTTGAAGCACCACTATCCATAAGCCATGTATCTTCTCCAAGTGTCATAGACCCAAAGAGTGCAGAGAATAGAACATATTCTCCCGCATATTCTTTTTCCACTTTAGTTCTGTGAGTATTTTGATCACAGAAGATCTAGGAGCTATGGAGAACCTCACAAAATTGAATTAATTTGCAAAACTAGTGGAAAAACTTGAAAAAGGAGATAATTTTACACACAATGTGAGCTGAATATTTTCATTAACTGACTGTCTAACATGTGAAAATGTTAGTAATAGGTTTTTATTACATCCATGAGAAATTCAAGAGCATTAGGTGGCTCAAGATGAGTGTACAAGTCAAAATTGCCAAATGGGCCTCAATCCCCCCTAGGTGGGTCCAACTCAATCCCAATCACCCCAAACATTCACGAATTCTGGTGTGAAGGTGACTGAAGCATGCTGGGTCATTAATGAGGCCAAGGCAGGCGTGGGTGAGCAAGTAGAGAAGTTTGGGAGGACCTAGGGAGCAATAAATGCTCCAAATCTAGCCAAAATTGGGCAAAATCCACCCTAGCGCCCCTAGTCAACTGAAATTCCCCAAATCAAGGAGAGAGGGTGCACCAGCAATTAATGAGGGTGCACTTGTGGACAAAAAAGGAGGTTGGGTGAACTGGTTTTCTTGGAAGTGGGTGTGAACACTCTCAAAAGTGGATATTTGACCAACTAAAGTCACCTAGTCCAAACTATGGTGTAATTAAGCACATGAGCAATAAAAATTGGATATGGTTATGGACTATGGTACTAAGTGTGGATTACTATTCTAACACCCCCCCTTAACCAGAACTTAGTACAACTTATGAAAGATAAGTGGGAGGCCTTGGCAACAAAGGCTCAAGTCACCTCATTACAAACATAAATTTTTATTTGTCCATATGAACCGAGGACAAGAAGTAAAACCACATGGGATAAAAACTTCCCTCTAAAATGGACATGGGGATGAACCTGCAATTAAATTGCAGCAATCACCATCCATCACTCACTCCAAGCAAAGCTCTCAAGTGAGTGAAGGTCTTCTCAGTAAAGCACTTGGTGAAAATATCTGCAGTTTGCTCGGTGGATGGGCAATACTGCAATGAAATCACCCTGTCATGCACCAAGCCCCGAATGTAGTGCATGTGGATTTCAATGTGCTTTGTTATTTGCCTATGTACTGGATCAGTAGAGATCTTGATGGCACTTTGATTATCCACCCAAATATTGGTTGGAGAATCAATAGCAACACCAAACTCCCGAAGAATGCCTTGCAACCAAACACACTGTGTGGTTGCGTTCACCGCTGCCCTGTATTCGGCCTCTGCTGATGAAAGAGGAATGGTATGTTGTTTCTTACTTGACCAGAAAATGGGACCTTCAGCAAACATAAACACAAAACCTGAAGTGGAATTTCTATCGATGGGATCTCCAGCCCAATCGGAATCAGAAAATCCAGCTAGTTGTAGTGAAGAACCAGCTGCATAGTGTACCCCAAAGCTCTTTGTTCCTTGGACATATTGAAGGATCCTTTTGGCTGCCTTCCAATGGATCTCATGTGGCTGCTGCATATACCTTGCTACAGCACTTACAGCATAAGACAAATCAGGTCTTGTATGTGTAAGGTACAACAAACTTCTGACTAGCTGCCTGTAGAGTGTGCAATCCACCAATGGAGAGTCTTCAATTTCACCTAGTTTTATGCCTGAAAGGAATGGGCACTTGGCTTCCTTACATTCAGCCATTTTAAACTTGAATAACAGGTCTGAAGCATACTTAGGTTGACTCAGCAATATACCTCTCTCAGATTGCTCAATTTCCAAACCCAAAAATTGCTTTAGCAATCCTAGGTCGCTCATGGCAAATTCACTGTGCAAAGAAGCTTTAATTGAGCCAATTTGTTTGTTGCAGATCCCTGTAATTAAAATATCATCAACATACAGTACAATGACCTGCAAATTATCATAACATTTCTGCAAATAAACATTTGGATCAGACTTGCATCGACAGAAACCAATTGAGAGCAAAAAAGCATCCATTTTGGCATACCAAGCCCTGGGGGCTTGCTTGAGTCCATAGAGTGACTTATTCAACCTGCATACAAGTGTGGGATCCTCTTGGAATCCTTCAGGTTGCTGCATATATATCTCTTCCTATAGCTCACCATGCAAGAATGCACTTTTAACATCCATATGGTGAACTTCCCAACCCTTACTAGCTGCCATGGCTAGAGCTAGTCTAATTGAGTCCATCTTTGCAACCGGTACAAAGGTCTATGTATAATCCACACCATGGATTTGTGAGTAGAACTTATCCACTAACCTAGCCTTGTACTTCATATCAGAACCATCAGCAACAGGTTTGGTTGGAAAAATCCACTTACATTGCACAAGTTTCCTCTTGGGAGGAAGAGGCACCAAATCCCATGTTTTGTTCTCTTGGAGAGATTGGAATTCTTCTTGCATTTCTGCTCTCCACCTTGGATCATGATGAGCTTCCTGATATGATGTTGGATCAAATCCAATCATCATATAAAAATGATCAGCAATTTCACTTTCATTTGCAAAGGAAGCATTGATTGTTTGAGATCTAGTCTTCCTAGGCTCTTGGGGATTGCCTGCCAATTCACCTGAAGCTTGTATGATTTTTTCAGCCCACTTGGGCCTTGATGGTGACTCATGTACATCAATGTCATATTCAGCCATGTCATCTTCAGAAATATCAGAAAAATCAGAAGTGGAATCATCACTGATTTCATTAAGGTGTGGAGGAGAAGAGCTTTCCCCCGGTGCAAGCTCAAAATCTGGAATTGGTTCTTCTTTGAATTGCACACTTCTCTCAATGAAAGTTTTGAGTGTGGATGTGTCAAAGATCTTGTATCCCTTTGTGTCCTCACCATATCCAACCATTATACATTCTCTGCTCTGTGGCTCAAAATCCTTCCTCTTTTCTGATGGAATTCGAGCCCATGCTCTAGACCCAAAAATCCTAAAATTTGACACATTTGGTTTTTGGCCAAACCATGCCTCATAGGGGTTTTTTCCTTTGACTGATTTGTGAAAGGATATGTTCTGAATATGAGCAGAATAATTGATGGCTTCATCCCATATCTTAGGTCTTAGATCCCTAGCTTCAATCATGCAAGTGGCCATCTCTTTGAGAGATCTATTTTTCCTCTCTGCCACACCATTTTGTTGAGGTGTGTAGGGGATTGAATGCTGCATTTGGATGCCACATTCCTCACAAAGATGATGAATGTTATTATTCACATACTCCTTTCCATTATCAGTCCTAAGGATATTTATCTTATGACCACTATGATTCTCCACTAAGTCCTTCCAAATCTTCAATTTCTCAAACACTTCTGACTTCAATTTAAGGAAGTAAACCCAGCAGAATCGAGAGTAGTCATCTATGAATGTCAGTACATACCTTGATCCACCATATGATGGAGTGGGAAGAGGACCAATGAGGTCTGAATGTACCAATCCAAGTGGTTGAGTGGCTCTCCTTGCCATTCCCTTCTCATAGCTGTGCTCAGGATGCTTTCCAACTACACACCCAATGCAAGCACCATTTGAAGATCTGATTTCTGGAAGCCCTTCCACCATCTCGTCCTTGTGCAATGTCTGGAGATATTTGTAGTTCATGTGGCCAAATATTTCATGCCACAACTTGGAGGTCTCGTTGGCATGAGAGACAAGAGCATGGTCACTAGAGTGTGGAATGAAATTGGAGAATTTGTACATTCTCTCTTCATGATCAGCGTACCCTACAGCCACAACTTGATTTGAAGACATTTCTGAGATTTCTACCAAATCTGGAGTAAATGTTACTCTCTTGGCTTCTCCTGTATGGGTCATTTGATAAACTGATAGCAAATTTGCAGCCAATGAAGGTACATAGAGCACATCACTGAAATAGCCATGCTCCATGTCAATCCTACCAATCCCCTTGGTCTGGATTTCTGAATCATCTCCCATTCGAACTGTTGGGACACCATTCGAATGCATAGAGGAGAAGAGATCTCTGGATGAAACCATATGTCTGGAAGCTCCTGAATCAATGATAAAAGATGAGGGATTCGAAATACCTGCTACCAAAGCATGACACTTCTCCTTATTGTTAGGATTTGAGGTGCTCTCTTTATTCCTTGCGCCCTCAGGGACTGGGATGTTGTTCTTATCCAGCAGCTGCGCCATTTGAATCAATGGTTTTCTTCATGCATGAGCTCTCTGGATGCCATCCCCTATGACAATAGGTGCATTTGGTATTTTCCTTTCCCTTCTCGTCCTTCTCCTTTGACAAATTCGAACCCCCATCTGCAGACTTGGTCTTGTCAAACTTCCTCTTCTCTTGCTGCTTCGAATTCTTGGCTTTCTGCTTGCCTTTGTTGGCATTTTAAACACCCATTGCCAGTGCTTGGTCCTTTGATTTTATGGTACCCATCTGAACTAGTTTGTCCTACTCCTGAGTGAGACACTCCATGAAGGTAGCTAGTGATGGCATTTGCCAATTTCGAAGGGTCATTTTGGCTGAGTGAAATGTGCTAACAAATACAGAAAATTCTGGGCCTAGCTTCAAAAGGATGGACAGAATCAGTTGTTCCTCCTTCTTAACAATTCCACATTGTTGCAGTTGAAGCACTAGTGACTTGAACTTCGTGAAGAACTCCTGGATGGTTTCAAAATGCGCTGGGCTCAAGCTAATGAGCTCATTTTCAAGCTGGTGGCATCTCAGTTCATCAGTTTTCCCAAAAAGTGATTCTAGCTTCACCCATAATTTGTTGGGGGTTGTCAAACTGTCTATATGAAACAAGAGTTCCCTTGAAATGCTCAGACATAGCAATCCATAATCTTCATCAAGTCGATTGTAGTACTTTGCTTTCTCCACAGCAGAATTTGGCTCCACTTCTGTGCCCATGGTTACTCTATAGAGAACCTTAGATCTCAGCTTGATAACCATCTCATCCTTCCAATCGAAAAAATTGAAGGGTGTGAGAAAAATTTGGTTTGCTTCCATGACTGCTGCGTTAAATGTGAGAAAACTACTGAAACACCTGAAAAAACACTCAATTTTTATTTGGAAATCCTCTCTAGAATGCAGTTCAATGCTCAATATTGACCTGCAACTCACTAACTCCATGATGGATCTGATACCATGTGAGTATTTTGATCACAAAAGATCTAGGAGCTATGGATAACCTCACAAAATCGAATTAATTTGCAAAACTAGTGGAAAAACTTGAAAAAGGAGATAATTTTACACACAATGTGAGCTGAATATTTTCATTAACTGACTGTATAACATGTGAAAATGTTAGTAACAGGTTTTTATTACATCCATGAGAAATTCGAGAGCATTAGGTGGCTCAAGATGAGTGTACAAGTCAAAATTGCCAAATGGGCCTCAATCCCCCCTAGGTGGGTCCAACTCAATCCCAATCACCCCAAACAGTCACGAATTCTGGTGTGAAGGTGGTTGAAGCATGCTGGGTCATTAATGAGGCCAAGGCAGGCGTGGGTGAGCAAGTAGAGGAGTTTGGGAGGACCTAGGGAGCAATAAATGCTCCAAATCTAGCCAAAATTGGGCAAAATCCACCCTAGCACCCCTAGTCAACTGAAATTCCCCAAATCAAGGAGAGAGGGCGCACCAGCAATTAATGAGGGTGCACTTGTGGATAAAACAGGAGGTTGGGTGAACTGGTTTGCTTGGAAGTGGGCATGAACACTCTCAAAAGTGGATATTTGACCAACTAAAGTCACCTAGTCCAAACTATGGTGTAATTAAGCACATGAGCAATAAAAATTGGATATGGCTATGGACTATGGTACTAAGTGTGGATTATTGTTCTAACAAGTTCTTTTCTTTTGAGGCCTTTCCTCTTCTTCTTCTTCACTATCATCTTCTGCCACATGTGCATGATGTCTTTTATGAATATTCTTCTTCTTCTTCTGTGAAGTACAATTTCTAGCAAAGTGTCCTAGTTTGAGACAATTGTAACACTGAACTGTGGAGAGATCTCTTTCTGAGTTTACTCCTTCCTTCTTTTCAAATCTATGTGGAGGGTGAGATTTCTTATGGCCATTTTTCATGGAGTTGTAGTGACTCCTTCTTCTTCTTCTAGTGTGAGTGGCCAAAGCTTGGTCATCTTCCTTGAGCAAGGCTTCTCTGTTGGCTACCCTAGCCTCTTCTTGAATGCAATCTTCCCATAACACATCAAACTTCATACTTTCTTTTCTTGCACACATAGTTTGGATGAATGACTCCCAAGGTCTAGTTAGACCATTTAGAGCAGTCATGACTAGTTCATCTTCATCAAGGGTATCTCCAATGGCATCTAGTTGTTCCTTGAGCTAGGAAACCCTTGAGAAATAGTCTTGAATGGATTCTCTTTTATTCATCTTGGTGCTCTTCAATTGAGTTCTCATATTCATCTTTCTATGGATGTTCCTTCCTTCATACATTCTTCCTACGGAATCATACATTTCCTTTGGAGTCTTCTTGGATACCACTTGGGGAATCAAGTGGTCTTTTATAGAATCAGCAATGATTCTCTTTTCCCTAATCAAGTCCTTCCTATACTTCTCTTTGGCTTCATCTTCTTCAGGTTCTGTAATTTCATCTTTGATATATTGGACAAGATCATTCTCTTCAAGAATGAGACCAATCCTATATTTCCATGCTAGAAAATTCTCTATACCTTCTAGCTTGTCCTCAAGCTTAGTGCTTCGGGCCATCTTATCCAGGGGGTCACCAAAAATTAAAAATGAAAAAATGAAAAAATGACCTTACCAGGAGATTGGCTTGACTGAGGCGAGGTTGCTGGTATGCTTACTTTCTGGAAACTTCAAATTTTCAGCCTCCAAACTTGACTAGCGAATTTCGGACCTGCTGGTGAAATCTGGTTCTTGCTTTTCTAGTTTTCTGGTTTTCTGCACTTTTGGTCAAACTAGAGTTTGACTTTCCTGGATTTTTACCCAACCAAAAATCTCGATCCATGGCTCAAAACTTCGATTTTGAGGAGGGATATCCAGCCATGCAATCAGAATCCAAAAATTCCAACTTTTGCAGAAACCCTAATTTTCGCCGGAGGAGGAGAGAGAGGTATTTTCACCTTGTGAAAGATGTCCTATTTAGGCTAGCTCTGATACCATGTTAAGTTTATACTAATTTGACTAGTAAGATCACTGAAGAAACACAATCACAATATAGACACAGATTTACCCTGGGAAACACTCATGGGGTAGAAAACCCAGCAAAGCTTTCCTCAATATAGATGATCAACCAAATACAAGATGTAGAAACCAAACAAGAGCTCTGTCTCCTCCTATGCAGACCTCTCTCTCACTTGTGCACTACTCCTAAGTGAGTGAATGAATGCAAGGATAATTTTAGGGGCGAAATTTAGCCCATGGGCTATTTTTGCATGTTTTTTTCCAAAAAAATATTCGCCATTTGCATTTTTTGAAGCCCCATTTCGCCCAATTTTGATGGGGTAAACTTTTTTCACTCTAAAAATCACCAAATTATTATATAAACTATATAAAATCCTTAGAAATTAAAATAATTTTATAAAAATATCGCCAAATATTTTATAGTTGACATTTTAAGAATTGGTAAGATTCGCCAAGGTTTATACACTTTTAAATAAGTATGGGTCCTTAAAATTATCCCTGAATGAATGAGATAAGTGAGGAACATCCTCCTCTACTTATACTCATCTTCCGACTGACCTTTTACCCTAATGGGTCCGACCTCTCCCTAGAGAGTCTAATAACCCCCAAATAATAAACTCAGGGCCGACCTCACATGGGAGATATAATAACCCTAGTTACCACATTCTCTCAGAGGAATAAACATCTCCGGATATATAATAAGGTCACAACGGAGTAATGTACCATCTCAGGAATAATAAAATACAAATATAATATTCTTGGAAGTTACAATATTTCAACAGATGGAAGTGATGTGAAGATGATGATGAGGATGAGGATGATGATGACGATGCCGATGATGCTGATGATGATGAGGAGGAGGAAGATGGTGATGATGGTGATGAAGAAGATGATGATGAGGAGGAGGAGGAGGAGGAGGAGGAGGAGGATGAGATGATGATGATGATGATGATGATGATGATGATGATGATGAAGATGATGATGTTGATGATGGTGGTGGTGATGACGACGAAAACATCAATGATGATGATGATGATGATGATGATGATGATGATGACGACGATGATGATGATGAGGAGGAGGAGGAGGGGATGATGAAGAGATGATGATGATGATGATGATGATGATGATGATGATGATGAAGAATAAGATGATGATGATGTTGATGATGGTGGTGGTGATGACGACGACAACGTCAATGATGATGATGATAATGATGATGAGGACGACGATGATGATGATGATGATGATGATGATGATGATGATGAAGATGATGATGATGATGATGATCATGATCATGATCATGACGATGAGGATGATAAAGATGATGATGAAGATGATGATGAAGATGACGATCATGATGATGATGATGATGTTTGAGCCTGCAAGATGATGATGCGGGAAGATGATGATGATGATGATGATGATGCAGGAAGATGATGATGATGATGATGATGATGATGATGATGAGGATGATGATGATGATGGTGGTGGCCATGACGACGACGATGAACATGATGCTGCTGATGATGATGATGATGATGAACATGACAATGATGAAGATGATGATCATGATGATGAAGATGATGATCATGATGATGAAGATATCAATGAAGAAGAAAAATATGATGATGATGAAGAGGTTGATAAGCACGAGGGTGATGACGATGATGATGATGATGATGTTTTAGTCTTGATAATTGTGCATTTCCTTTCTAAGATTCTCTCTGTTTCGAGAATAATTTAATATTTTCTACTAAACAAGGCCAACCATGTTAAGGGTTCAAGTGCATTTAGATCATATGCCAGACTCCATATCATGGCATTGGATACCCCCTAGTTGGGATGATTGCACACATTGGAAAATATCAGCAATATTCAATTTTTTATAAATGATGGGAAACTACAATAAAAAATTGAACAGCTACGATAACAAAGCTATCACTCTCATTATCCAATAATGGCATCCCTTCTCTCATTCACGTTGGCTCAAACCCTTAAAATAAATAAACCACCTAAATTTTGTTGGCATGGGAATTTTACATGGATTTTGCAGTGGACAAGGGATTCATTGGATCGGAATCAATTGTCATACGTAGGTATAAAGAGAAACAATGGGATGCTACACAACTTCTTGGTTCTAGTGGAATGCCCTCATCGCATTCTGCATCTGTTACTGCACTTACCGAAGCTATTGGATTTCAAGATGGACCGGGAGGGTCTTCCCTTGCAATTTCGTTAGTCTTGGCCTATGCTGTTATGTATGATGCAGTGGGTGTTTGACTGCATGCTGGCCTCCAAGCAGAGATTTTGAATCAATTGGTATTTGAGTTGTCAGCAGAACAACTGTTATCTGACAAAAGGCCTCTTCAGGAATCTTGGGTACATCACGCTAGGGAACGTTCTCAAAAAGGTTAGATCCAAGATCAAATCCTCCGAACACCCTAAAACGCAATCAAACATTTCATATTTTCTTCATCCACATCTTTTTTAAACCATGGACTGTAAATGGAGATTGATATTATCTACAGTCATAGTGTCTATCCCTTCTTAACCAGAACTTAAAATGATAAAAGATGGAAGTTTTCTTCTTCTTAATGGGAAACTAATAAGAAAACTCATTAATAAAAAATTCAAACTCATTAAGACTCATTGATCCAAAATTCACTGCATTCAAACACATTAATCCAAAATTAAAGCTCAATGGGAAAATATTTAGGGCTTGATACTCACAGATTTGGGAGGCATTGGCTCCTCTCAGATTTTATCTGCTCGACCTCCCTGTCCCCTACATGACTGCAATCCAACTCTTCTATGCTCAGTATCCACAGGCCCAAATCACTTCTCCGACCAAGATGATCTGCTCACGACTCACTCAACAAATCAATGGCGCAACTCTGCTTAGAATATGTGGGCCAAAACAATCATTGATTTATTACTGGGTTGTTTGCTCAGTCTCTAGCTGGGATGCTCTGCTCAGTATAGCTCACTCATGAACTCGACATTGGGTGCATGGGCGGGAGGTTAAAAGGTAAGTCTTCTTTGTGATTTTTTTTTGTTAAATATTATAATATGTAATTTTTTAATTTGTTAGATTTTGTAATTTTTATAATATATATATATATATATATATGTGATCTTTTTATTTTTTATATTATATGTATATATATATATATATATAACAAAAAAGACTCACCTTTCATCCTCCCGCCCTTATATATATATATTGAAAAAAAATTAAAATTTAAATTTAAAATAAGATTTTATTTTAAAAATTGATAAAAAAAAAATTAATTAAAAATTTAATAATGATGTAAGTGATGATGACGCTAATGAAATCAATGTTGATGATGATGATGATGATCACCATCACCACCATCCCAATCATCATCATCATTGTCATCATCATCAACAAGAACATAATTGTCATCATCAACATCGTCATGAATGTCATCATAATCATAAAAAACACCATCGTCATCGTCATCGTCGTGATCATCATCATCATCAACGTCGATGCCATCACTAATAATCATCATCGTATTCATTTTTTTCATCATCATCATCATGATCGGGATCATCATCATCATGGTCATGATCATCCTCATCATCACCATCCCTATCATAATCATCATCATCACTAATCATCATTGCAATCATCATAAACAAAAACATCAACATTCTCACCATCATCATCATCAACATCGATGCCATCACTAATCATCATCAAAATCATCATAAACAACAACATTGTCATCATCATCATGATATTCATTGTCATCAACATCAAGAACATCATCATCATCATAAGTGTCATCATCATGGTCATCGTCTTTGTCATCACAACTGTCATAGTCGTCATACATATGATCATCATCATCATCATCATCATCACCATCTTCACTATCGTCATAATCACCATCATCATCATCATCATAATCATCATCACCATATTCATTTTCATCATCATCATCATGATTGGGATCATCATCATCATGGGCATGATCATCCTCATCATCACCATCCCCATCATAATCCTCATCATCACTACTCATCATCACAATCATCATTAACAACAACATCAACGTCGTCACCATCATCATCATCAACGTCGATGCCATCACTAATCGTCATCAAAATCATCATAAAAAACAACATCGTCATCACCATCATGATATTCATTGTCATCAACATCAAGAACATCATCGTCACCATAAGTGTCATTATCATGGTCATCGTCGTTGTCATTACAACCGTCATAGTCGTCATACATATGATCATCATCATCATCACCATCTTCACTATCGTCATCATTACCATCATCATCATCATCATCATAATCATCATCACTGTATTCATTTTCATCATCATCATCATGATTGGGATCATGATCATCCTCATCATCACCATCCCCATCATAATACTCATCATCACTACTCATCATCACAATCATCATAAACAACAACATCAACGTCATCACCATCATCATCATCAATGTCGATGCCATCACTAATCATCATCAAAATCATCATAAACAACAAAAACATCGTCATCATCATCATGATATTCATTGTCATCAACATCAAGGACATCATCGTCATCATAAATGTCACCATCATGGCCATCGTCGTTGTCATCACAACCTGTTGTTGGAGGAACATCGCCCCCAAAATTTTGTACATATTGGGGCCCCTCCTTTTAGTTTTTCTAGAAAGACTGCCTAAAGAAGTTAATTCTCCTTTTAACTTAGTTTTTTTTTCAACTGAGGAATCTGCTTCAAAAATTGAAGCTTTTATTCTAAGTTAAAATTCACAATTCTCTCCTGAAACTGTGGAAGCAATTTGCATATCTCTCCCGAAACTGCGGAAACAATTTGCATATCTCTCCCGAAATTGCAGAAGCAATTTGCATATCTCTCTCAAAATTGCGGAAAGAAATCCAAAAAGCTCTCCCAAAACTGCGGAAGCATTCACGATTCTCTCCCAAAACTGCAGAAAGACTTAGTGTTTTTTTGGAAGAACTTAAGTTTCTCTTCCGAAACTGTGGAAGAAGCTCAAGTTTCTCTCTCAAAACTGCAGAAGCATTCACGAAAATCTCCCGAAACTGCGGAACCAATTCATGTGTCTCTCTCGAAATTGCGGAAAGAAATTCAAAAAGCTCTCCCGAAACTGCGGAAGCATTCACGATTCTCTCCTGAAACCATGGAAAGACTGAGTGTTTTTTTGGAAGAACTTAATTTTCTCTTCCGAAACTACGGAAGAAGCTCAATTTTATCTCTTGAAACTATGGAAGCATTCACGAAACTCTCCCGAAACTGTGGAAGCAATTCAAACAACTCTTTCGAAACTGCGGAAGCAATTCAACAAACTCAATCGAAACTGGGGAAGAACTCAAGTTTCTCTCCCAACACTACGGAAGAACTTGAGATTTCCTCCTGAAATTGCGGAAGCTTTCGTCAAATGTTGATAAGATTGAACAAAGTTATTTCGTAAGTTGCGGAAGGATATCCTGAATCTTTCCGAAACTGCGGGACGACTCAGCAAAACCATTCACGATAACCTTCCAAGAGACTATATTTCGAAAAGATACGCAAAGCGCTCCCGAAACGCCGAAGCAATTCACCATCTTGTTCTACAATTGTGGAGGAAACTCATAAGTCCTCCCCACAACCGACGGTCGAGCTTAAATGCCGAGATGGCTTGAAATGACCACACTGTACAAGGCATTAAAGCCCCGTTTTAATGACACCACCTACCCATTTAATGCCGCACGTGTCTAACCTTTTATAAGGATAGTGGTGGTTTCATTGATCGCATTGTTGGTTTATCGTTCAAAGAACATCGTTGGGAAGACCACACCGGCTCGCTCTAGCTTAGTGCATCCACGACTGCGTCCACCTCACTCAACCACTATCTCGTCTCTAGGTAGGCTTTTTAACCGCTAGCTTTGTCTCATCTCCAAGTCAAGATACTTTTTGGGTTTTCCCGTTCATAACGTGGCCGATAGACAATGGTAGCATAGGTCATTTTTTTTTGTTTTTTACGGCCGTCGTGGCCCTTAAGTTTGTCAATCCTACTGACTAAAAGCCATAGCTGTGACCATATGAGTTTTTCACCGGCCACATTCCGATCATTCTCCCACCCTGATTCAAACTTCATACCGGCCACACACCGTTTCTCAAGTATTATTAATAACAGTAGTGGTCGGTTGAGATACTCAACCACTCACCTTTTTGGCTCAGTTAATGAATGTGGAGGACAGTCCCTTGTTTCATTGTTTATTCATAGGATTTTTTCCACCCTAGGTTCCCCCACCATTGACTATTAGAAGTGCTACGATGAAGGGCACCCTCTCTCCAAGGACTAGGAGGGAAGCAGGTTTTTTTCCACGTCATATGCTTACCTTTTCGGAAGCATTCCAAAAGTTCCTGATTAGGCATTGTCTCCCTAGAATAATCAAGTCTCAGGACCATATTTTGTTTTCTGAAGTGATCTATTTTGCTTCCCCAACATGCAGCTTCATAATTTGTCTATATTTCTCATTAGCATTTTAAATTTTTCCTTCTCTATGTTACACTCTCATAACATGTTGCAAATTTTTATAATGATTCACATTTGTTTGCTAGCAGGGATAAGCCACGATGCCAAAAGGTGGTAGAAAGAAAACTAAAGTGATGGAACCAGAGCCAGTGCAACTAAGGACTGAAACTATGTTCCAAGACACTAAGTGTACCATCGGCATTCCTCCCGAGGTCCGTTGGGGAGATGTTTACAGGATGATCAGGGACTAGGATATCCCAGATGTATTATTGGAAGAAGAACAAATCTACCTCAACATTATAACTTTCGGCATAGCTAGAGCTTCTACCTGCCCTGAATTGTTCCCATGCTCTGAAGTGATCGGGTTGATACTAGAACATGCCAACCTAGAGACAAGAGTGTTGCATGACAGCAAGGGAGAGCCTTTCGCTTCATTCCATCCAACGTATATTGTTGCAGCCTACAAATTATCACGTCTCCAACAAGCTCTAAGTGATGAATGGTTGGGAAAGATGAATAATATTGAGATGGCCAAAAAATTATTGGTCACAAGAAAGCACCTGAGGAAGAGAGGTAATGATGAATATGATGTTCAGAACCTAAGACCTCCTTTTAGGTTAATCGCCCTGATGCTATGCAGATTTTTTGGCATGCCCGATAGCACTTTATATAGGATATAGTGGCCCCCCATCATCCACTTCGTAGCATTCAAAGGAACTGTGTTTGACTGGCCTACTATCCTTTCGGACAGTTTGGCATCCATAGTGGCCACTGCAAGAGAAGGTTTGGCCTTAGAAAAGTCAGAATTTTACATGTCTTCCTATCTCATTGACTGCATCCTGGCCAAGCTCTTTTTCCCCAGGCTAGGATGCACATGGGATAAAGCCAACACCCCGGTCTACACTGCTTATAAAATAATTTTCGCTCAAAAGTACAGAGCAAGCTATAAGCTCATCTACAAAGAATTCATCATGCCTATATATGAGCAGATGTTCAAGGAAGAGCCAAATTGTCTATCAGAAAATGCCATGGAGGTTCTGGAAAACTATGGTGATTTTTATTTCTCAGAGCAGGACACCTACATCAGGATGTTTGGAGGTACCAAAGCGCCATACATTTTTCCAAAACACGCTACTGATTATGTAGTCCTCAAGGAAGCAGTCAGGCAAATTTTCTTTGATGGAATAGGACGGGTGCTTAACAAGCAACATAAGGCTTCTTTCCCTCCTTTGCCCTTCTGCATAGGAGCCTACAAATTCTCAGGGGTTGCATCAGCTGAGGAATTCATTCAATAGCTGAAATCTTTCCACTTCGGTGAAATGATCTTCCATAGAAATGATAGACGAAGCAAGGTTGTCGAGCATTGCAAAGAAGTTTATGCTCATTTTGAATATGCTCATTACTATGATGTTGAGGAAGAAGTGTTCAGAGGCATCAACAACATGACTGAGTTACAGATTTGTTGTCAAGGCAGCGGAGCAAGCTCTAGCTCTACCCCAGCTCGAAAAGCCAGTCTGCAGAAAGAGATAGAAGCAGCTAATTCCCTAGCCCGCGAAGAGCAAAGATTGAAAGAGAAAGCGAGGCTGCAGAGGGAAGCTGAGGAAGCAAAGCTGTAGAAAGAAGCTGAAGATGAGAGGTTGCAGCAAGAAGAAGAAGATGCAAGACTGCAAAAGAAGTAGAAGATGCAAGGCTGCAACAAGATGCTGAAGATGCAAGGTTGGAGAAGGAAGCGGAAGATCGAGAGCAGAGGGAATAAAGTGAAAATCAGCAGCAAGCGGAAGAAGAAGAAAGAAGGCGTAAAGCTGAAGATGAAAAAAATGCGGAGGAAGAACTTAAGACTGATGAAGATGCCTAGGAAGGTGGCTCCGGAACCCAAGATATGGAAACAGATGTATCTCAAGCAGGTGTTCCTGGCACCCAAAATGTGGAGGCAGACACATCTCAAGCAGGTGTTCCTGACACCCAAAATATGGAGACAGACACAGCTCAAGCAGGTGTCTCTGGCACCCAGAATGTGGGAACAGACACGTCCCAAGTAGTACAAACCCCACCCATAGAAGCAGAAATACATGTAATAGACCTCCCAATCGTCCCTTACACTCCATCAGAAGATCATACTGTGTCACGATGGGATGAATTTGTGTATGATAAGAAGAGGAAGGTAGTAGTCTTGAAATCAAAAGAGAGGATAAAGAGACTCTTCCAAGAAGATATTGTTACCCCGGCGGGAGACCACAGTGATGCAAAATACAAATAAGGATCCCATAGCCATGGAATCCGCCGCTGTGTCAGCATCAAAAGCAACACAGGAAAATGTGGTCGATATGGTTAGAGAATTTGAGTCAACTAAGAGGAGAGCTCGCATGTTGCAACATACTGTGGCTAATGAGCAGGCTTACAGAGACCTTGTCATGAATAAATATAATTGCTTGTCTGTTGAGCACAAAGAATTGTCAGATAAGTATCGCCATTTAGAAGAAGAAAAGGAGCACCTAGCAGTCCATATGATGGTTTTAGAAGCAGGAAAGAAAGATTTTGAAGCTAGAGTTTCTCATCTGCAAGTAGATAAGCAAGCAATGGTTGAGCAATTAAAGCAAGCAGAGAGCAGAGCAATAGATATGTCTCCCTTTCATGAGCTGTCCTGTGACATTCTGAGACAATTGCACGCTACACAGGAGCTGATTACTGAGGAAGTGTGCAAGCTCAAAGTCATGATGGTTAGATTGAAAGAAGTCAATGCAGAGGCCAATCGGCTTAAGGGTAAATATACTCGGGTTAAAGCAAACATCCTGAGCTAGATGGAATGGAGAGAAGGGAAGGTTGATTTCCCCAAGCATCTCCCATTCAAGTCTGTAGATGATTTTAAAGAAGATATAGCCCTTATGGAATTCTGCAAGAACTATGGTATTAAGCTAATGGCTAAGATCCAAGGAACAATGGATAAAAGTAACAACCTTTATCAAAAAATCCATGAAGTGCATGATAAGTGCAAGATGAGTTTTCCTCAGTCCCTCGATGAGTTCCCGAGGAAAGAGCAACGTTTATCAGACTTGAAGGAATATTTAGGCATTCAAATAGAATATGTAAAGAAGATTGTTGTCTTAGCCACTGATGATCTCCATCACTATATTGGGCTATCATGAGTTTACAGTCATTTGCTTAAAGAAATCCACCAAGCAGCAGTTGCAGAAATTCAGGGTGTTGGAGTAGAACTTGGTAAAGATGTGACTTTCCAGAAGATCTTGTTCCCTTCCTCAGCAAATGTGGTTATCAGAGACACTGGTATCTGGTTCAGTTACATAGAAGAGGAAGAAAAGAAAGCAGTAGCAGCAGTAGCATCCAGTCCAAGTTCTTCTCTCCTAGCAGTAGCAGCCAGTCCAAGTCCTTCTCTCCCAGTAGAAGCGCCTTCCCAAGGCTGAACACGCCGATCCTACAGCATTGTTCCTTTTTTTTAATTTTCGTCTCCCTATGTTTAAAACGTGGAACCACTGGACAGCTGTCCTTTTCGTTTTTGAGAAATTTTTTGTTTTAAGAAAAGGGCCACGATTTGTTTATTAAAAGGGAAACGTTTGTAGAGGACATGTGTAAAGAGCCAGGTGGTAACCCAAGAGGCATTTTGTAAAGATATAAATAGAAGGTTAGGGAATAGTGCAAAGGACTTTTGGCAGGGAAAAGATTTTTCTTAACTTGTACGAGCTATCTTGCACTTGCTCCAAGAAAATGAAATTTTCCTAATAAGAGCTTAGAGAGGACATCTTTTGCATGGAAATGGATGTTGGATGCATGCTGGATTATTCTTGTGACTTTCATATTCTACAGTGAGATCTTTCTTTGCTGTCCTGAATTATTTCTCTGCATTGAATGATCTTACTTTTTATTGTGCAAATGAATTTTCTCCTACATGAGTAATGGAATGCATTATATGTGAATTGGAAGCTATCTTCTAATATCTATTTCTTTCTTGGTGTAAATGTATCTTGATGTATCTTCATGATTTAATGGTTGTCTATTGATCTTTAGATAACTCTTCCAGCACATTACTCATAATTATAATTTTGCTCCTTGTGGGGATAGTTTAGGTTTATTTCGGTTTTAAATACAGATGTTTTTCGAGTTCTGCATTTAGATTAAGTTAGCTTAGGCACTTGCATATCATTTTAAACCATAAAATAAAAAAGAACGGTGGATCGGGCCATAACCGGTGTAATTGAAGCAAATCTCTAATGGTTGTCGGAACCGCTTACCGGACGGATTCCCCACACCAAACAATGGACAATCTAATTGGGATAGTCTATCGGGGAGAATCCCTTTCTGCTTGATGCTGCGATCTTCGGGGAATCAACGGTTTTTGGCGCTAGAGGGAGGGCCTGAAAGTGCATGGCTGATAAAGGAAAATCTCCCACTGTAAAAAATGTTACTGAAAACCCACTTAAAAAAGGAATTTCAGACAACCCAGATCTTGAAGTAGCAAACCAAGAAAACCTCATCTCTGATTCTTAACCTCAAGAAGTATTGTATGCTATGCCTTTTGCATAAATAGAATATTTAAGGAGACATACACGATCTTATGTTAGACAGCTAGGTGGTTTAAACACAGTAAATTTCCTCCCTAGACAAAGTTCTCCTAGAAAAGAGCGACAGTACACCCGTGATTCGATTCTTGTGCAAAATTTTGAAGAGCTGGTGAATTTAACCTTGGAAGAAATTGCAGAAGCCCTGAATAAGGTCGATCTTGAAAACCCAAAAAATATTTCAGATCAAGAAAGTCTTGGAGAACTTGTTACTCCAAAGAACACTCCATTGAATTCACCATACAATTCTCCACCTGATTCTCCACATAGAGACATGGCCGTACCTTCCTGGAGAGTGAGGGGAGCGTTGAATTTAGCTGGGCCATTCCACAATCTTCCAAAAAACCCAGAGAAAGTCTTGCCTAAATTCGACCCAGGGAAAGCCATTTCCGCCGAAGATCATCTCAAGAGTTTTTATTTAGGTCTGAATCTTTTAAATGTGCAACATGAAGATGTAGTCTATAGGCTTTTTCCATACACATTTGAGCCAAAAGTATCATCCTGGTATTTTAGCTTACAGCCTAGCTCGATCTCAAGCTGGGATGAATTTGAAAAATGTTTCTTAAAGAAATATGGAAACCAAAAAACTATAGCTACACTTATGAAAGAATTATTGTCCATGAGAATGGAAAATAAAGAAAAGGTTCAAGACTTCAACCAAAGGTTTACAACACTCTTAAATAATTTCAGTGAAGCAAATAAACCAGCAGAGGAATCTCTGGTTGAATATTATACAACACCTCTTGAAGGACCCATAGCAATGTTTGTTAAAAGATCTAAGAAAACCACCCTGATAGAGAATTTCGAAGAAGCTAGAAAGGTGTAAGAAGAAGCGGATAGCATTGCTAAACATGCCTTAGATGCAGAAACAAAACCAACAGTCAGTAAAAAAACCTTGCTTCTCACCAGAGGTAAAGAAGAGTCATCAACAGACATGGAGAATGTAGTTAAGATGATGCAGAAGTTGTCCAATAAAATTGTAGATCTCGAGAAAGATAAGGCTACTAGTACATCTAGGAAACCTTTCAAGCCATTTTACAAAAAAGGGGAAGACAACGATCAACCTCATCCACCCATGAATACTTCCCCTGTTTTAAACCTCAATGAAATAAGGATGGAAACTTCTACACCTTTCATCAAGAACCGCATTCGGAGAAGAGCTTCCCACAATGGATTAACTCTATGAGTTTAGTCATGAACCAAATGTTGGATTCACAGATTCCAGATCAAGACGATCCTCTAGAGGAATCGAGCCCTGAATTAGAAGAACAACCTCTGGACACCACCATGGTGCTATGGGATTGGGTACCTTTAACTGAATTAGTAGAAGAATATCCCATAGAAAGCTCTCTCTCTGCTGTGAACATTAATACTCGCAGTAAAGGCCCTATTACGGATCCTATGCCAGAATCGACTCCTCCCAAGCCTAAAGTTTCAAAAGAACTACCTAGAAGACATATAGCAATCATTCCACCGCAATGTAATACCCCAATTTTGACCCTTAGGAAATATTGGCTCTAATGTAAATATTGTGAAACTACCTAGCATCATTCCCATCCAAAAACGAGAGCCAACAGTGAGGAAAACCAGAAAATCGCGACCTTGAGAGAACCCCGATTTTGAAAGACCAAAAACGTCCAGATTTGGCATTGGACAGGGAAATCCAATGGGGAATCCATTAGCATAAACCTTGGGGCGAATTTGGGAGCATTAGCTACCCCGAAATCAATGGGAAAACCCAGTTTTTGCAGCTCAGAAAACGAGTGACGGATTTGAGTATTTGGTGAGCAGAACAGAGAGAAATCAAGTTGGGATTGACTATGCAGAGGTTGGGTGTGCTTGATAAACCCAGTGAAGGCTAGGATCTCAAGGATCAGCAGCTGGACCTTTCTATGCCCATCCTGAAGAGCACTGGAGGGAAGAGTTGCCTGAGGGACTGTGTAGCAGAGAAAGGGGTCTTCCTTGTGTTGGATGTGGTAGGTAATGTGGGTGCCTGACTGTTGAGCTCACTTGAGATGCCTGTAGCTCTGTGGTTGAGCTCACTGGCTTAGCATTACCCTCCTCTATCTGCTTGGATGCTTGACTGAAACCATGCCTATGAGTGAACCCAGCTAGTCCTCCTTAGTGGATACACAGCCCAGCTCGGGGGTGACCTCTCAGCTGAAAGAACACAAGCTGGACAGAGGTCTACGGTTGGGAGGAACGTTGCCCTTCCATAGCCAGTCGTTTGGACCATGACAGTTCAAGATAAGTATTCTGTGAATTAATTTATATACAGACTGTGTTCGCAATGCATTCAATCTGAAGGATTAATTATTCCTGTTAATGAAATGAAATGCATCATGTTTTATGCAGTGTGATAAATTGTCCATGCTTAATGAAATTTAGTGACTGTTACATGTATGAATGATATGGGTATGCTGAATGTATGAAGAAATAGTGTGCATACGTAATGACTAATTTTCGCTGTGTTTAAATTGAGATGAATCTGCATTTGGAAGTTTTAAATTGCATGCGTTATGAGTCAAATTATTGGGGCTAAGCCTGCCATAAGCCCGTGTGTTGTTAATGTTTCCTTCCTTGCACTTGATGATGAAAGGGGGTGTTACACGCAACCTAAAGCTAGCCAAACAGCGGCCAAACAGCCAAACATTGACACCATAATTCAACAACCAAAGGTCACAATGAATAAAATAGACCATCCGTCCAGAATTGGGAACGATTTTGATATAGGATATGTCATTATTGAGGATATAAAGAAAGTCAAAGAAAATGTGTCAATATTCGATATGTGCAATTTGCCTCAGCAACGAGATAAGCTACTGCATGCTCTGCAACCCCAACTCAGCACTCCATCAACGGATACTCAAGAAGATCCCGACATTAATGAGGCTAGTATCGGCGGGAAATCTAAATCCCAGACGTTGCCATTCCTGTTGACCTTTGAAATTTTCAATCATAATGTTCACAATTGCCTAGTAGATTCTGGAGCGTATTCAAATGTCATGCCGCTGTCAATTTGTAGAAAAATTAACGGGCAACCTATTCCATCTCCAGCCCAAATTATTCAGTTAGATAGAACTGCTGTCAAAGTTATCGGGGAAATGAAAGATGTCCTCATTAGATTATCAGCCGACTCTAGAGTCTGTCAATTTATTGACATAATGGTAGTTGATATTCCTGAGGCCTATGGTTTGATCTTAAGTAGGGACTGGTCCACAAAGCTGAATGGTTACTTTGCAACTGATTGGTCTCATATGTGGTTTCCTTATCAAAATAGACAAAATCAGATCAAAGTCCTAAGAGAACCATACATGAAACAAAATGTAACTCAACTAGAGGGAAAGAATGAAGCTATAACCTTCTCATCCTCAGTTCTGGGGAATTATTTCTTAGAAATTGATCCGGGTAATTATCAGTCTGAAACTATCAGCCATGAATCAGATGAACATTCCGATCTCCTTCATTTTTCTCGGACTGATGATGTTGACTGTAATATAGTTAGTTTAGTCACTGACTTAGACCATAAAGATACTAACTTAGATGAATCGAAATATTTGTTGTGGACATTATACTTTGACGGTTCTAAAACTATGGAAGGATCCAGAGCCAGTTGTGTCCTAATGGATCCGGAAAGAAATAAGTATTTTTTGTCTTGTAGGTTAGAATTTGAATGTACTAACAACACTGTGGAATATGAAGCTTTGGTACACGGATTAAAGAAGGCCATCGATTTAAATGTTAAATACTTGAAGGTTTTTGGTGACTCAAAAATAGTTGTGAGACAGGTAAGAAACACCATTCACTGTCTCTCACCTCATTTGAAGGGTTATCAGGTTGAGGTATGGGATTTAATTATGCATTTTGATGCTTTCAATATAAAGTCTATTCCTAGATTGCAAAATTTTGCAGCTTATTTGTTAGAAACATCCGCTTCTAGATTGGTGCCATCTAATAAGAAATGCTCAATTGAATTAATTTTCAGGCCCTCCGTCCCTAACAACGTCACAAATTTCAGGGTTTTCGATGATGACGAACAGATTATTAGTTTTCTAACGAACGAAGATATTTTCCAAGGAGCTGTGATAGATGAAGAAGAACACGATTCTGATTTGCTAAAGAAGGATGCAAATAGAGGAAATTTCATCCCCAAAGGGGTAAGGTCACTCGAAATGCTGTTTGATCTTCAAAGTAACTTCAAAAGGCCAGCTAATACCAAAACTAACAGTTCATCAATGCAGCATGAGTTAGTTAATTTAGGTACTGAGGCTGAACCAAAATTTGTCAACCTTGGTAAATGTTGTTCACCGCAAGAAAGAGATAGGTTCATCAAACTGTTTAGAAAATATAAGGATGTTTTTGCATGGACCTATGAGGATATGAAAACGTATGACGTCCCCATTATTCAGCATGTTATACCGATGAAAGCGGGTGTCAAGCCATTTCAGCAGCAATTAAGAAGGATGCATCCTACTTTGGAACCTCTGATTCAAAAGGAATTAAAGAAACTCCTGGACGCTAAAATAATCTTTAAGGTCCGGCATTCTTAGTGGGTTTCTAACTTAGTTCCCGTAAGAAAGAAGTCAGGAGAGATAAGACTATGTGTGGACTTCAGAAATTTAAACAGAGCTTCGGATAAAGACAACTATCCCGTCCATCAATGGAACAAATTCTTCAAATGGTGTCGGGATCTGAGCTATTTTCTCTTCTCGATGGTTTCTCTGGCTACAATCAAGTATTAGTAGACGAAGAAGATAGTCTTAAGACTACTTTACGCACTAAGTGGGGAACTTTCGCATATAGAAGGATGCCATTCGGCCTGATAAACACAGGAGCTACATTCCAGCGGGCAATGGATATCACCTTCCGAGGATTGGGTGGGAAGTGTGTTGCTGTCTACCTAGATGATGTGACAGTTTTTTCAAACAAAAGGGAAGATCATGTTGTCCATTTGAAGCATATTTTTTATCGCTATCGGAAATATGGTATTTCATTGAATCCCAAGAAGAGTGTGTTCGCTGTTCCCGAAGGTAAACTTTTTGGCCATATCGTTTCCAAAGGAGGAGTGTCAATAGATCAGGAAAGAGTACAAGCTATCAATAGAATTCCAATGCCTTATAACAAAAAATCTATGTAGTCCTTTATGGGTACTATCAATTTTGTCCGAAGATTTGTTCGAGATTTCGCACAAATTGTTAAACCTTTGCAACAAATGGTTAAACAAAGCATACAGTTCAAGTGGACAGATTTAGAAAAGGATGTGTTTAGAGACATCAAGGAAGCTATAGATAAAGCTCCTTCCTTAAGAAGCCTAGATTTTGATAAGGATTTTATCCTCTATACCTTTGCTTTGGATGACTCCCTCGCGGTTGTACTCACACAAAAGGTGGAGCTAGGGGATGAATACCCAATCTTGTTTATGAGCACTAGTCTACAAGGGGTTGAGCTAAACTATCCCGTGGTTGACAAGCATGCATATGCTATCTTCAAATCAGTCAAGCAGTTCAGGCCATATATTCTTAAGAACAGAACTAAAGTTATAGTTCCCCACCCAGCTGTTAGATCCCTCTTCGTTCAAAAGGAACTAGGATAAAGGAGGGGAAACTGGGTCATAGCTCTTCAAGAATACGATTTAGAATTTAAACCAGCCACTATCATCAAAGGACAAGGCCTGTTCAAATTGCTTACAGGAAACTTGACTGATGAAGAGCAACATTGGAAGAATGAAGCTGAGCTAAACTCAGTTGAAGTATGTCCTATATTCTCAACTCCTCAGTCATGGTATAGAGATCTGGTGCATTATTTACAGCAAGGATACCTACCTGAGCATTGGAACTCTAAGCAAAGGAGGGCACTCCGTTTGGAATCAACAGCTTATCAAATCATTGATGGGATACTTTTCAGAAAGAATTATGATGGAATTTTTCTTAGATGTCTAGAAAAGGAAGATGCAAGTAAAGTTGTTAAAGAATTACACGATGGCCCCGCGGGTGGACATTATTCAGGGGAGAGAACAGCCCACAAGATACTTAGAGCTAGATATTATTGGCCCACTCTGTTCCAAGATGCCGATGTGTATGCACGAAACTGTGATATATGCCAAAGAAGTGCCAGGAAATTACCTAAGGTAGCAGGACCCTTGCAGCCGATTATTATCTCTAAACCTTTTGAACAGTGGGGTATAGAAGTTATTGGAGAGATAAATCCAAATTCTTCTTTGCAACATCGATACATCCTGACGGCTACCGACTACTTCACTAGATGGATGGAGGCTATCCCATTGCGCAAGATCAATGAAGATACGGTCATCAATTTCTTGAAGGAAAATATCATAACCAGGTTTGGGGTTCCAATTTCCCTTGTTTTTGATAATGCTCCTTATTTTTCGTCTTTTAAGATAAATGAATTTGTTTATGAATGGGGAATTAAGCTGCATTATTCAGCCAATTATTACCCTCAAGGAAATGGATTAACTGAATCTTCAAACAAAAACCTCATTCAAATTCTCAAGAAGACTGCGATAGAAAATCAGCGAAGTTGGCATATAGCTCTCCCAAACGCCTTATGGGCAGATAGGGTGACTCCAAAGAACACATTAGGGGTTTCCCCTTTCACTCTTGTCTATGGAAAGGAAGCCATTCTTCCTCCCAACATCTTGCTTCCATCCTTACAGTTGTCCCAAGCCTCTCGAGGGTCTGGTAGCCAAGTCTTACAATCCAGGATCAATACCCTGCTTCAACTTGAAGAAGCCCAACAGAAAGCTGAAGACCGATTCCATCAACACCAAGACATAGTCAAAAGATGGTTCGATAAGAAGAAGTCCGGTAAAAGAAGTTTTAAAGTTGGGGATTTAGTCCTGAAATGGGATCATAATCATGAAGGCAAAGGGATACACACGAAATTCCAACATTTATGGATAGGCCCTTACCAAATTTCGGCAAAGATAGGCCCATCCACTTATAAGTTGACAGACCTCGAGGGAGAAGAAGTAACCCTTCCTCTCAATGGCCTCGCCCTGAAGCAATACTTTGCATAGTCTCACTGATACTTTCTGTACATAAATAAATTTCTCTTTTATGTTGCTTTAGCCCTTTGTTTTTATTGTTTTCAGCTATGTTGTTTCTTTTGTCGTCATTTGAACCTTTTGTACAAAGTTTGTTTTCTGAAAGCTCTTGCGGTTGATTTTCTCATCAAGATAGATCTCTCGAAGAAATCTCACAACTCATGAATCCGAAACTACGCTCAAATGAAAGTTTATCTATGTATTGTGCTCTTGCTGAACTTTCTTCAGAAGGAAGGAAGCCTACTCTGCTAGTCACACTAATCCTGTTTAAATAGCAGAGATCTACGACTATCTTTATTACTGTCTTTGGGCTCCATCCACTCTCACACTTAAAGGCATCTCAAGAAGGTCATTGAAGTTGGACCCACGAAGAGTAGCACATCCCAAGGGCATAGGGTATTGAAATGACTCCATGCTGCAAATTTAACAGCCAAAATGGCTTTGATCAAGGGTCTATTTTCTAGAGATTCTCGCCTCAATTGAAGCATGGCTGAGACAAAAGCAAAGCATGTAAGTCAAGAAAGCTGTCCAAAAGACTCAGCTCAAATTAGGCTCCTCTCCGTCTGTGAGGCTTGATCAAATCAATAAAATCTCCCACTCACACAAAAGGACATTATAGATTGAGGAGCCAAAATCAAGATCATGTCTAAAGAAAATATTTCTTGAAGGCTCAAACAGCAACGCTGTCAAAAGTATAAACATCCAAAAGGATGCAAGCGACATGGGAATGAGGAACACGAGAAATAATGTCCATGAGAAAGTGTTGCAAATCCTGTGGATTTTGATAGCAGTAGCCATCTGAAAGATGAATCTTCTAAAATGAACCCCACATGTTCGTCCTTTGAGAGTTTTAAAGATGTCTCTATCAAAGCTCCCCTTTCCCCAGTGGCTAGCAGATAAAGTGACTTTTTCCTTCACCGAGATTCAAGTGCTCAGCTGAATATTGCATATAAAATGGATATCTTTTAAGAAAGTTTCGGATCATCGAGAGGAATTTTTTCAGAGATCTGTGTTCGCCAACGACTCGCCAATTGTTGTTGGAGCAACATCCCCCCCAAAATTTTGTACATATTGGGGCCCCTCCTTTTAGTTTTTCTATAAAGATTGCCTAAAGAAGTTAATTCTCTTTTTAACTTAGTTTTTGTTTTCAACTGAGGAATCTGCTTTAAAAAATTGAAGTTTTTCTTCTAAGTTAAAATTCACGATTCTCTCCCGAAACTACGGAAGAAATTTTCATATCTCTCCCGAAACTGCGGAAGCAATTTGCATATCTCTCCCGAAACTACGGAAGCAATTTGCATATCTCTCTCGAAATTGCGGAAATAAATTAAAAAATCTCTCCCGAAACTACGGAAGCATTCACGATTCTCTCCCGAAACCGCGGAAAGACTTAGTGTTTTTTTGGAAGAACTTAAGTTTCTCTTCCGAAACTGTAGAAGAAGCTCAAGTTTCTCTCTTGAAACTGCGGAAGCATTCACGAAACTCTCCCAAAACTGCGGAAGCAATTCATGTGTCTCTCTCGAAATTGCGGAAAGAAATTCAAAAAGCTCTCCCGAAACTTTGGAAGCATTCACGATTCTCTCCTGAAACCGCGGAAAGACTTAGTGTTTTTTTGGAAGAACTTAAGTTTCTCTTCCAAAACTGCGGAAGAAGCTCAAGTTTCTCTCTCAAAACTGTGGAAGCTTTCACGAAACTCTCCCGAAACTCTCCCGAAACTACGGAAGCAATTCAAAAAACTCTCCCGAAACTACGAAAGAAATTCAACAAACTCGATCGAAACTGGGGAAGAACTCAAGTTTCTCTCCTGACACTGCGGAAGAACTTGAGATTTCCTCCTGAAATTGTGGAAGCTTTCGTCAAATGTTGATAAGCTTGAACAAAGTTATTTCATAAGTTGCGAAAGGATATCCTGAATCTTTTCAAAACTGTGGGATGACTCGGCAAAACCATTGCAATAAGCTTCCTAGAGACTGTATTTCAAAAAGATACGCAAAGCACTCCCGAAATGCCGAAGCAATTCACCATCTTGTTCTGCAATTGCGGAGGAAACTTATAAGTACGCCCTGCAACCGATGGTCGCGCTTAAATGTAGAGACAGCTTGAAATGACCGCACCGTACAAGGCATTAAAGCCCCATTTTAATGACACCACCTACCCATTTAATGTCGCACGTGCCTAACCTTTTATAAGGACAGTGGAGGTTTCATTGATCGCATTGTTAGTTTATCATTCAAAGAACGCCGTTGGGAATACCACGCCAGCTCGCTCCAGCTCAGCGTATCCATGACCATGTCCACATCACTCAACCACTATCTCGTCTCCAGGTAGGATTTTTAACCGCCAGCTTTGTCTCATCTCCACGTCAATATACTTTTTGGGTTTTCCTGTTCATAACGTGGCCAATAGACATTGGTAGCATAGTTCATTTTTTTTTGTTTTTTACAGCCGTCGTGGCCTCTTAAGTTTCTCATTCCTACCGACTAAAAGCCATAGCTATGACCATCTGATTTTTTCACCGGCCGCATTCCGATCATTTTCCCACCCTGATTCAAACTTCATACCGGCCAGACACCGTTTCTCAAGTATTATTAATAACAGTAGTGGTCAGTTGAGATACTCAACCACTCACCTTTTTGGCTCAGTTAATGAATGTGGAGGATAGTCCCTTGTTTTATTGTTTAGTCATAGGATTTTTTCCACCCCAAGCTCCCCCACCATTGATCATTAGAAGTGCTACGATGAAGGGAACCCTCTCTCCAAGGACTAGGAGGGAAGCAGGTTTTTTTCCACGTCATATGCTTACCTTTTCGGAAGCATTCCAAAAATTCCTGACTAGGCATTGTCTCCCTAGAATAATCAAGTCTCAGGACCATATATCATTTTCTGAAGTGATCTATTTTGCTTCCCCAACATGCAGCTTCATAATTTGTTTATATTTCTCATTAGCATGTTAAAGTTGTCCTTCTCTATGTTACACTCTCATAACATGTTGCAAATTTTTATAATCATTCACATTTGTTTGCTAGCAGGGATAAGCCACGATGCCAAAAGGTAGAAAGAAAACTAAAGTGATGGAACCGGAGCCAATGCAACTAAGGACTGAAACTATGTTCCAAGACACTAAGTGTACCATCGGAATTCCTCCCGAGGTCTGTTAGGGAGATGTTTACAGGATGATCAGTGACTAGGATATCCTAGATGTATTATTGGAAGATGAACAAATCTACCTCAACATCAGAACTTCCGACATAGCTAGAGCTTCTACCCACCCTGAATTGTTCCCATGCTCTGAAGTGATTGGGTGGATACTGAAACATGACAACCCAAAGACAAGAGTGTTGCATGACAATAAGGGAGAGCCTTTCGCTTCATTCCATCCAGCGTATATTGCTGCAGCCTACAAATTCTCGCGTCCCCAACAAGCTCTAAGTGATGAATGGTTGGGAAAGATGAATAATATTGAGATGGCCAAAAAATTATTGGTCACAAGCAAGCACCTAAGGAAGAGAGGTAATGATGAATATGATGTTCAGAACCTAAGACCTCCTTTTAGGTTAATCGCCCCGATGCTATGCAGAATTTTCGGCATGCCCGATGGCACTGTATATAGGATACAGTGGGCCCCCATCATCCACTTCGTAGCATTCAAAGGAACCGTGTTTGACTAGGCTACTATGCTTTTGGACAGGTTGGCATCCACAGTGGCCGCTGCAAGAGAAGGTATGGCCTTAAAAAAGTTAGAATTTTACATGTCTTCCTATCCCATTGACTGCATCTTGGCCAAGCTCTCTTTCCCCAGGCTAGGTTGCACATGGGATAAAGCCAACACCCTGGTCTACACTGCTTATAAAATAATGTGGGCTCAAAATTACAGAGCAAGCTATAAGCTCATCTGCAAAGAATTCGTCATGCCTCTATATGAGCAGATGTTCAAGGAAGTGCCCAATTGTCTATCAGAAAATGCCATGGACGTCCTTGAAAACTATGGTGATTTTTATTTCTTAGAGCAGGGCACCTACATCAGGATGTTTGGGGGTACCAAAGCGCCATACATTTTGCCAAAATACGCTACTGATTATGTAGTCCTCAAGGAAGCAGTCAGGAAAATTTTCCTTGATGGAATAGGACGGGTGCTTAACAAGCAACATAAGGCTTCTTTCCCTCCTTTTCCCTTCTGCACAGGAGCCTACAAATTCTCAGGGGTTGCATCAGCTGAGGAATTCATTCAAGAGCTGAAATCTTTCCACTTCGGTGAAATTATCTTCCATAGAAATGATAGACGAAGCAAGGTTGCCGAGAATTGCGAAGAAGTTTATGCTCATTTTGAATATGCTCATTACTATGATGCCGAGGAAGAAGTGTTTAGAGGCATCAGCAACATGACTGAGTTACAGATTTTTCGTCAAGGCAGTGGAGCAAGCTCTAGCCCTACCCCAGCCCGAAAATCCAGTCTGCAGAAAGAGAAAGAAGCAGCTAATGCCCTAGCGCGCGAAGAGCAAAGATTGAAAGAGGAAGCAAGGCTGCAGAGGGAAGCTGAGGAAGCAAAGCTACAGAAAGAAGCTGAAGATGCGAGGTTACAGCAAGAAGCAGAAGATGCAAGACTGCAACAAGAAGTAGAAGATGCAAGGCTGCAACAAGAAGCTGAAGATGCAAGGTTGTAGAAGGAAGCGGAAGATCGAGAGAAGAGGGAAGAAAGTGAAAATCAGCAGCAAGCTAAAGAAGAAGAAATAAGGCGTAAAGCTGAAGATGAACAAAATGAGGAAGAAGAACTTAAGACCGATGAAGATACCCAGGAAGGTGGCTCCGACACCCAAGATATGGAAATAGATGTATCTCATGCAGGTGTTCCCGGCACCCAAAATGTGGAGGCAGACACATCTCAAGCAGGTGTTCCCGGCACCCAAAATATGGAGACAGACACAACTCAAGCAAGTGTCTCCGACACCCAAAATGTGGGAACAGACGTGTCTTAAGTAGTACAGACCCCACCAATAGAAGTAGAAATACATGTAATAGACCTCCCAATTGTCCCTTACACTCCATCAGAAGATCATACTGTGTCCCGATGAGATGAATTTGTGTATGATAAGAAGAGGAAGGCAGTAGTCTTGAAATCAGAAGAGAGGATAAAGAGACTCTTCCAAGAAGATATTGTTACCTGGTGGGAGACCACAGTGATGCAAAATACAAATAAGGCTCCCATAGCCATGGCATCCGCCGCTGTGTCAGCATCAAAAGAAACACAGGACAATGTGGTCGATATGGTTAGAGAATTTGAGTCAACTAAGAGGAGAGCTCGCATGTTGCAACATATTGTGGCTAATGAGAAGGCTTACAGGGACCTTGTAGTGAATAAATATAATCACCTGTCTATTGAGCACAAATACTTGTCAGATAAGTATCGCCATTTAGAAGAAGAAAAGGAGAACCTAGCAGTCCAGATGATGGTTTTAGAAGTAGAAAAGAACGATTCTGAAGCTAGAGTTTCTCATTTGCAAGCAGATAAGAAAGCAATGGTTGAGCAATTAAAGCAGGCAGAGAGTAGAGCAATAGATATGTCTCCCTTTGATGAGCTGTCCTGTGACATTCTGAGACAAATGCACGCCACACAGGAGCTGATTACTGAGGAAGTGTGCAGGATCAAAGCCATGATGGTTAGATTGAAAGAAGTCAATGTAGAGGCCAATAGGCTTAAGGGTAAATATACTCGGGTTAAAGCAAACATCCTGAGACGGATGGAATGGAGAGAAGGGAAGGTTGATTTCCCCAAGCATCTCCCATTCAAGTCTGTAGATTATTTTAAAGAAGATATAGCCCTTACGAAATTTTGCAGGAACTGTGGCCTTAAGCTAATGGCTAAGATCCAAGGAACAATGGAGAAAAGTAACAGCCTTTATCAAAAAATCTATGAAGTGCATGATAAGTGCAAGATGAGTTTTCCTCAGTCCCTCGATGAGTTCCCAAGCAAAGAGCAACGTTTATTAGACTTTAAGGAAGAGCTAGGCATTCAAATAGAATATGTAAAGAAGATTGATGTCTTAGCCACTAATGATCTCCATCACTATATTGGGCTATCATCAGTTTACAGTCATTTTCTTAAAGAAATCCACCAAGCAGCAGTTGCAGAAATTCAGGGTGTTGGAGAAGAACTTGGTAAAGATGTGACTTCCTCAAAGATCTTGCTCCCTTCCTCAGCAAATGTGGTTATCAGAGACACTGGTATCTGGTTCAGTTACATAGTAGAGGAAGAAAAGAAAACAGCAGTAGCAGTAGCAGCTAGTCGAAGTTCTTCTCTCCCAGCAGTAGCAGCCAGTCCAAGTCCTTCTCTCCTAGCAGAAGTGCCTTCCCAAGGGTGAACACGCTGATCCTACAGCGTTGTTATTTTTTTTTTTTTTTGTCTCCCTATGTTTAAAACGTGGAACTACTAGACAACTGTCATTTTCTTTTTTGAGAAATTTTCTAT
>BSBM01000637.1:17202500-17225000 GCA_027924585.1 Larix kaempferi | reverse complement strand
TCATCATCATCATCATCATGATCAGGACCATCATCATCATGGTCATGATCATCCTCATCATCACCATCCCCATCATAATCGTCATCATCACTATTCATCATCACAATCATCATAAACAACAACATCAACGTTGTCACCATCATCATTGTCATTTTCATCAACATCATCATCATCATCATCATCATAAGCATCATGATTAACGTTGTCGTCGTCATTAATCATCATCATTAACATCGTCATTGTCATTAATCAACGTCATTGATGAGTCCAAATTATAGGTCTAGGTACACTAAAGTACCAAGCACGCAGATCAAGCGAAGGACCGAAAGATCATGAAAAACTCAGCATCTTTTTCCCTGATTTCTAGAGAGAACTTCTATTCAAACAGAATCGGCAATTAGACATGTAGTTAGGTTAAGCATTAGAGGAATATAAATATGGACCTCTTGGCTAGCGAGAGGATCCTGTTGCCATTTTTTAGAACCATTGTTTTACGTTTTTATACTGTTGAGATACTTTAAGTTATAGACTTTTGTTAAACTATGAAGCTTCTATTTTGAATAAAGAATTGATGTTACTTTCAATTCGGCGTATATAAGTTTCCTTCACTCCTGAGTACGGGTTGGAGAGGGCCCCTCCAACACTTAAGTCAGGAGATCTTACTGTTTAGGTATTTTTCATTATGTGCTTTACATTGACTGAAATCTATATTGCATATGAAAGCATTTGAATGGCGTTAAATAGTATGATTTGATTTCTGCAGTAAAGCGATCAATTTGATTCTGTAGTAGTTTATAACACATTATGTAGTTCGGTAATACTGTTTTAGTAGTCCTGTAGCAGCATTCTTCCAAGGCATATTTTAAGCATCTATTTCCCTATGTGCTCACATTCTTTTGAACAGTGATTCAAATCTTAAAGATGATGCATTATCCCATTACGATGGTTGCTCATAAAGATTGCTTACTTTCAATACTGTGGTTGATTAACGATATTCACTTCTTAAATTTTTTAGACTTAGATAATGGCATTATGAACTTGGTTTTGGCAATTGAATAGGTTAGACCAGATTTCTAGCTTTATGCATTTGATTTACAGTAGTTACTTCTTAGATTACAGACCAACTTTCATTGTTTTAGATTAGATCTGCTACATTTTCAGCATTCAATTTCATAGTATAAATCCACTAGTTTCAGCAAGGAAATTCTTAGGTACATATTTACTGTTTCAACATTTAAATTCCTTGATATAGATTTACTACTTTCAACATTTGAGCTTCTTAGCATAGGTATTTTTCATCCATAGATTGGGCAATCCTTTCCCGACTTATTCGATTTCTTTTAGGAAAACTTGTAAACATTGATACCAACACCCAACCACGACCAATATTATCCTATAAGAGAACATATAGTTCCTGTACCTCTGAAGTTTGTATGTCCCCAGGTTGATAATTAAAGTAGTCTCCTAGTCTAGCTTCCCTCATTAGTCATCCATTCTGAGAGCTCACCACTTTTTGGCGCCATTGCCGGGGAGGTGCTAAATATTTTAGGAGACATCTTCACCAAACATAACAAAAAGAAAAAATCACATATAAAAAAAAACAAAAACAACATAAAGATTTTACCAATGCATACCTCGTCGGCAGAGGGATAGGTTTGGACGCTTTCTGTCTAAGCATCCTATGAGTAACAACGGTAACAATAGTTCTGAACATTCTCAATTTGATTTCCTAAACTCTGAGGAGGAAATTGACTCTACATACGATCCAAACAGAGACAACTACTTTGCTAGTTCCAGATCAAACACCACTCTAGCAGAAGAAGATGAAGAACCTAGGGAACTGTTCACCTTTCCCATTAGTATACCTCTTGGAGATGCCAGGATGAAGAACATCCACCCTAACAATCTTCCAAACTTCCATGGATTAACTTCAGAAGACCTTGAGACATTCCTATTTGAGTTTGAGGTAGTTTGCAGATCCTTTGATTACACTACAGATGCACAAAAGCTGAGGCTTTTTCCCTCCACACTGAAATATTTATCACTTAGGTGGTTCATGAGTTTAGAAGGAAATAGTATTTTTAGCTGGGATCAAATGAAACAGGCATTTATGGAATAATATAGGGACTACTGCAAAGCAAAGGATACAAGGGACGGAATATTTAGGATGCAACAGGGAGACCGTGAATCCTTAGAAAACTATGCCCATCATTTTTAGCTCAGCTACAAAAGAGCTAACCATTGCACCCTAGACCCTGAATCGCTAAAACATGTCCTTCTTAGAGGGACCAAAGAAGAGAATTTTGAGATCTTAAACCTCTTGGGTGATGGAGACATATTTCAAAAAACTTATGACCAGATACTACATTTATTCAAAAACCATTATAGGTCTAGGAAAAACAAAAATGGGACAAGAGATACACATCTATCCATAGGATCATCATCATCTGCAGGACCAAATCTTACAAAATCTGATTTAGGAAACCTGTTAGATGACATGAAGACTGACATCTTACAATCTCTGGCCATGCAACTTGAGGCACTTCAGATAAAAAAGAATCAGGATGAAATTAACCAAGCCTTGGCAGTATTCTGTCCTCATTGTAGAAAGAAGCATGAGAAGGGGCAGTGCACACTAAACACCATCGAAATATGTGGCCTCTGCATAGACGATCACTCTACTAAAAAGTGTCCTCTGTTGCACTCCTACAAAGATGCTATTCAAGAGCCCACAACTAAGGGTGCAATAGAACAACTCTGTTTTGTGAACCATAGGAGGAATAATTTTCTTAGACCGTACCAACCTAGCAGTCAAGCCTATTATAATCAGGGACAACAAAATTGGAACTCTGCACCAACTCCATGGAAAGCATAGCCAAATCCAAATCAATGGAAGCAAAATTAGCAGACTTATCAGTAGAATCAACAAACGTATCAATCACCCTATCAACAATATTATTACCCACCGTCTTACCCTCCATACCCCCCACCTTTTCCTCCATCAACCACGAATTATGCAAATCAATACCCCCATCCATCAAATTGGAGATCTCCATTACAGCAACAACAACCACTCATCATGCCACCACCACCAAATCAACCACCCCCCAGACCTCCACCAATTCCTGACCAACCCATTCCAAACCTTAACAACAATAGGCCAGGGCAGCAGCAAGCCTACAATACTGAAATGATGCAATTTCCCACTTACGTAGTAGACACAGTGGAAATAAACAAGATTAATCTAAGGTCTAGGAAGACATTGCAAAATACACACATGCAGAATATACAAGAACCTGAGGCCCATCATCAAACAACACAACCTCATGTTCAACATCCTGATGAACAAGACCCTCCGGAGGAAGAAAATCGACCACTCACATGAAATCAAAATCCTCCATTCCCTGAAAAGCTTGTACGAAGTACCAAAGATGAAGAGGAAAACGCAATTCTTAATGAATTGAAACACTTGAATATCCAAATTCCCATCTTACAGGCCATCAGAGATGTACCTATCTACAACAAATTCATTAAAGAGAATTGTTTGAAAATACTTGGAAGGAGAAAACGTGACCCACCAACGATCAATGTAGTGGTCCAGTTAGCATATCTAATGCTAGGTATCACTGTTAACCCAAAATATCTATATCCAGGAAGCCCTGTGGTCAACGTAAATATCAATAACAAACAGATAGATAGAATTTTAATTGATTTTGGGGCTGATATAAATGCAATGACCAAGGATACTATGGTATACCTAGGACTCCAATCAATGGTCAAACCAACAACTACAGTACTCCAGCTAGTAGACACATCCACTGTAAGACCTGAAGGAATTCTCGAAGAAATTATGATCAATATTGAATCCTAGGAATACCCAGCTGATTTCATGGTCATTGAAGTCAAAAGTAAACTTAGTGGTTATCCAATCATACTAGGTAGACCTTGGTTGGAAACTACAGACGCTTACATAGGTTTCCAATCAGGAAACATGACTATCACCAGTGGACATGCCGGGAAGAAAATCACGATCTAACCACCAACAAGGAAATCTTCAGACTTAGAATATCAAAATTGGACTGATGATTAAAATGACACACCAAATCAAAACCTACGACCTGTCCTAACAATTGATGCTGCACTATCATTAAAAGTAATAGATGAAGATGGTCATATAGATAGGTTCATACAAAATGCATATTCTAACAATGTTGGTCTTGAAAGATTTTTTGACACAGAGCAGCAACAAGTGGTGAAAATTTAAACTAGAACTTAAATAAAATGTGGGAAGAAGTACTATCTCTGGAAGAACAATCAGAAAAAGCAAAAACAGTGGAAATTATGCCTGGAAAGACAGTCAACATTAATTCCAATCTCAATCCAGAGCAAGAAACGCAGCTAATGAAAGTATTATCAGAACAAAATAAAGCTTTTGCATGGACATATGCAGACATAAAAGGTATACATCCTGATATATGCAAACATTATATTTACATCAAAGAAGGTTCTATCCCTATCAGGCAGCCATAGAGGAGGTTGAACCCAGCATTAAAGGACATTGTCAAAATAGAACTACAGAAGTTATTAGATGCCGGGTTCATATATCCCATCTCTGACAGTGAATGGGTCTCGCTGTTAGGATATTTAGACACTTAGGAGTTAGTTAAGATCAACTTGTGTAATATATCCGTTAGGGATAGTGTGTTTCTTTAGTATGCATTAGTATGCATTTGTAAATACTTAATCCGACGGTCACCATTAGAGAGATTTTGAGGTCAAAAAAGGGCCTCCTAAGAGATGTACTACAAAAATATGAGATATATTAAAATATTATGAATTGAGGGTTTTATGGGGTAGGTATATATGACAAGTCACCTCCCACACTATTTTCTATGCACAATATAAATAACCATGGTTGAGTTACTTTTCAAAATTCACTAGAAATAAAATTAATAAAATAAGTCTACATTGATGTGACTAAGATTCATTGTAAATTCCCAAAAATGTATTGTCCTTTAACATTTATTTGTCTTGAACTTACAAATGAAATTAAATAATAAAAAACATTTTTAAGAGCTTTTTTTAAAATTTTATGTTGACTTTTTATATTTAGTACTTTTCTCATGAATTTAATAATGTAATTTAATTGAGAATTTATTTACATGTAAAATGTCAATAATATTATTATAATCCACATTGCATTATTATTATTATTATTATTATTTATTAAATCTATTATTATTCTTTATTAGTTTGACATTATGTTATTAAATAGAATGGAGTGAATATATAATTTAAAATTAAAAACATAAAAATGATAATATATTGTTTTATAAAAAAATGTGAAAGGACTTTCTTTATGAATTAAGAGTACTTCACTTGAGAATGACAATAATATTATTTTATGTGAAAGTGTGAAAAGACATTCATTATGAGTACTTTACTTGAAAATGACAATAATATTATTTTATGAAAAGACTATCATTATGAGTACTTTACTTTATGACTTAAAAGTACTTACATCACTACCTTGGTTAACTATGTGTTTTCATCCACCATAGAAAATTTGACAAATAAGCATTCTTAACTCATGCAATGCCACCTCACCAAGGGGGATGATGTCATCTACTAGAATGTGATTGGTTGTATTTTATAGTACATTTTCTTTGTTTTGAGGCCCTTTTTTGACCTCAAAATTTCTCTAATGGATATGTTTCTGACATAGAGTGATCCGACGGCTCAACTTCTCTTAGATCAAACCTAACCTTGATCCGTGGCTTAACACCCAATTGGTCCATGATCTCTATTTAAAGAGCATGGAGGGTCATTGTTTAGTTGATCGATTATGAGAAGCTCATTTGTAACTTTCTTTCTTTGCATAATAAATTGTCCCATAAAAGCTATTTGGTCGGGGCCGTGGAGTGTTTCCTTCAAGAGGGTTTAAACCACGTCAAAACATCGGTGTGTTGATCTGTGATATATTTGTGTGAAGTGGTTGATCTTGGTGTTCGGTCCTTTGGTAGTACCTTGTGTACTCGAACATGGTATCAGAGCTTTTATGAAGTGCCGCTTCCGGTTATGATCTAGATCTTGAACTGTTGTTGCTGAAACTCGAAAGGGTTTCTAGTTCTGGTATTTCTGTGCATTTCTGGGCTGTGGGAGGTGTTCCATTGCATCCGGATCGTCGTTTCCATTGGGAAATAGTTTTCGTTTGATCGAAAACGGTTCCCGGTTGCTCCAGAAACGCGTATTTCATCAGATCTGAAGGTATAATGTTACAGTGACGCATTTTTTTATTTCGTTTTTTTTTAAAAGAAAAATCTCATATTTCATTTTTTTTTACTGTTAGATTTTTTATTTGGGTTCGGATTGTTGCTTTCCCATCTGCGTATGCTCTTTGCCGTGCACCTTGAGCGATCTCGGCAAATCAGAAACAGAAAGGGAAAGGGTTTTTTTCGGCTGCGTATGCTCTTTGCCGTGCACCTTGCGCGATCTCGGCAAATCAGAAACAGAGAGAAAACGTAGACTTTCCGGGAAAGCTAACAAGATCTAACTCCACAAGTGTGGAAAAGTTTTTTTTGTTTCGATTTGTGCTCTGTTTTGCAGGAAAAAGGGCAAGCACGCAAACCGAGCAAGAAGAGTAAAAACATAAATAAATAAACAAATAAAAGCCCCATTTCTCATTCCCATATTTTACATACCTTTTAATCTAGCTCACTTGGTTCAAAGTTTCTTTATTCCTTAATAGGTCTTGAGTTCAAGTCTTAGGAAGTTACTTTTAAAAGAAAAAAGTGCATGCAATTTCTATTTTCAAGTTACTTTATTGTAAAAGTGCATCTCACTTAAATAATAAAAAATAAAAATACAAGTGAGTCACTTAAGTTTTTTTTATTGTTGCACTATTTAAAAGTAATATCATTGTAAAAGTGAAATCACTTATTTTACAAAAGTGATTCACTTCAAGCAACTTTTTTGTAAAGTGATTGTCAAAAGGTTCATTTTGGGAAGAGGGGGGTTCTTTTTTTTAGCTGGACATTCTCTAGCTGCCACGTCACTATTGGGGACATCTTCAACAGTTTCTTTGTTCAAGCATGACTTCATCATACAGAGTCAGTTTTCAGTGTCGTTTTTTTTTAAACCGCCTATTTTTTCGAGCTCTTCACATCCAGACTATTGGTTTCTGCTTTTATAGCCATTAATTTACAAATATGGCCACCCCTTGTGATATTCTACTTAATAGTTCCAACTATTTCTCATGGAAATCTCGTATGGAGGATGTTCTACAAAGTAGGGGACTTTTCAGAATTACAACAGGGAAAGAAAAAGAACCCACTGATGATGATAAGAAAATAAAATGGGCAAATAGATGTGATGAAGCTCGTGGATTGAGTGGGATGTCAATCTCTACTGATTTGCGATTCCACATATCTGGAATTGATGAACCTAATGCTGCTTGGGACAAGTTGGAAACTGCGTTTGGTAAACACAATGAAATTTGAGGTCACCAACTCGAAAATGAGTTGATTTCTTTAAATCCAAGTGACTTTTCATGCATTCAAGATTATTTATCTAAGTACAAAACTCTTAAACTCTTATGTGCAGAATGTAAGATTGAGAGGGAAGACAAACAGTACATTTATCATATTCTTTCCAAACTTGGACCTGCATATTCTGTTTTTGTATCTACATTTTACTCCATGAAAGCATCCTTGAATGCAACTAGCTATCAAGAGCCTAGTCTTGAATCCTTTTGTGATTCCCTGATTAGAGAACAAGATAAACTCATTCATCTTGGAATAATCAACAATGCAGATACATCTGGGAAAGCCTTATTGTCCCAACAGAAAGAAAAGTCCAAGCCTCCCAAGAAACAAAATTTTTGCAATAATAAGTCAAACAAGGGTCCCAAACCCTCTCAGTCAGCTCCTTCTTTAAAAAATGACAAAGGATCAAAGCAAAAAGGAAAGAAGACTGAGCGTCATTGCAACTATTGCGGGAAAGATAATCATGATGAATCTAAGTGTTTCAAGAAGATGGCAGCCTTGGAAGCAGCAATGAAGAAGCACCACATCATCCTAGATTCATCTTCAGAATTTACCTCTCATGGACATGCACTTTGTGCTTCTGGTTATTCTTATAATGCATCTTCTTCTTCTACTTCAAATGAATGGCTCATTGATTCTGGAGCATCTTATCATATGGCTAAGGATCAAGCCATCTTTTCTACTATGCATGAATGTAACACCAAACAAATATTTGTTGGTGATGATAGATCTCTAAGTGTTGTAGGAGCTGGAACAGTTCCAGTAGATAATGGTCATTTTAGTGATGTACTATGTGTTCCAAGAATTTCCTGCAATTTGTTATCAGTCTCTCAGATCACTCATTCTGGTGAAGGTAAAACTGTGACCTTTACACCTCACCAAGTTGTAATCAAGGATTTTAAAGATCCTCAACAGGTCCTAGCTACTGGAATTGTTGATGATATTACCAGGTTGTACAAGTTTAACAACTTTGGGTCATCACCTTTCCCTTCAGTTTTTGTTGCTCATAGTGATAACTTGAGCAAACTTTGGCATGAGCGATTTGGTCACTTAAATTATCGCTCATTGCAACAACTATGTAAAGAAAATATGGTGACAGGCCTTCCAATGGTATCTTGCAGGGATGGTGTTTGTTCCGGTTGTGTACTTGGAAAACATCATCGGGACAGTTTTGACAAACGTGCCTCTTGGCACGCCTCGATTCCCTTGGAGCTTGTGCATAGTGACTTGTGTGGTCCTCTTGCATTTGCTTCCTTTTCTGGTTTCAAGTATTTCTTAACTTTCATTGATGATTACACCAGACGCACTTGGGTTTATTTCCTAAAACTTAAGAGCGAAGTATTTAACATGTTCTTGGCCTACAAGGCCCTTGTTGAAAAACAATCTGGTCATCAAATTATTAAGTTAAGATCTGACAATGGAGGAGAATATGTTAACAAACAGTTCACTACTTTCTGCACTGAACAAGGCATCCAACAACAGCACACTATTCCATACACACCACAACAAAATGGTGTAGCTGAGTGGAAGAACCGCACTTTAAAAGAAATGGCTAATTGTATGATCCAATCTAAGGGACTAAGTCTTCAATTTTGGGCTGAAGCCATAAATTGTGCAAATTACATAGTTAATCGCACCCCCACAAAAGCATTACAAGGTATAACACCGGAAGAAGCATGGAGTAAAACTAAACCTGATGTAAGTCACTTTCGTGTGTTTGGTAGTGAAGCATGGGCTCACATTCCGGATGAAAAACGAAAAGCATTGCAGCCTAAAAGTGAAAAGTGCATATTTGTTGGATATTCTGAAGATGTAAAAGGTTATAGACTTCTTCAACCACATTCTCATGCTATAATTATTAGAAGAGATGTTAAATTTGATGAAAATATCTTGGCCTGCGAGCCTAACTCGGCGAGTGTGCCATCTTTGGCCTGCGAGCCTGATTCGGCGTTTGTGCCTTCTTCTTCTTCTTCCAACTTTCTTGACAGGTTTCCAACTCCAGTTTCTGATGATGACAGTGATGAAAATCCACCTCCGCCTGCTCATGTTCCTCCAGTTGCACCAGCACAAGTGCTTCCTCGATGGGTCCGTTCAACATGTGAAGCAGCTGGTGATCTTGCCGGTGATCCTAGAGATCAACGTCGAACACGTTCTCAGTTTCAACGAGCCTCTTCTCTTTTGGCTCAAGTTTCCGAGAATCATGATCCAGAAACTTTTGCAGAAGCTTTAGGGAATCCAGATTGGGATGCATCCATGGATGAAGAATATCATTCCTTAATGGCGAACGATACTTGGGATCTTGTACCTCTTCCAAAAGGAAGAAAACTTGTCAGATGTAAATGGGTCTACAGAACTAAGTATGCATCAGATGGAAGTGTTGAAAGACTTAAGGCAAGGTTAGTTGCCAAAGTTTTTTCCCAAGTTGAAGGGATTGACTACAATGAAACCTTTGCTCCCATCGCCAAAATGAACTCCATCCGCCTTGTTCTTTCCCTTGCAGCCTTACACAATTGGGAATTCCATCAAATGGATGTCAAGTCTGCCTTCTTACATGGTGATTTACAGGAGGAAATTTACATGGAACAACCTCCTGGCTATGTTCAGAATAACTCTAGCCTTGTCTGCCGCCTTAAGAAATCCTTATATGGCCTTAAGCAAGCTCCTAGAGCTTGGTATGCCAAAATGGATAACTTTCTCCTTGACACTGGTTTTTCTAGATGCCATTCTGACCCCAATGTCTATACCAAGAAAGTAGGAAACCATCTCATCATACTTGTTCTATATGTTGATGACCTTATTCTTACTGGTAGTGACCCTAATCTTACAACCCATGTGAAATCCAGTCTTAAACAAACTTTTGAAATGTTAGACTTAGGACATTTGCATTATTTTCTTGGTCTCCAAGTTCTGTAAACCAAAGAAGAAATCTTTCTTTCTCAGTCTAAGTATGCTTGTGACCTTCTTCGTCGCTTTCACATGGAAGATTGTACACCAGCCCCTTCTCCCTTCCAGTCTGGAGTCAAACTTTCTGCCACTTGTACTTCACCTGAAGTAGATGCCACCTTGTATCGTCAGCTTGTTGGTAGTCTTTTATACTTGACTCATTCCCATCCTGACCTTTCCTTTGCCGTTGGTCGAGTTGCCCATTATATGCAGACACCTCATGAAAGTCACTGGAAAGCAGCTAAAAGAATACTTCGATATATTCGAGGTACAGTTCAGTTTGGGATTCATTACAGTACAGGGGGGAAACCTTTGTTGGTTGGTTTCACTGATTCAGATTGGGCCGGCGATCCTGATGATAGAAAGTCTACTGCAGGTTATGTTTTCAGTCTGGGATCTGGACCTATTACTTGGGCTTGTAAGAAACAACAAGCTCTTGCTCTTTCTTCAACAGAGGCAGAATATCGAGCAGCAGTTAATGCCAGTCAGGAAGCTTTATGGCTTCGACAGATCCTTTCAGAGTTTGGATTCGAGCAGCAGCAGCCTACTCCACTTTGGTGCGACAATCAAAGTGCCATCAAGCTTGCCAAATATCCAATTCTACATCAACGTAGCAAACACATTGAGCTACATATGCACTTCATCAGAAATCTTGTTCATGATCGTGTTCTTGAAGTGCTCTTTTGCCCTACAGATGATCAAGTTGTAGACATCTTCACCAAGTCTCTTACAGAAGCGAAGTTTTCTAAACTTTGATCTATGTTAGGAGTTCAGGAACTTGTCATTAAGGGGGGATAGGCTCTAATGCCTCCTTCCTTCTCCTAATAGTGTCACTTTGTAAATCCTTCAATCCTATCCCAAGTTGTTCTTAAGGGGGGATGTTAGGATATTTAGACACTTAGGAGTTAGTTAAGATCAACTTGTGTAATATATCTGTTAGGGATAGTGTGTTTCTTTAGTATGCATTAGTATGCATTTGTAAATACTTAATCCGACGGTCACGATATGTTTCCGACATAGAGTGATCCGACGACTCAACTTCTCTTAGATCAAACCTAACCTTGATCCGTGGCTTGACACCCGATTGGTCCATGATATCTATTTAAAGAGCATGGAGGGTCATTGTTTAGTTGATCGATTATGAGAAGCTCATTTGTAACTTTCTTTCTTTGCATAATAAATTGTCCCGTAGAAGCTATTTGGATGGGGCCGTGGAGTGTTTCCCTCAAGAGGGTTTAAACCACGTCAAAACATCGGTGTGTTGATTTGTGATCTGTTTGTGTGAAGTGGTTGCTCTTGGTGTTCGGTCCTTTGGTAGTACCCTGTGTACCCGAACACTCACCACTGGTTATAGTCCCTAAAAAAGGAGGCAAATGGAGAATTTGTGTGGACTACAGAGAGCTAAATAAAGCAACCAAGAAATACCACTTTCCACTGCCATTTATAGATCAGGTGCTAGACACATTAGCTGGGAACAAATATTTTTCATTTTTGGATGGCTTCAGTGGGTACAACAAAATTTTAATACACCCATTTGATCAAGATAAGACAACATTTACATGCCCCTGGGGTACTTACACATACAGAGTACTACCCTTTAGGTTATGTAATTCTCTAGCAACATTCCAAAGGGTCATACTAAGTATATTATATGATTTCATTAATGATCAAATGGAAGTCTTCATGGATGAGTTCACACCCTATGGAAAAAAATTTGATCAAGCATTGAACCATCTTGAATTGGTATTAAAAAAATGTATTGAGATGAGGCTATGCCTTAGCAATGAAAAATGTAGAATGTTAATGGAAGAAGGCACCGTTCTAGGACATCATATATCATAGAGGGGGATAGAGGTTGATCAAGCAAAAGTCTCAGTAATCAAAACGCTGCCACCACCTGTTAAACAAAGGGATGTGAGAAGTTTCCTTGGGAAAACGAGGTACTATAGGAGGTTTATTGAAATTTATAGTAGGATTGTTACCCCAATGTTTGCACTTCTCACAAAAGACACTAAGTTCATATGGACAAACCATTGCATGACAGCATTTGATAACCTTAAGGAGAAAACAATTACAACTCCAATACTCCAAGGACCAGACTGGGCACGTCCATTCCACATCCACTCTGATGCATCAGATAAGGCAATTGGGTCTGTCCTTGGACAAGAGAAAGAGAAGAATCCCTATGCAATATATTATATCAGTAAAAATTTAGCAGGGGCAGAATTAAATTATACTGTCACCGAGAAGGAATTTTTGGCTGTCATACATGCCGTTAATAAATCCAGGCACTATATCACTAGCTACCAAGTCTTTGTTCGTACAAACCATTCATCCATAAGATATCTAATGAACAAACCCAACACAAGTGCTCGAGTCATTAGATGGCTTCTACTACTCCAAGAGTTTGACATTACAATTTTAGACAAGCCAGGAAAACACAATGTGGTAGCTGACTTTCTATCTAGAATCACACATGGACAAGAAAATGAAGTGGTCAATGATAGTTTTCCATATATGCATCTCTTTGCAATATCCACAAGGAGCCCATGGTTTGATGACATAGCAAACTATCTAGTGTCTGGGAAATTTCCAGTTACAAAGAGAAAACTAATGTAATAAGGCAAAGTGACACATATACATGGATAGAGAGCATGATCTTCAAACAGGGACTAGATCAAATACTCAGAAGGTGCATTAGAGAAGATGAGGTGCATGACATAATGCATGCCACACACAATGAACCATGTGGAGGACACTATCAAAGAGGATAGCCTATAAAATTTTGCAAATAGGGTACTATTGGTCAACACTCCACAAATGTGCTTATGAATATGTCTCACACTGTGATGATTTCCAAAGGATAGGGAAACCAACACAAAAAGAGGAAATGCCACTCCATCCACAAATATCCTTGGAGGCATTCAAAAAATGGGGATTTGATTTCGTTGGTACAATAAACCCACAGTCAAATCAGAAGAGATACATCCTAGTATGCACTAACTACCTCACAAAGTGGACTCAGGTAGCAGCACTTGCTGCAGCCAATGAAACCAATGTGGCAAAATTATTCACTGAGCAGATCTTTCACAGGTTTGGAGTACCAAGAGAACTAGTTTATGATCAAGGCCCACAATTTACATCAAATTTATTATAATAGTTGCTAAAAATAAACAATGTCAAGCACAGACAGTCCTCCTCCTATCACCCTCAAGCAAATGGTCAAGCTGAGGTCACCAACAAAGAATTAGAGAGGATTTTGACAAAGACATTACAACTCCACAAAAGAGATTGGGATGATAGGCTGCGTGAGTCAGTTTGGGCCTATAATACCACATGGAAGACAACAACAGGATTCACACCTTATGAACTAGTATTTGGAAAGAAATTCATGCTTCCAATTGAATTTGAAATAAAAACATTAAGAATTGCAGCAGAGTTGAATATGGAACTAACAGAGATACAACAAGAACGCATGCTACAATTAAGTCAACTGGATGAGCAACGCCAGTAAGCACTTTCCCATACTGAAATCATCCAATAGAAAAGGAAGAAGTGGCATGACAAACACCTAAAGGATAAAATGTTCAAGGAAGGTGACTGGGCAGTACTTTATGACTCCAGGTTTCACACATTCAAGGGAAAGCTAACAACCAGATGGTTGGGACCTTACATAATTCAAAATATCTATGAAAATGGAGCTGTAAGGATCATAACAATTGATGAAGAAGAGTTTCCTATGATAGTAAATGGACATCAACTCAAATTTTACAGGAAGCCACAGTCAAAGGAGGAGTTTACACAAGTACTCTACCAGTAACAACTGATGCTGATAGAGAGCATCGAAAACAATTGAAACTCAGTTCAATATATATATATATATATAAGAGAGAGAGAGAGAGAGAGAGAGAGAGAGAGAAAATGAAAAAAAAAAGAAAAAAGAGAAAAAATAAAATATTTTCTAAAAAGGGAAGCACAAGAGAAAAAAAGGAATGAAAAAAAAGGAAGAAAAAAGAAAAAAACAACAAAAGAATAAGAAAACAAACATGAGAAAGGGGGATGGGAAAAATTCCAAATAACACACTACAAAAATGATAAGGTAAAACTATAGGGCATCATACATCCCCACGAAGGAACAAAATGCAAACTGCAGACACTCAACAATCAAGCAAGCCAGTCATATATTACAGTCAGTAGCAAAGATATCATACTAAAGAATTCAATCAAGCAAGCCTGCTATTATTCAAAACTTGCTACTATTCAAGCGAGCCTGTCATAAAAATTCAAGCAAGCCAGAAATCTAATCAAGTGAGACGGATTATTTTCAACAATTAAAGCAATCAAGTGAGCCAGCCACGTCTACAAACAAAGACAACAAAGGTATCAACTAAACTACAGAATGTATTTCAAACAAACAAGATATTCAGTCACATATATTATTTCACGCAAGCCTGCCATTTATTCAAGAGAGCCAACATAGATTACAACAATACAATGAACAATCCAAAACCCAATGCAAAAGCATCATCACAAAGTCGAATCATAAGAAGGCACAAAATTCAAAAGCAGCCAATGCAGCAAATTCAAATGAACTCAAGGAAAAAGTAGCAAGCGCACGTAACTACTGACATGCCAAAAATTACTACAGACATTGCCAAATCTACTACAGAGTCCACCATGGATAAAAATCGGGCCAAATCATCAAATCAGGTATGCTAAAACATTACAAGGTAATCTCTAAACATCTTTGTTTAATTTTTGAGGCCAAGTCATTATCCCACAAGACATTTGTTTTCTGAAGCCGAGGACAGCTTCAATATTCATTTGGTGGCACGGTTCAGTTTAGAAGGACTCAATAAGTCATGATTGCTACCTAAGTCATATCAGCCTCAATGAATCATGATTAATACCTCTGTCATGTCAGCAAATGATAAACCCGCATCTAGTTGCCATACTTCCAAATAATCAGAGCAAATGGGGCAAGATACAATCATGAAACAAAAAAGCAGGGCTCGATCAAGCAGAAGGTACAACAAATGTTAATGAGGATAAGTGTGGAAAGGCAGTTAAGTAAGGCTGCATGATCTTCCAAAAAGCAAGGTTTGCATATACGAAACATCTCAGAACTCTCCAGAAGCAAGAAACGGGAAGCTAGTGTGGTCACACAGACAACAATCCAGCCATCAAACTAGTAATCAACCTCGACCATTCGAGGAAATATCGCCATGATCCAAGTATTGATTTACTGTTATAGTAAAGGATTTCAAGATGAAAAAAGGTTTCAAGAAAAGCGAACCAAAGGAACACAGTGCTATTTATCAGAACCTGCAAATCCTAGCAATCATCCGCAGCACGGGTTGGATGCCTTTCATGTTAGGATTGAGAGGATACAATGCAGGGGTGGCTCTAGAGTTTGCAAGAAATTTAAAACATATCAAGGATGAACAGTTCATCACCCGAGTGAAGGGGTTACATATAAAGTTGGATGATGAAGTGATTTCCAAATTCACTGGTCCACCAATGGGCCTGCATTGGAGCAGGGATGACCGGGAGGCAAACCATGAAGCAAAGGAAACATTTTTCAAGCGAGGAGAGGTCTACAACGAAGCTAAAAATGGATTCAAAAGACTCTCCCTGCCAGCACCATGGGATGAAATGGCTACAATCATACAGAAGTACATTACATGCACTGTTAGGTTAAGTTATGTCCCCATTTTTCATTTTCAAATTCTAGATTTGTTGAGGCACAGGTCCCATCTTCCACTGAACAACAACGTTAGTATTCCATACTACCTGCTCCAATCCCTAGCAGAAATAAGCAAGAAAGTGATTAAAGGAAAGGAGGATAATTTAGCCCATCATGGGATGATCAAATTAATCATTTGTGAGGAATTAAAATCGCAGATCCCAGAGCTTTCTTGGGAAGAATTCGTGTTGGTATCTGCTGAGGATGTTCAAAGAATGAAGGGTACACCCACAGTTGGCGTACCTTTCCACCTGGATCAAAGAATAAGACCGCCTATACATCAGGGACGAAGAGGAAAATCGACTTGGACAGTGTGGCTGATACCCTGGTGAAGATAAAACATTCACGAGATGAATCCCCCAAAATGAACCTAGGGATTTCTGCCAGTAATCAAGGGTCGAAGAGACAAAGTAGAAGATTTACACAAGCATCCAGAATATGAATTAGCAAGGAAGAGAAAAGGGAACCCAGTCCCCTAGTTCAAAATGTGTTTGATTAAGAGGATGATTGGGTAGATCAGGAAGATCCCACTACACCATAGGAGTAGGACGAAGAAGAAGAGTAGGATGAACAAGAGGAACAGGACAAAGAAGAAGAACATAATGTGAAAGAAGAGCAAGACAACCTCTAGAGGAACCCTCCTAAGCACAATGAAAACCCTGGGGTCGTCAACCAACTCGTTGAGGCAAGGGCAGAGCTAGAAAATCTCAAAGATGATCTGGAAACATTGAAAATTGAATCCAGTATGCAGAGTAGCCATCCAACGTCTCCACTGTTTTCACCTGAGAAGACACAAATTTTAAAAATGCGTCATGCAGGGGAGCTAAAACTAGCTAAGCAAAAAAGTTCAGCACTTCAGGAGAAATTGGCTTAGGCACAGGAGGAGTTAGCCAAAAGGGGTCGGGAGATTGTTCAATTGAGGGATCTTTTGTCTACTACCACTCAAATATATGATAAACTAATGGACCTCAGGCCACCATCACCAATTTATGTAGTCTATCTACAAGAAAAATGGGGCAAATTCCATCTCCAAAGGTTAAAACTGGGACTTCCAATAGAGATAAAATCCCCCACATAATTTATGGATGCATCTCTAAACTCCATAGAGTTGGAGAAGGACCAGCTAAGTGAATTTTTCTTGCACAATTTTGTAGTTCCTAGCTCGCCCAAGTGGTCGCCAAACCCTTACATGGGCGATTTCCAGTTGAGGACACTATGTTCATGGATGAATCACGAAATTGAACGAGCTCAGGACTACCACATTTACCTTGTAGCAAAATGGCAGAATTCATTATGGGTCAGGGTAGAGCCGACTCACCCTGAAAGAATAATCTACAACCAGAGGATCCTCACCCAGGATGAGGAGTTGATCCCCATTCTCCTTGCGAAGCAACATGAGGCTATGGCACACTTTCATGTTACTCTCCAAAGCACACATAAAGAGGTTCAGGAGTCTATTAATGAAAGATGGCGCAGACTAGCATGTGATCTAAAAAGAAGAGAGCTACACTCCCCTCTCATACTTGAAGTTTCTCTCTTTAAATCCAAACTTTACAGGGAATCCTTGATAAAAAAAATCAGGTCAGGTGGATTGGGATGAGGTTGAATCCCCCATTTTTCCTTCCCCTAGTTATTAAGGCATAGATTAATGAGGAAGAAGAGAGGAGAGAATGGGCCAAGGAGGATCAGAGCATGGGCTACTAAAGGAAGGCAGGGACCCCCAGGGTGGTAGCATGGGACATCAGAGAATTCGTCGAAGAGATGAACATGTCACCCAAGGATGGGTGAATCCTTCAAGTATGGGGGAGAATGATGAGTCCAAATTGTAGGTCCAGGTACACTAAAGGACCAAGCACGCAAATCAAGCAAAGGACCGAAATATCATGAAAAACTCAGCGCCTTTTTCCTTGATTTCTAGAGATAACGTCTGTTCAAACAGAATCGACAATTAGACATGTAGTTAGGTTAAGCATTAGAGGAATATAAATATGGACCTCTCGGATAACGAGAGGATCCTGTTGCCGTTTTTTAGAACCATTGTTTTACATTTTTATACTGTCGAGATACTTTAAGTTACAGGCTTTTGTTAAACTATGAAGCTATTATTTTGAATAAAGATTTGATGTTGCTTTCAGTTCGGCGTATATAAGTTTCCTTCACTCCTGAGTAAGGGTTGGAAGGGCCCCTCCAACACGTAGGTCAGGAGATCTTACTATTGGCTTCAACTGAGAACTTACTGTTTGGGCATTTTTCATTATGTGCTTTACATTGACTGAAATCTATATTGCATATAAAAGCATTTGAATGGAGTTAAATAGTACGATTTGATTTTTGTAGTAAAGCGACCAATTTGATTCTATAGTAGTTTATAACACATTATGTAGTTCGGTAATACTATTTCAGTAGTCCTATAGAAGCATTCTTCCAAGGCATATTTTAAGCATCTATTTCCCTATGTGCTCGCATTTCTTTTGAACAGTGATTCAGATCTTAAAGCTTATGCATTCTCCCATTACGATGGTTGCTCATAAAGATTGCTTACTTTCAATACTGTGGTTGATTAACGATATTCACTTCTTAAAGTTTTTAGCCTTAGATAATGGCATTATGAACTTGGTTTTGGCAATTGAATAGGTTAGACCATATTTCTAGCTTTATGAATTTGATTGATAGTAGTTACTTCTTAGATTAACGATCCAACTTTCATTGTTTTAGAATAGATCTGCTACATTTTCAGCATTCAATTTCATAGTATAAATCCACTAGTTTCAGCAAGGCAATTCTTAGGGACATATTTATTGTTTCAGCATTTAAATTCCTTAATATAGATATACTGCTTTTAGCATTTGAGCTTCTTAGCATAAGTATTTTTCATTCATAGATTAGGCAATCCTTTCCCATATCATTCGATTTCTTTTAGGCAAACTCTTAAACATTGATACCAACACCCAACCACGATCAAGATTATCCTATAAGAGCACATATAGTGCCTACACCTCTGGAGTTTGTACGTCCCCGGGGTTGATAATTAAAGTAGGCTCCTAGTCTAGCTGCCCTCATTAAGCATCCATTCTGAGAGCTCACCAATCATCATCATAAACAACACCATTTTCATCATCTTTGTCATGATGATGATGATGATGATGAGGATGATGGAAGTGATGATGATGATGATGAAGATGAGGATTATGATGATGATGATGATGATGGTGATCATGATAATGATGATGATGATGATGATGGTGATCATGATAATGATGAAGATGGTGATGAAGATGATGATGAAGATGATGATGATGAGGAGGAGGAGGAGGAGGAGGAGGAGGATGAAGAGATCATGATGATGATGATTATGATGATGATGATGATGGTGGTGGTGGTGGTGGTGGTGGTGGTGGTTGTGGTGGTGACGACGACAATGTCAATGATGGTGATGATAATGATGATGATGACGATGATGATCATGATCATGATGTTGATGATGCTGGTGGTGATGAAGACGACGACGACGATGATGATGATGATGATGATGATGATGATGATGATGATGATGAGGATGATGGAAGTGATGATCAAGACAATGATTAAGATGAGGATGATGATGATGATGACGATGATGGTGGTGATGATGAAGATGGTGATGATGATGATGAAGAAGATGATGATGATGAGGAGGAGGAGGAGGAGGAGGAGGAGGAGGAGGAGGAGGAAGAGATGATGATGATGATGATGATGATGATGATGGTGGTGGTGGTGATGACGCCGAAAATGTCAATGATGATGATGACGATGATCATGACGATGATGAGGAGGAGGAGGAGGAGGAGGAGGAGGAGGAGGAGGAGGATCACAATGATGATGATGATGATGGTGGCTGTGATGATGACGATGAACATGATGTTTCTATTGCTGATGATGATGATCATGAAGATGACGATGATGAAGATGATGATCAAGATGGTGAAGATCTCAATGAAGAAGAAAAAGATGATGATGATGAAGAGGTTGATGAGAAAGAGGGTGATGACGACGACGACGATGATGATGATGATGTTCTAGTCTTTACAATTGTGCATTTCGTTACTAAGCTTCTCTCTGTTTCGAGAATAATTTAATATTCTCTACTAAACAGGGCCAACCACATGAAGGGTTCAAGTGCATTTAGATCATATGCCAAATTCCATATCATGGCATTGGATACCTCCTAGTTGGGATGATTGCACACATTGGCAAATATCAACAATATTCAATTTTTTATACATGATGGGAAACTACATTAAAAAAATCGAACACCTATGATAACAGAGCTATCACTCTCATTATCCAATGATGGCATCCCTTCTCTCATTCACATTGGCTCAAACCCTTAAAAATCTTAAACTACCTGAATTTTGTTGGCATGGGAATTTTACATGGATTTTGCAGTGGACAAGGGCTTCATTGGATCGGAATCAATTGTCATTGTAGGTATAAAGAGAAACGGTGGGATTCTAAAGTACTTCTTGGATTTGGTGGAATGACCTCATCGCATTCTGCATCTATTACTGCACTTACCGCAGCTATTGGCTTTCAACATGGACCTAGAGGGTCTTCCCTTGCGATTTCGTTAGTCTTGGCTTGTTTTGTTATGTATGATGCATTGGGTGTTCGACTGCATGCTCCCCGCCAAGCAGAGGTTTTGAATCAATTGGTATATGAGCTGTCAGCAGAATAACCGTTAGCTGACACAAGGCCTCTTTGAGAATATCAGTACATCACGTTAGGGCACGTTCTCAAAAATGTTAGATCCAATATCGAATCCTCCGAACACCCTAAAAATAAGACAAACATTTCATATTTTCTTCATCCACAACTTTTTCAAAACGCAGACTGTAAATGGAGATTGATATTATCTACAGTCACAAGATCTATCCCTTCTTAACCAAAACTTAAAATGATAAAAGATGGAATTTTTCTTCTTCTTAGTGGGAAACTAAGAAGAAAACTCATTAATCCAAAATTCAATCTCATTAAGACTCATTAATCCAAAATTCACTGCATTCAAACACATTAATCCAAAATTAAAGCTCAATGGGAAACTATTTAGGGATCAGTACTCACATATTTGGGAGGCATTGGCTCCTCTCAGAGTTTCTCTGCTCGACCTCCTATCCCCTATGCGATCGCAATCCAACTCTGCTATGATCAGTATCTAGAGGCCCAAATCGCTTTTCCAGCTGAGATGATCTGCTCACGGCTCACTGACCAAATCAATGGCGCAACTATGCTTAGAATCTGTGGGCCAAAATCGCCATTGCTTGCTTACTGGGTTGTTTGCTCAGTCTCTAGCCAGGATGCTCTGCTCAGTATAGCTCACTCATGAACTCAACGCTGGTTGCACGGGCGGGAGGTTGAAAGGTAAGTCTTCTTTGTGATTTTTTTTGTTATATATATATAATATGTGATTTTTTAATTTGTTAGATTTTGTTATTTTTATATAATATATATATATATGTGTGTGTGTGTGTGTGATCTTTTTATTTTTTATATTATATGTATATATATATATATAACAAATTAAAAAATCACACATATAAATATGATTTTTTTTTCAATATATATCTATATATATATAACAAAAAAGACTCACCTTTCATCCTCCCGCCATTATATATATATATATATATATTGAAAAAAAAATTAAAATTTAAAATAAGATTTTATTTAAAAAATTGATAAAAAAAAATTTAAATTAAAAATTTAATAATGATGTAAATGATGATGACGCTGATGAAATCAATGTTGATTGTGATGATGATCATCACCTTCACCACCATCCCAATCATCATCATCATGATAATCATTTTCATCATCATTAGCATCATCATCAACATCATCATCATCAAGAACATCATTGTCATCATAAACATCATCATCAATGTCGTCATAATCGTAAAAAACACCATCGTCATCGTCGTCATCATCATCATCATCAACGTCGATGCCATCACTAATCATCATCATGGTCATGATCATCCTCATCATCACCATCCCTATCATAATCGTCGTCATCACTACTCATCATCGCAATCATCATAAACAACAATATCAACGTCGTCACAATCATAATCATCCACGTTGATACCATCACTAATCATCATCAAAATCATCATAAACAACAACATCGTCATCATCATCATGATATTCATTTTCATCAACATCAAGAACATCATCATCATCATAAGTATCATCATCATGGTTATCGTCGTTGTCATCACAACTATCATA
>BSBM01000637.1:17115000-17197500 GCA_027924585.1 Larix kaempferi | reverse complement strand
TCATCACCATATTTATTTTCATCATCATCATCATGATCGAGATCATCATCATCATGGTCATGATCATCCTCATCATCACCATCCACATCATAATCGTCATCATCACAATCATCATAAACAACAACATCAATGCCGTCACCATCATCATCATCATCATCGTCGATGCCATCACTAATCATCATCAAAATCATCATAAACAACAAAAACATCGTCATCATGATCATGATATTCATTGTCATCAACATCAAGAACATCATCGTCATCATAAGTGTCATCATCATGGCCATTGTCGTTGTCATCACAACCATCATAGTCGTCATACATATGATCATCATCATCATCATCATGATCACCATCGTCACTATCGTCATCATCACCATCATAATCATAATTACCGTATTCATTTTCATCATCATCATCATGATCGGGAACATCAACATCATGGTCATGATCATCCTCATCATCACCATCCCCATCATAATCGTCATCATCACAATCATCATAAACAACAACATCAACATCGTCACCATCATCATAATAACCATTGATGCCATCACTAATCATCATAAAAATCATCATAAAGAACAAGAACATCGTCATCATCATCATGATATTCATTGTCATCAAGATCAAGAACATCATCGTCATCATAAGTGTCATCATCATGGTCATCGTCGTTTTCATCACAACCGTCATAGTTTTCATACATATGATCATTGTCATCATCATCATCATCATTATCTTCACTATCGTCATCGTCGCCATCATCATCATCATCATAATCATCATCACCATATTCATTTTCATAATCATCATCATGATCGGGATCATCATCATCATGGTCATTATCATCCTCATCATCACTACTCATCATCACAATCACTATAAACAACATCATCATCATCATCATCATCATCATGATATTCATTGTCATCAACATCAAGAACATCATCGTCATCATAAGTGTCATCATCATGGTCATCGTCATTGTCATCACAATGGTTATAGTCATCATACATATGATGATGATGATCATCATCATCATCATCACCATCTTCACTATCGTCATAATCGCCATCATCATCATCATCATCATAATCATCATCACCGTATTCATTTTCATCATCCTCATCATCACCATCCCCATCATAGTCGTCATCATCACTATTCATCAGCACAAACATCATAAACAACAACATCAATGTCGTCACCATCATCATCATCAACGTCGATTCCATCACTAATCATCATCAAAATAATTATAAACAACATCGTCAACATCATCACGATATTCATTGTCATCAACATCAAGAACATCATCGTCATAATAAGTGTCATCAGCATGGTCATCGTCGTTGTCATCACAACCGTCATAGTCGTCATACATATGATCATCTTCATCATCATAATCATCACCATCTTCACTATCGTTATCATCGCCATCATCATCATCATCATAATCATCATCACCGTATTCATTTTCATCATCATCATCATGATCGGGATCATCATCATCATGGTCATGATCATCCTCATCATCACCATCCCCATCATAATCATCATCATCACAATCATCATAAACAACAACATCAACGTCATCACAATCATCATTGTCATTGTCATCATCATCATCATCATCATCATCATAAGCATCATGATATACGTTGTCATCGTCATTAATCATCATCAAAGTCATGATTATCATCAACATCATCATTAACATTACTGTTGTCATTAATCAACGTCATCATCATAAACAACACCATTTTCATCGTCTTTGTGATGATGATGATGATGATGCTGATCATGATCATGAAGATGATGATGATGTTTATGATGGTGGTGGTGATGACGACGATGATGATGATGAGGATGAGGAGGAGGAGGAGCAGGAGGATGATGGAAGTGATGATGAAGATGATGATAAAGATGAGGAGGATGATGATGATGACGATGATGATGATGATGAATATGGTGATGATGATGATGAAGAAGTTGATGATGATGAGGAGGAGGAGGATGAAGAGATGATGACGATGATGATGATGATGATGATGGTGATGGTGATGATGATGATGATGATGATGATGATGATGATGATGACAATGATGAGGATGATGATGAGGATGATGAAGATGATGATGAAGATGAGGATGGTGATGATGATGATGATGCTGATGATGATGGTGATGATGATGATGTTGATGATGAAGATGATGATGATGTTGATGATTGTGGTGGTGATGACGATGACAACATCAATGATGATGATGAGAATGACGATGAGGAGGAGGAGGAGGAGGAGGAGGAGTAGGAGGAGGAGGAGGAGGAGGAGGATGATGAAGAGATGATGATGATGATGATGATGATATTGATGATGGTGGTGGTGATGACGATGACAACGTCAATGATGATGATGATAATGATGATGATGACGATGATGATCATGATGATGATGATGAAGATGATGATGAAGATGACGATGATGATGATGATGATGATGATGATGATGATGATGATGATGATGTTTAATCCTGGAAGATGATGATGATGATGATGATGTGGGAAGATGATGATTATGATGATGATAATGATGAGGATGATGAGGATGATGATGATCACAATGATGATGATGATGATGGTGGTCTTGACGACGACGATGAACATGATGTTGTTGATGATGATGATGATGAAGATGACGATGATGAAGATGATGATCAAGATGGTGAAGATCTCAATGAAGAAGAAAAAGATGATGATGATGAAGAGGTTGATGAGAAAGAGGGTGATTATGACGATGATGATGATGATGATGATGGTTTAGTCTTGATAATTGTGCATTTCCTTACTAAGCTTCTCTCTATTTCGAGAATAGTTTAATATTATCTACTAAACAGTGGCAACCACGTGAAGGGTTCAAGTGCATTTAGATCATATGCCAGATTCCATATCATGGCATTGGATACCTCCTAGTTGGGATGATTGCATACATTAGAAAATATCAGCAATATTCAATTTTTTATACATGATGGGAAACAACAATAAAAAAATCGAACACCTACAATAACAGAGCTATCACTCTCATTATCCAATGATGGCAGCCCTTCTCTCATTCACGTTGGCTCAAACCCTTAAAAATATTAAACTACCTAAATTTTGTTGGCATGCGAATTTTACATGGATTTTTTAGTGGACAAGGGCTTCATTGGATCGAAATCAATTGTCATACGCAGGTACAAAGAGAAACGATGAGATGCTAATGTTGATGTATATGTAACTTCGGAATGTATTTCACATATATGTATATTGTATTCCTATAGAGATGTTATTATTCCTCTATACGGAAGTGTCGTCATTTATATTTTAAGTGTCGTAACTTATACTTGATGGGTTATTAGACCACCTTGTTTGGGGTCGGCCCTGTATAAGTCATGTGGGTCAAAGGGTTATTAGACCACCCTATTGGGGGTCGGCCCAGTCAGCATTATATTATGTGGTTAAGTTCGAGCCTACATGAGTTAGGTAAAAAGGCAAGTCAAGTCAAGTATAAATAGAGTGCGGGAGGCACTCTATTTGCTCACTCACTTCACACACATGCACTCAAGGAGGAGTGGCGCACTTATGGAGGAGGAGGATCTACTGCTAGGTTATGTCTATCTCTTGGTTGGTTGTATCATTGCTCTATCTATCTCTGAGGAAGTTATTGGGGTTTTTCACCTTTATGGTTTTCCCCAAGTAAATCTTTGTGTCTCTTGTGTGCTTGCATTATTGTCTCCATGATTGATATGTTGTAGATATGCTGTACATGTTGTTCTCTCAGTTAAGATCCTAGATCATATTGAAGTAAATTCAGAAAATTTAACATGGTATCAGAGCTAGCCTGAAAGAAGGCATGATATGGCATGTATGACACTTGTTGCACTTACGATGCTAGGGCTTGATATAGCAAAACCCAGTCATCGTAGCACTTTCGCTATAAATCAGTTTTGGCAAAGTGTTCGGATCTGAAATTGTTACAGGACGAAGCTAAAATCTCCAGGTACCTTGTGTCCAAAGGAAAACCTCTAATTCGTTGTACTTTGTGATTTATGATCTGTACAATATAGGGTTTCTGCCTCTTCCAGATCGGAGTCAAAATCAGGTGACCTTGGGAAAAAGGTCATAACTTGGGCTAGGAAGCTCCAAATGAAATTTCGTAAAATGTGACAGGTAGTACACAGTCTGTACTATCTCAGAAAACTTTTTCAGAGGCCGAAGTTCAAACAGTGACACGTGGCACGCTGTACAAGTTTGCTCTTCTGTTTTATCCCAAAACAGGTCACGTTGCGACATTTGGCATAACTCTCTCTCAGAGAATCCAATTGAGGTCAGACCTGTCAGGATGGAAAGGTAACAGGTCAAGCTATCTCAGGAAACTTTTTTCAGACCCTGTGGATCAAAAATTGTAGAGTTAAACCAGAAACAATCAGGTACATATTTCTGTCAAAACAGAATTATTTTTTGGTACCTTCATTCATGGCTTCCAGAATTTAGAGCTTTGAAGAAAGTTGGAATTTTTGTAATCGGAGACCACGGCTGAATGCTACTCATCAAAATAGAAATTTAGAGACCAAGATCAGAATTTTTGGTTGGGCAGAAGGCCGGGCTTGATTAGACCCTAGTTCGGGACTTTGATCAGAAAAGTGGAAAATTAGGGCTTCTGTAAAAATGGGAATTTTTGAAATCTGAGACCTCGGCTGGAAGCTCCTCAGAAAAATAGAAGATTAGAGCTTTGGATCAAACCTTTTGATTGGGAAAAAGAGTGGGTTTCATCAAACCCCAGTTCAGGGTCATGTACAGTGAATCCGAAAGTTTCAAAGGCAAAATTGAGGAGTGAAACTTTGCAGTTTTCAAATTCTGAATATACCAGTTTGATCAGCTCATCAAGGCGCATATTCCTATCCTTTCAGAAGTTTGAAATTCAAAGTTTGAATTTTTGGGTTTTCTCTGACAAACCCATATCCAGCTCCAGGTCCAGTTCTTGCAAATCAAGTGGATTGGGTTAATCCTAGAAGAAGATGGATTGATCATCTGCATGAGTGAAGAAGTTCCTGTTTCAGAGGGAGATGAGGCTAAGGTCTTACATAAGAAGATTACAAGCGATCTCGACAGGTATGACTCATCGAGGTATGTTTTGATATTTGTCCATGATTAAGTTTATGGTATGTTTGTCTTCATGTTATTACAGTTAAGTACAATTTTGTTTTTAGATTTGTCGTATCACCTTAACAAAATTATGAATGCATGATAGAAGATATTCATTATTTAGGGTGTTGACACTTATGATTGTACTAATGCATTATGGTGTTGTATGAGGTTTATGTTGTCTACTAACATGAAAGGTACACCAAGAAAGACAAATCATACTCCAGTTCAAGAACATATGATCATGGTGACATGAGGATAAAGACTCATCCATTGTCATGGATCTCATAGAAGATCCATTTACGAGGTATGTATAACTTGGTTTTATAATGGCTAACCATTGAGACATGCAGGTTACTAACACAAGTCATTGAAGAGAACCAAAAGACATTATACGGGTATGTTAGACATAACTAGCTAGCATGCTAATCCAGGTATGTTTTTTTCTATATCAAGCTAGAATCCTACCTTGTGTTAGGATCTTATACTATTGTGTTGTTGATAATGATTATTCACAAAGATTCATAGGTTTGAATAATCATGGTTGTATGCATATTATGTTTCTTACCATAATTGATGATATGACTAACCAGAAGAATCATGAAGGTATAGCTTTTATGCATATTATATCTCTTATCTTGATTGATGATTCAACTAACCCGAAGAGTCATAGGTTTGAGTAATTACAGGTTTAGACATGTTATGTTTCTTATGATTTGACTAACCATAAGAATACTACATAAACCTTGAATGCTAATGCTTATTATTTCTGTTTGAAATGATCATGACTATACATGCTTGAGATTATTGTGTTTTAATAGTATACTAATGAATGTATGATTTTATATGAGTTCACAAGGATAACACAATCATGATACTAATAAGCATGCATAGGGACCAAGGATGAATATGAGTTCAAGAACAGGTAATTTAGGAAGCAAAGATCAAGAGGGAGCACACTCCAGTTGTTCCTGCAAGAAAGCAAAGGAGCACACTTCAGTAGTTTCTGCAAGGATGCAGATATTTAGAGGGAGTTGACCATCTCTCTACATTCCACAATAGAAAGGTGTAGAAGAAGCTACTTCAGATTAGGACTCCAGCAGCTCCTGCAAGGAAGCAAAGACTCAGAGGGAGTCCACCCAACGAACAAACAAAGATAAGTATTTTAAATTATCATTTCTTGCATATTTGTTTGTTTAAATAATACTGTTCAATAATGTATACACTGATGTTCCTAGAATTAGGTTGTGTATTATGCATATTAGAATAGTTGCATTGATGAACAGTATACTACTAATATACATGGGTAAGTGGCCTATGGCACTGTACAACATTCCATTGCTACTTATCTAGAATGAAACCTCTTTGCTGACATGTTGGGAGTTGTGCACACTCTTAACAATGTTCTGGTAGAGATTGGAAGGCATCTAGAAAGTTACGGGATATGGATAAATGTTGTATTGAAGCATTGGCTAAGATAATTGCATGACTGTATGACATATTTCTTTATGTGTAAGAATTTGTTCTGAAAACTATGAGATGTTTTCTAATCATGCAATTTAACTTGTTGTGTAGGAAAGATCGTATGTCATCTCCTACAAAAGAAGAACTACAACATTTTGTTCCAGCAACAAAGATATCTATTGAAGATATTGAAGATATTGAAGTTCCCAGGATCTGGGATGAAGAAATGGAATGCCATGATCTGTCGATCATGAAGAATGATGTTTGGGATGTAGTCCCAAGATGTGAAGGGAAGTTTTTTTTTATGACTTCCAAATGGAACTATCAGATCAAGCATGTTGCAGATGGCAGCATTGAGAAATATAAAAGTGATAAAATAGAAGATGCACCAGATGGATCTCAAGACAGCATGGTGTAGTCATATATGTGTGCAGAACTTGGTATGGTAGGATAGACAGCTTTCTATCCAGTTTGGGCGTTACCAAGAGTAAAGCAGATTCCAACCTTTTCTACAAGGTTGAAGAAGGCAATCCAGTGATACTATTTTTTTATGCAGATAACCTGTTTGTTACAGGTAAAGATAGATTGATTGCCGACACGCAGCAGAAGCTTTCTTCCAAGTTCGAGATGATGCACTTTTTGTTTTTGGCATGGAGGTGTGGTAGAGTGATGGAATATTCCTTGGACAAGGGAAGTATGCAGTAGAGATCCTGAAGAGGTTCGGGATGATGGACTGCAAGCTATGGCCACACCTATGGCATCGAATCTGAAGCTTCTATGTGATGCTTCATCTGAGCTGGTTGATGTCTCCATGTATCGTCAGATGATTGGGTCCTTGATGTACCTGATGAACACGAGACCAGATATTTTCTTTGCTGTGAACACATTGAGCCAGTTCCTGACGGATCCAAGGAGTGTTCACCTGGTTGCTGTAAAGCATATTCTGAGGTACCTGAAGGGTACAGTGGATTATGGGCTCAAGTATGAGGCGAATCAAAAGTTTAACCTGCAGGGTTATGTTGATTCAGATTGGGCTGGCAGTGCTGCAGATAGGAAGAGCACATCTGGGTGTTGCTTCAGTATGGGATCAGGTGTGATCTCTTGGTTTAGCAGGAAGCAGTCCTGTGTAGCACTGAGTACAACTGAGGCAGAGTATGTTGCAGCCTGTTCAGCTAGTTGTGAGGAAGTATGGCTACGGAAGCTACTGTCTGATCTACTTGATCTTCCATTGGAAGCTACTGGTATCTTCTGTGATAACCAGAGTTGTGTGAAGCTGTCCGAGAATCCAGTGTTTCATGACAGGTCGAAACACATAGAGATCAAATATCACTATATCAGGAATATGGTATAGAGAGGAGCTGTGAAGCTCCTGTATGTTGCGACGGACGAGCAGATTGCAGATGTGCTGACGAAGCCACTAGCTAGGGTAAAGTTCGAGTACTTCAGAGAGAGGCTTGGCGTTCTTCAGATCGAGGAAAATTCGAGGAAGAAGTGATGGACACATTTGCTGAAGCCATTCCAAGCATGTGGGAAGGAGGATCCTTCACATGGCTGTGGATGTAAGCGCTGGATGATGAGCATCAGGATGATGTTCTGGTTTCTGCCTGGATATGATCAGTTGGATCATTTATGTATGTACGCATCATGTTGGATGCTGGATATGATCGGTTGGATCATGTGTATGTATTTTGTATGAACGCATCATGTTGGATGCTGTTGGATACATTGTGTGGATCATGTATCTTTGTATGATCAGGTAGATCATGGATGATGATGGATACATTGTGTGGATCATGTATATTTGTATGATCAGGTAGATCATGCATACTGATGGATACATTGTGTGGATCATGTATCTTTGTATGATCAGGTAGATCATGTATGCTGATGGATACATTGTGTGGATCATGTATCTTTGTATGATCAGGTGGATCATGTATGTTGATGGATACATTGTGTGGATCATGTATCTATGTATGTATCAGGTGGATACTTGGATGATCGTGGATGACAAGCTTCTCCAGATGACATGCAGCAGGATGTTGCAGTGGTGATGATCAGGATGATCATGTGTACATCAGGATGATGTTTGATGAGTATCAGATGATACTTTGTGGCCGTGGATCAGGTTGTGCAGGAAAGCATGTAATTTGTGCCCTGAGAGATTTGCAGATGGTCTTTCGAGGTTTTTCCTATGGCATGTAATTCGGTGCCCTGGGACATCTGGCAAATGCTCTTGTGAGGTTTTGCTTGGGAGGACATGTAATTTGTGCCCTGGGAGATTTCAGGTCGGAGTTGTGTACCCGTAACATCCTGAGATGCTCTTGCGAGGTTTTGTCCTATGGCATGTAATTTGCTCCTGGGAGATCTGGACAGGATGAAAAAGGCCTCAGATGCTTCAGCCAGGTTTTGCCATGACCACATGTAATTTGCTCCTGGGAGATCTGGACAAGATGAAAAAGGCCTCAGATGCTTCAGCCAGGTTTTGTGGTGGACCACATGTAATTTGCTCCTGGGAGATCTGGACAGGATGAAAAAGGCCTCAGATGCTTCAGCCAGGTTTTGTGGTGAGATCACATGTAATGTGCTCCTGGGAGATCCGACAGGTAGAGCCGCGTGCTCGTAACAGCCTGGGATGCTTCAGCCAGGTTTTGTGATGGGTCACATGTAATGTGCTCCTTGGAGATCCTACAGGTAGAGCTGTGTGCTCGTAATAGCCTGGGATGCTGCAGCCAGGTTTTGTGACGCACGTAATAAGTCCTGAGGATTCCACAGTATGGCCAGTGATGATGAAGACCTGCAGGTGGTGGGCCTACATCCAGTATGAAAAAGGAATGGCTCTGTAGAACTTCCTATGACGAGTAGATTCAGAGATTGATTGAGATAGCAGCAGCAGTGACGATGATGATGACTCGATGATGGTTATCCAGTGACGATGATCCAGAAAAGATGACTTGTGCTAGAAGAACTGTGCTGAGAAATACCTTCCTAGTTAAGAGGGAGTGTTGATGTATATGTAACTTCGGAATGTATTTCACATATATGTATATTGTATTCCTATAGAGATGTTATTATTCCTCTATACGGAAGTGTCGTCATTTATATTGTAAGTGTCATAACTTATACTTGATGGGTTATTAGACCACCTTGTTTGGGGTCGGCCCTGTATAAGTCATGTGGGTCAAAGGGTTATTAGACCACCCTATTGGGGGTCGGCCATGTGGGTCAAAGGGTTATTAGACCACCCTATTGGGGGTCGGCCCAGTCAGCATTATATTATGTGGTTAAGTTCGAGCCTACATGAGTTAGGTAAAAAGGCAAGTCAAGTCAAGTATAAATAGAGTGCGGGAGGCACTCTATTTGCTCACTCACTTCACACACATGCACTCAAGGAGGAGTGGCGCACTTATGGAGGAGGAGGATCTGCTGCTAGGTTATGTCTATCTCTTGGTTGGTTGTATCATTGCTCTATCTATCTCTGAGGAAGTTATTGGGGTTTTTCACCTTTATGGTTTTCCCCAAGTAAATCTTTGTGTCTCTTGTGTGCTTGCATTATTGTCTCCATGATTGATATGCTGTAGATATGCTGTACATGTTGTTCTCTCAGTTAAGATCCTAGATTATATTGAAGTAAATTCAGAAAATTTAACAGCTAAAATACTTCTTGGTTCTACTAGAATTCCCTCATTGCATTCTGCATTTGTTACTGCAATTACCGCAGATATTGGCTTTCAAGATTGACTTGGAGGGTCTTCCCTTGTGATTTCATTAGTCTTGGCCTATGTTGTTATGTATGATGCATTGGGTGTTCAACTGCATGATGGCCGCCAAGTAGAGGTTTTGAATCAATTGGTATTTGAGCTATCAGCAGAACAACCGTTAGTTGACACAAGGCCTCATCGCGAGTCTTGGGTACATCACGCTAGGGCATGTTCTCAAAAAGGTTATATCCAAGATCGAATCCTCTGAACACCCTAAAAATCAATCAAACATTTCATATTTTCTTCATCCACAGCTTTTTCAAAATGCAGATTGTAAATGGAGATTAATATTATCTACAGTCACAGGGTCTATCCCTTCTTAACAAGAACTTAAAATGATAAAAGATGGAAGTTTTCTTCTTCTTAGTGGGAAACTAAGAAGAAAACTCATTAATCTAAAATTCAAGCTCATTAAGACTCATTAATCAAAAATTCACTACATTCAAACACATTAATCCAAAAATAAAGCTCAATGGGAAACTATTTAGGGCTCCTTATCACTTTAAGACATCTCACCATGTCTAGGGACGATGCAATCCCGAATCATCTTACATGATGATTAGTCCTTAACACTTTAAGACATCTCACCATGTCTAGGGATGATGCAATCCTGAATCAGCTTACAGGATGATTAGTCCTTATCACTTTAAGACGTCTCACCATGTCTAGGGACGATGCAATGCTGAATCAACTTACAGGATGATTAGTCCTTATCACTTTAGGAAATGAGTCCAAGGACAATTCAATCCTGATCCACTTACGAGATGATCAATCCCTATCACTTTAGGACATGAGTCCAAGGATAATGCAATCGTGATCCACTGACGGGATGATCAATCCCTATCACTTTAGGACATGAGTCCAAGGATGATGCAATCCCAATAGTCCTCTTAGACAAAGTCTAAGTACCACTGCATCGACCTCATTGTCGGAACAGGTAGCCTCATCATCAACCACATCATTGGAACAGGTAACCTCATCACCAACACATGTATCCTCATCATCGATACAAGTCTCCACATCATCGATACAGTACCCGCATCAATACAGGTATCCTCAATATTGACCTTACCGTCAATATAGGCAATCTCATCATCAATACAGGTATCCACATCAATACCAGTATCCAAATATCATCATCGACCATATCACCCCCCTTTCAAGGAGGGTCCTTCTGAACAACACCAAGCTTGTCTTGAAAATATTCAAACTTTACTCGAGAAAGTGGTTTGGTTAATATATCAGCAACTTGTTCGTCAGTGCCCACATACTCGAGCTTGATAGCTCTTTTCTGCACCATACCCCATAAGGTCCATCTCTAAGTCAAACAGTCCTGAGAACAACTTCTGAAGCCATACTGCTTCACAACTAATAGAGAAAGAAGCTATATATTCCGCTTCAGCAGTACTGAGAGCCACACTAGACTATTTCCTGCTAAACCACGAGATCATGACAGATCCCAGATAATAACATCCACCTGATGTACTCTTCCTGTCTGATACACTTCCTTCCCAATCAGCATCTGTGTAGCCATACAATCTGAATTCATGATCTTCAAGATAACATAGACCAAAATCTATCGTACCCTTTAGGTACCTCATCACATGCTTTGCAGCTATCAGGTGAACTCGTCTAGGTTCCACTAGATACTGACTCAGGGTGTTCACCGCAAAGCATATATCTGGATTGGTATTTTTCAGATACATTAATGACCCAATAATCTGTCTGTACAGAGTTACATCCACTAACTCTGAAGAGTCATCAGCTAACAACTTCAAGTTGGAATTCATGGGAGTGGCCATGGATTTGCATTCCAACATATCGAATCTTTTGAATATTTCCACAACATACTTACCTTGGTTGAGAAAGATTCCTTTTGAGCCTTGCCATACTTCCAAGCCCAGGAAGTAGTGCATCAATTTGAGATCTTTCATCTCAAATTCTGAAGAGAGCTTCTTCTTGCAATCGATAATCTATTTCTCATTTCCAGTCAAAAATAGATCATCCACATATATCAACAATAGGACAGGTTCATCATCCATAACCTTGAGATAAAGATTGGGATCATATTTACTTTTGGTAAAGCCCAAGCTTGTTAAGAAACTGTCAATTCTTTCGTACCAAGCTCTGGGAGCTTGCTTCAACCCATACAAAGCCTTTTTCAGGTTGCACACATGGGTTCTTCCATCTTCCACCTCAAATCCTTGTGGTTGTTCTATGTACACTTCTTCCTCAATCACACCATTCAGGAAGGCTGTCTTTATATCCATCCGATGTAATTTCCACTTCATCATGGATGCAAGTGCCATGATGGTTCTAATGGAAGTGTAACTTGCAACTGGTGCAAATGTTTCTTCATAGTCAATTCCCTCTTGCTGAGAGAATCCTCTAGCCACAAACCTTGCCTTATATTTTTCAATGCTACCATCCGCAGCATGCTTTACTTTGTATATCCATTTGGAGGATACCACACTTTTGTCTTTAGGTTTGGGAACTACATCCCAAACATCATTCTTCATTACTGACTGGTACTCCTCAGTCATTGCCTCTACCCACTCTTTCTTATGAGATGCTTCTTCATAACTAGTGGGTTCTTGATCTACCAGATCACACATCAGAGCCATATAGTTGGAAAATGACTGTGGTTTCTTTATCACTTTGGTGGAGCCTTCAGGAGCTCCATAATTTTCTACTCCTAGAATAATGTCTCTTGCCCATGCTTCCTTTCTCTATATTGATATGTTTGTAATAGGGGTTTCTTGTGGTTCTAACATGTCATGGTCTTTTGGTGTTACAACTTCAGAGTTGGGTACAGCCTCTACATTTCTGGAAGGTGCATCTTCTTCATATACTTCTTCATACTGGCACTTTCTGGATCTCTTGAGAGCTGCTTCTTCATCAAATGTCACATCCCTACTTATTTCCATATGATGGAAACCTGGGATGTAAATTCTGAATTCTTTCGATGCTTCACAATCTCCAACAAATATTCCCTTCTTTCCAGAGGGATCTAGCTTGGTCCTCTTTTCTTTTGGAATGTGAATATATACTGGGCATCCAAATATCTTGACGTGACTTACCTCAGGTCTCTTTCCTGTGAACACTTCTTCTGGAGTTTTGAAATCAAGAGCACTATGAGATAGTCTATTCTGCACATAGACTACTGTCCTAGCTGCTTCAGCCCATAGGTACATAGGTAGGTCTTGATCATGTATCATAGTCTTTACTGCTTCCATAATAGTTCTATTCTTTCTTTCTGCAACACCATTTTGTTGAGGATTGTAGGATGTGGTTAGTTCCCTCTTGATTCCAGCTTCTTTACAAAAGTCTTCAAAATCCTTTGAAGTATATTCTCTGCCATTATTTGTCCTGAGTATTTTGATCTTCTTTTCTGAATGATTTTCTATCAAGGCTTTGAACTCCTTGAACTTTCCAAAGACTTCATTCTTTCCTTTTAGAAAGTATATCCAAGTCTTTCTTGAATAGTCATCAATAAATGTAAGATAGTATTCATATCCACTCAAGGATGTGGAGGGCATTGGTCAACATACATCTGAATGAATTAATTCCAAGGTACTCTTAGTCTTTGTTTCACTCTTTGGAAATGAGTTCTTGATATTCTTCCCTTATGCAAATTTTTTGCATGTGCCATCATGATCAATTTTTAAGTATAGAAGTTGAGCCCAAAATTGGCCCCTTTTAATCATCCTCGATCACCTTTTCTTCCCCTGTCCTACACCATTTAGCATGTTAATAAGACCTGTTGTCCTCACTTTATTCCCCCAAGCTGCTAAGGCATGAATGATCATTGCTCTATCCTATTAATGCTTATGATTGTGATAATTAAGGCTGTTTATCTCTCAATTGTGCTAACATGTTATGATTTATGAAGGTAGTTTGAGATAAGTGGACTGCAGGAAGGTGGGGCTGAACAAGTCTTGAAAGGAGGGTTGTTCGCTGCTTAAAAAGGATCCTCGGGGCTCGGATCATCAATTAAGGCACATGGTTCCAATATAACAACCTAGGTAGAGCTGTGACAGGGCAGCTATAACATAATGCGCTATAATTGGATATCTTTAGTATGTCACTGCTCGAGTATAGTTGTGATTTGGAAAGATCGCCACTCCTGGGCCAATCAACAGCTTTCTCACACTTTTATGTCTCTACTTTGCCACGTATTGTAACAACTAGTGTTATTTAGGGCGCCTGAAGATTAGAGATCTTCATGGCTGCCCGTTATTAGGATTGGATGTTATGATCTGTATGTAAAAATATGGGGAGCTGCCTCGACCCAGGGGTTGAACAACGAAGAATTTATTCATTGTATTAGCAATAAAAGCAAACTATGTAATCATTCTTCTGTTAATATAAGGAGTTACCTTTGAGTTGAAGGAAACTTACGTTGTTCATCCAACATCTCTATGTGAAGGCTGGGCCCGTCTTCCACAGAGATTGCTGAGTCAAATTAGGACTCCTTGATTTATTGTTGTGTGATGTTTTGTCGATGATATCTCCTTTGTACGCAGTAGTAGTAAGTGTGATGTGGATTTCTAGTATAATTAAGATTATATTTATTTGATATTGGCAAATAGTACAGAGTAACAGTCGACTGAGTAAGAAACTTTATGCAATTCGTGTGACAGTTGTACACAGCCTTGTTCATCTTGCAGTTAAGTTGTGATCCCATGAGCCCTTGCAATTTATATTTCCTGTTATGATTGTTGATTTTCTTTCCTGTAATTCAATCTCTTAGAGCAGTTGAACTCAATCCTTTGCAATTGAATTTCTAGATTAATATTCAGTTTATGCTTATGGTTTTCAAGAGTGATCAGATTGAAGAAGTGAGTTACTTGTTCTAGGATGTGAACAGGATTTCTTTTTATCTACAATTGTCTTTGAATCTTATATTGTTTCTTGTTGATGCATGGTATAAAGTAATTGAAATTATAGTATTTAGAAAGAAATTGGGATTACACAGATCTTTGGGATGGACATAGTTGTTAAAGGATAAAAGTATTCAATTATAGTGATTTGGTGTTTAAGCATAGACTGTGCATCTATCCTTTGAAATAAAAGAATTTCTCGGGTTGACAATAAATCTCGTCTGCTCTGTATGTTGGAATAATCTATCTGCATATAGGGTGCTCGACATTTTGTCGCCATTGCCGGGGAAGGATAAAAATTAAACACTAATCATTAGTTGCATCTAGTAATTGTTTCTAGTCAGTATTTTCTTTGCTGAAATGATTCGGTTCGCATGAATACGAGGAGGGTAAAACGCGATCACCTCCCAACTCCTAAAACCCCACAAAATACTAACAGTGCAGGTGGCTCGGGCCGCGGTCGAGGACCACCATTAGGAAGAAGAACACTCATTGATGATCTTGTTGACAGAACTGATTCATCCACCAGGGCTCGTCATCAAGAAACTCCTATCAGAAGAAGCCCTGCTGATCTTGGGGCGCCAGCGTCAGGATCCATGGTGGAGAATACACGAGCAACCGTGACTCCCTCGTATATCTCTGCTGAGGAAGGCACAGCTGACGCAGCTGTTACAACTGAACCTGCTGTTACAGCCGAGGAAGACACAGCTGTTACAATTGAACCTGTTGTTACAACTGGATCTGCTGGTAGAGGTTCGATCTGCCACATTTACGGGAAGGTTGTAACTAAAGAAGAGTGGACGCAGTTCCACCAGAAGTTTGCTGATCAGGAACAAAACAAGAATGAAGAAAACAATGAGGAAAAGAATGCAGAAATGAATGAAGAGGAGAAAACAGAAGAGGAGATGAGTAACAGACACGAGTCCGACGAGGAAGAAGCGATGGTGGAAAACTATCATCATGAAAATCACTCTTTGCCTGAGGGAACGACGGCTACACTGCAATTTTTTATTCGACAGCCAGAAGGGACAACCCCTATGAAAAACATCTCACCATCAATGTTGCCTCGCTTCTATGGAAGGGTGGCAAAAGATCCAGACGAATTCCTTTTTGAATTCGATATCCTCTGTCACAGCTATGATTATGTCACCGATGCCCAAAAGCTAAAACTTTTTCCCGCCACCCTGAAGGACAACGCATTACGCTGGTTCATGAGCCTTGGGGGTGGAACCGTTGCTAATTGGGATAAGATGAAACAAGTGTTCCTGGAGAAGTATCAGGAATATTTCAACACCAAGGACAAAAGAGAGGAATTATTCAAAATGGTGCAGAAGGAGGATGAAATTCTGGAGGATTTTGTAGAAAGGATGCTATACAATGTGCAAAGAGCCGGGAAAACGAACATGGGGCTGGATGTGCTCAAGATAATTTTTCTTCATGGGATCAGGGATGATTGTTTAGATATGTTAAACCTGCTAGGAAAGGGGGATATCTCCAAAGAAACTTTTGGGAAGATTGTGGAATTATGTAAGAGATACTCTAGGGGGTCTTCCAGGAACAATAAGCGGGACAAATGGGATAAGCTGGAACGTGATGTCTTCGACAGAACCCAGAAATCGTCCAACAGAGGAGCTACCCGTGCAGAGATAGGCAATCTCCTTGAAAATTTTAAAATAGAAATGATGAGCTCCATCTCTTCGGAGATTGATGTCCTGAAGGCAAAACAAAAACAAGCAGTGGAGGATCTCAAACTAGGTGTGTTCTGTCCCCGATGTAGAAAGAATCATCCGTTGAAAGAATGCTCGCTTGACAAAGTGAAGTATGTCAATTGTAAGAGCTGAACCATGACATGAAAGAATGTCCCACACTTCCCCAAGTGAAGGCTGTTCTGCAGGCATCAACTCGAGAAGTGGAATCAGCCTATTTCATTGCACAAAAGAAACCTTGGCAGCCTCGAAATCAAGGTATGCCTCTGGACTCGTTTCCATTTTTGAATAATATGAGCAATTGGAATAATAACATGCAAAATGTGAATACACAATTCCCTTCAAATTATGCTCAGTGGAATCCTTCCCAACCTACAATGCAAAATTATAACTCATGGAGTCCGTGGACACAACCACCACATCAACCTATGTCATGGTCTCCCAGATAGAGGAACTTCCTTCTTGGGAACCAGTTTCCTCAACCACCTCCACCTCAACAGTCACCATATTCTCCTCCATACCCTCAATTTACTTAATATCCTCAAAACCCACCTCAGCAGTCGCAGCTGCAGCTGCAGAATAATCCTGTCCCTAATATACCAATACGGCCTCAGCTGCCTGCCCAACCTAATCGTAACCCGAATAATAAAACAGTCCATAAATTGGAAACTGTCAATATGCTGACCTACTCTCTTTCCCCTGTACCTTGTAATGATATTCTTCTATGATCTGGGAAGATAATAGAACCTGTAATTACAGAAGATACTCCACCTTCTGTGCATGAAGAAGGAGAGATTTCATAGCATCCATCTGATATAGTTCCTATAACTGAAGGTGCTGAGCATCCCTTAGATGGGACGGCTGAAACATCAAATGAGAAATCAGATAATACGCAGCCTACCCAGCTGATAAGGCAACCACCATACCTCGAGAGACTAATGCTACCAAAAATAAAGGGGCAACCTCAGTTTAACCTCCTAGGAGAGTTAAAGAATCTTTAAGTTAAAATCCCCCTTCTGCAAGCTCTTCAAGACGTGCCTATTTATGCTAAAACCGTTCAGGACCTGTGCACTAAGAAATTAGGGAGGAAACCTAGAGATCCTCCCACTGTTCACGTCGTAGGGAATTTATCTGCTTTAATAACAGGAAAAACCCCTGTGACCAAGTATGACGACCCTGGCAATCCTACTGTCACTGTACATATAGGACAAACGCAGATACCCAACGTGCTAGTCGACTTAGGAGCAGTGATCAATGTCATAACAATTGAGACTGTCAAGAAGCTTGGGCTCACTAATTTTAGACCGACCCCTACCATTTTAGAATTGGCAGACAGATCCACCATTAGACCCGAAGGGATTCTGGACGACCTTGTCATCTTAGTAGATTCATGGGAGTACCCTGCTGACTTTTTGATATTACAACCAAAATCACAGCTGGGGGGACATCCATTGATCCTGGAGAGGCCTTGGTTGGCCACAGCTGATGCTTGCATCAGCTTTCGATCGGGGTCCATGACTATATCTGATGGTACAGAGACTGAAAACCTCACCTTGTATCCTCTAGCTCGGCCAAGTTTAGAGGCTGAAACTTCCGTTTGGATAGAGCAGGAGGAGGAGGAGGATGTTCAACCACTATTAACTATAGGGAAGGCCTTAACTTTTAAAAATGAAACAGAAGAAGATGCTATCAGTAATTTTATTAGCGAACCTTCTTCAGTGGATAAATAGGTCTATCAAATCTTGAACATTACCCTTGGTAAGGAAGAACAAGAAAATCTTACGGAAGAAGCACTAGTTGGTGACACAAACATAATCCCAGTTTTGAAAAGTTCAAAAAGTATTCCTATTGAGGTAGAGCTTGGAAGGACTTTGAATATCAACCCTGGTCTCTCCTTAGAGGAACAGACGCACCTAATCAGTCTCTTGAAGGAACATAAGGGGGCATTCACCTGGGAGTATACAGACATGAGGGGTATTCCCTCTAATCTATGCACCCACCATATTTATATTAAAAATGACTCCCGACCTGTGTGTCAACCCCAACGACGCATGAAGCCCAATCTGAGGGATATAGTGAAGGAGGAAATCCAAAAACTTTTGGAAGCAGGATTTATATATTCCATTTTAGATAGTGAATGGGTTTCCCCACTCGTAATTGTGCCCAAGAAAAATGGTAAATGGAGAGTCTGTGTTGATTATAGGGAACTGAACAAAGCTACACAAAAGGATCATTTCCCTTTGCCCTTCATTGACCAAGTACTTGATACCCTATCAGGGAAGAAGTTCTTCTCCTTCCTAGATGGGTTCAGCGGGTACAATCAAATTCAGATTGCTCCTGAGGACCAGGATAAGACCACCTTCACTTGCCTCTGGGGAACGTTTGCCTACAGGGTGCTTCCCTTTGGTTTATGTAATGCACCAGCAACGTTCCAAAGAGCTGTAATTGGCATATTCTCTGAATTAGTTAATGATAGTATGGAAGTCGTTATGGATGATTTTACTCCCTATGGCAAGGATTTTGAGGAAGCACTGGAAAATTTAAAGAAGGATTTAATTCGCTGCGAACAGACTTGCCTCTCATTAAGCACTAAAAAGTGCCATATGATGATGAGTGAGGGGGTGGTATTAGGGCATTTCATCTCTACCAATGACATTCAGGTGGATCCTTCAAAAATTAAGGTGATAAAAATATATCGACTCCTTCAACTTAGAAAGAGGTGTGAATTTTTCTGGGGCATGCTGGGTATTACCGTAGGTTTATAGAAAACTTCTCCAAACTTGCTTCTCCTTTGTTTTCTTTGTTAATGAAGGATGCACAGTTCGTGTGGAGTGAAGCATGCCAGATAGCGTTTGATAAGCTTAAGGAGAAGCTGTCCACAGCTCCTATCCTAAGGGGACCTAATTGGACCCTACCCTTCCACATTTCTTCAGATGCCTCTGATGCTGCCATTGGAGCAGTATTAGGACAGCAGGATGGTCAAGTACCTTATGCCATCTATTATGTTAGTAAAAACTTAGCCCCTGTTGAACTTAATTATATTGTTACTTAAAAAGAATTCCTCGCTATTGTTTACTCTATTAATAAATTTCGGCACTACATTACTGGGTATCCTACATTTGTGCACACTGACCACTCTGCCATTAAATATTTAATGAACAAACCTATTACCAATGCCAGAGTGACCAGGTGGCTCTTATTATTGCAGGAATTTGATATTACCATTATAGATAAACCTGGAAAAGAAAATGTTGTTGCTGATTTTTTATCTCATTTTACTAACAGTGATGACAGTTCGCCTATTGAGGATTCTTTTCCAGATGAACATCTATTCACACTTTTAGTGCATTCCCCCTAGTATGCAGACGTCACTAATTATTTGGTTGCAGGAAATCTCCTGCCACACATGTCTAAACGAGAAAAGATAAAAATTATCCAGCAAAGTGCCAGGTATTGTTGGCTCAATGGTCATCTCTTCTACATAGGACCCGATCTTGAGATTAGGAGATGTGTAAGGGAAGATGAGATCTTTCACATACTGAAGGCCTGTCATGATGGATCTTGTGGGGGACACTTTGCAGATAAAAGAACAGGGCATAAAGCACTGCGGATGGGCTACTATTGGCCGACTCTGTTCAGGGATGCTAAAAGGTATGTTTAGTCCTGTGACAGCTGCCAAAGGATGGGCCAGCCGAATAAAACAGATCAGATGCCTCTACAACCTCAAGTAGTAGTTGAACCATTTGATAGATGGGAACTGGATTTTGTTGGCCCTATCATCCCTCCTTCCAGACAGAAAGTTTCCATTCTGGTTTGTACTGATTATATGACCAAGTGGGTAGAGGCTGTAGCTTTGGCTAAGGCTAATGACCAGGCGGTAATTGATTTTCTGTACAGTGAAATCTTTACCCGCTTTGGGGTACCAAAGGAAGTAGTTACCGATGGGGGACCGCAATTCATCTCACACCAATTTGAATCCTTGCTCTGGAAGTATCATGTGCAGCATAAGGTGGCTTCACCTTACCACCCCCAGGCCAATGGTCAGGTGGAAAGTACTAATAAAGTTATTGAAGCAATCCTTACTAAAACAGTTAAAAGCCATCGAAAGGATTGGGCTGACAGGCTTCCGGAAGCACTGTGGGCATATCGCACAACTTGGTGCAACACCACAAGGTTCTCTCCCTATGATCTAGTGTATGGGAAGAGTGCCATCTTTCCAATTGAGTTTGAGATCAAAACCCTGAAAACAACCACCGAAATGAATCTGGATGTAACAGAAGCCCAAAAGAGAAGATTGAATCAACTAAATGAATTGGATGAGAATTGGTTAGCTGCAGTAGACCAGACTGTGTTGCTTCAGCAACAGAGATCCAACTGGCATGACCGATTTATTAAAAAGAAAACCTTCCATGAGGGAGACTGGGCGCTACTATATGACTCCAGGTTCCAGAGGGATTTTAAAGGTAAATTACGTACAAGATGGCTAGGTCCATATCTGGTCGACAGGGTATTTGACAACGAAACTGTTTGTCTGGTGACCATCGATGAAAACCGTATACCATTACTTGTCAATGGCCACAGACTGCGATTGTATCGTAAGCCTATTTTGAAAGATGCATTCATTTCACAAATTGCCGCCGATCCATATTATCAGCTAGCACCAGAGCAAGAATCTCTCTCTGCCCTTGCCAATCCTTAAACTAAAAATCGCATTTTAAATTACTGTACATAAATAACTTTCTGCTGTAGCGTATAATTGTTTTTTTTTCTTCTCTTTGCATTTGATCTTTTCGTTTGCTGTTGTTTTTCAAAAATTTCCAGGGAAGCGCCAGGAGAACGACCAGATTGGGCCTGTCAAACGAGAGTCGCCCTGTGCCTCCCTGTGCTGTATTTCCCTTTTTCCTTAAAAAAAAAAAAATCCCGGCAGCTGCAACATATTTTCTGGCAGCTGCGACATATTTTCTGGCAGCTGCAATATCTTTTCCGGCAACTACGATATCGTTTCCCGGTAGCTGTGAAATCATTTTCCCGGCGGCTGCAAACATTTTTTCCTGACAGCCGTGAACCATTCCCAGCGGCTGCAACATCATGTCCCAGCGGATGCAACATCATTTCCCAGCGGCTGCAATATCGTTTCCCGTCAACCCTAAAATCGTTTTCCCGGCGGTCGTAAACCCTTTTTCCCAGCAGCTGTGAACCATTCCCAGCGGCTGCAACATCATGTCCCAATGGCTGCAACATCATTTCCCAGCGGCTGCAATATCATTTCCCGTCAACAGTAAAATCATTTTCCCGGCGGCCGGAAACGCTTTTTCCCGGCAGCTGTGAACCATTTCCCGGCAGCTGCAACATCTTTCCCAGCGGCTGCAACATCTTTTCCCGGCAGCCGTGAACCATTTCCCAACGGCTGCAATATTGTTTCCCGGCAGCTGTAAAATCCTTTTCCCGGCAGCTATGAACCATTTCCCGGAAGCTGCAACAACTTTCTCAGCAGCTGCAACATCTTTTCCCGACAACCGTGAACCATTTCCCAGCGGCAGCAATATCGTTTTTCCAATGGTCATAAAACCTCTTTCCCGGCTGCCGTGAACCATTTTCTGGTAGCTGCAACATATCTTCCGACGGTTGCAACTTATTTCCTAGTGACTGTGACATATCTCCCGCTGCCGTAAAACTTTTCCCCGACAGCCGTAATTTTTCCCGATCCCGTAAATTCTTTTCCCGGCTGCCATGAACTGTTTTTCGGTGGCTGGAACATATTTCCCGGTGGCTGCAACATCTTTTTTGTCAGCCGTGATATCATTTCTGGAAACTTGCATTGGTAACTCCTGTGTTAACGGAAGAATTGCTCCAACCCTGCTAAGTTATGGCTCTGATTCATCCTAGTCGTTCCAGCGAACTCATCATTCCAACCCCGAGGAAACGATGGTTTGTGTTTCACTGGTGGAAGGAATTATTACATTATTTATGACTGTGCACAAGTCTGGTTCCGTAACGTCACCAACTTCACGCTCCACCATTCTCCGCAGGATATTTGACGCACAGTCTTATGAGGTATGGCTTTCATTTATCACATGATTAAGTGTTGATATAATTGAACAATATCAGTCGTACCTTTATATGTATCGTCATTATGCCTAATGAGACCTTTCCCTCGTACGACATAAACATTAATAGCTGCCACCTTCCCCAATTCGGAATTGAAATTTTGAACATTTTTCTGTGCTCAACTTTCCAAATTTGTCCATCTCTTCAACATCTCCGCTCAACGATTCGTGCATCCTCTGTGCTGCAACTTCTATTCTCAAATTTTGTCATCTGTGGGATAGCAAATTCAGCTTGCCACTAGGACCATGGGGATTCCAGTTCATCATGAACCTTTGAATACACAGGAACTCAGGAAAAATCTTCAAGTTCTTGCCATCTTTCAAGCCGCTGGCTGGCTCAAATTTTTTGAGCGACTAGATGGATTCAATCGGGAAGCAGCCTTGCAATTTGCTTTAAACCTCACCAAAACTCACTCCATGGTGTGGGGGTTGCGCATAGAAGTCTCTGAGGCCATCATATCTGAGGTTACTCCCATCCCGCTGGTGGGAAAGCCATGGTTTAACTGACGAGTCCCCACGATGACTGCACAGGAAGCATTTTTACTGGAGGGGGAGCAAGTAGAATCATCAAGAAGAGGGATCGCACTGCACTCATTGCTGTGGCCATGGGACCAGGTTGCTGTCTTCCTCAAGAAGTACATCACTTGTGAAGGTAGATATCAAACTGTGTATAATTCTAAACTCCCTTTACTTTCTCATCTCCACCATGGCATTTTATTAAACATTCCATATTATCTACTGCATGACTTGCGTCATATGGAGGCATTTGTCCAGTCTGCTAAGCACCCACTTTCCTCCCTCACCCACCATGGCCTTATCAAATTAATAATTGTAAGAACCCTTTCCCAGCATCATATAACCCGGGAACAATTCACAGCTCGAGCTCAGCAACCCGCACCCTTGCAGGTTGTCCCATTACAGCATATACGAGTTCCACCACAACAGGAGGACCAGAGTCCCTCCACTGAAGTTGGGGGGGGGGATGAAATTGAAGAAGAACAGCAACCGGGGGCACAAGCAGAGCCATCTGGGGGGGATGAAACTATAGTAGAAGAACAGCAACCAGGGGCACAAGCAGAGCCATCTGGGGGGGATGAAACTATATTAGAAGAAGAGCAATTGGGGGCACAAGTAGAGCCATTTGGGGGGGATGAAACTCCATTAGAAGAAGAACAATTGGGGGCACAAGTAGAGCCGTTGGGGGAGGATGTAGATAAAAACCCCGTGGAAAATCTAGACAATAGGGTAGCTCTGACACTAGAAGGTGAAATTGGAGTAGCACTAAATGCTGCTACAAGTGAACCTGAAGGTGACAGACCCAGGGCAATAGAAGAAAATATTGAGCTGGTAACTATTGAATCCTCACCTGAGTGGGTAGGAGGAGCTTTAATTGAAGAAGAACAACATGAGGAGCAAGAAAACATTCCTTCGACCTCAACTGTGAATCCCTATGTACCAGCTCCACAAAAGAAAACACCATAAAGGAAAAGAAAGAGAGCAATCAATGAATTTAAGATAACCTCACCAATCAGAAAGAAAAGAACTAGATAAGCTACAGTAGCAAAGGCAGCCAGAAAAAGATGGGCAACCTTAGAGGCATAGGTTGAACCCCCGATCCTTGTACCGAGACCAATGGATGCTCCACAAAAGTTGAGGAAGAACCCGAAATTGAAGGACTTCTGGCTGAGAACACACTGTTAAAAGAGGACGTCCAAGTGCTTAGAAGGGAATTGGAAACCTGGAAGGAAACCTGCTGAAGACTAGGTGAAAGGAAACTGTATACATTGGTAGAGGCTGCAGACCAACTGGAGGGATCAAACTCTACTAAGCCTGGTAAGGAGGATGAACGTGTAATCTGTCCCACCTGTGGAGAAATCTTCAAGGAGGCAGGCCAGAAGATTATACTTTGTACCTGCTCAGCACAATAGCCTGTGGCCACAAAAGAGGAAGCTGCAGAAAAAGAAGATGCTGCCACACAAGAACCAGCATCTTTAAACATCCTTGTTGAAGCTGCCACCAATCCTATGATAGAGGAGCTAAGGGATGAAATCATGTATGATGATGGGGATAAAGAATACATTGTAACCCTAGAATGCTCCCACGACACAGAGATTATAGAGCAAATGGGAGAAGAACCGGGGATGGGGAACAGTCTGGAGCTTAATGAAGAATTCTATACTGTAACCCCAGAATGCTCCCATGACACAGAAATTTTAGAAGAGGAGCCGCAAAGGCAATACATTGATAAACTTGAACAGGGTACTGTAACACAAGAACCAGCAAACCTGAGTATACTTGTCCAATCGGCCGAACAAATGGGAGAAGAACCTGGGATAGAGGACACTCTGGAATTTAATGATGAACTATGGGTTGTAACCCCAGAATGTTCCCATGACATAGAGCTTATAGGAGAATAATTGCAACAACAGGAGGATGAAGAGGCAAGCCAGGATGTTGCTACACAAGAACCAACATCCTTGGAGGCTGCAGCAGGTACTCCTAAATTTCAATTAGAAGATAACTCTGTAATGGATATCATTCCCAATATGTAGTGGAGTGAGGATGAACAGGTATAGACACAATCCGCAGGTGACACTGAAATCTTGGAGGAGGAGCTGCACAATGAGGAAGATATCCAATCTCAGCAGCAGAAGGACAAAGAAGACACTGCTACACAAGAACCAGTGTCTCTAAAAGCAATGAAGGTAGCTGCTGAAGAGAGTCTAAAGAATGTTGTTGTTACATAAGAACCAGCAACTCTCATATTAGACTTAGATGTGCTGGAAGACACTGCCCCACAAGAACCAGTGCTTCTACCTCCTAGAAATGTCATTGATTTGGACTCAGATTAAGAATTCCTTTCAAATCCTCCCCAGGCACAACATATAATGAGACTGCAGGAAGAAGTGATTTCCACTTGCACCAACTGCATTTCCAGACACCAACAGGTAGCATTGGAAGGGGAATAGTGATGCTGGAAGGTATTGGGTTACTCACAGATGCTTTTTAAAGACAGATGAGGTGCCTGAGTTTCCCTACAATTTTTCCTCTCTCCATGGATAGAGCTCAGTACAGGACTCAGATTCCGAATGATGCAGGTTGTTGCATGAGGACATGCAATAGAGTAGTTGGGGGGAGATGTTGAGCCTAGAATTGTCCCCTTTTAATCATCCTCGATCACCTTTTCTTCCCCTATCCTACACCATTTAGCATGTTAATCAGACCTATTGTCCTCACTTTATTCCCCCAAGCTACTAAGGTATGACTGATCATTGCTCTATCCTATTAATGCTTATGATTGTGATAATTAAGGCTGTTTATCTCTCAATTGTGCTAACATGTTATGATTTATGAAGGTAGTTTGAGATAAGTGGACTGCAAGAAGGTGGGGTTGAACAAGTCTTGAAAGGAGGGTTGTCCGCTGCTTAAAAAGGATCCTCGGGGCTCAGATCATCAATTAAGGCACATGGTTCCAATATAACATCCTAGGTGGAGCTGTGACAGGGAAGCTGTAACCGAATGCACTATAATTGGATATCTTTAGTATGTCGTTGCTCGAGTATAGTTGCGATTTGGAAAGATCGCCACTCCTGGGCCAATCAACAGCTTTCTCGCACTTTTATGTCTCTACTTTGCCACGTATTGTAACAGCTAGTGTTATTTAGGGCGCCTGAAGATCAGATATCTTCATGGCTTCCCGTTATTAGGATTGGATGTTATGATCTGTATGTATAAATATGGGGAGCTGCCTCAACCCAGGGGTTGAACAACGAAGAATTTATTCATTGTCTTAGCAATAAAAGCAAACTATGTAATCATTCTTCTGTTAATATAAGGAGTTACCTCTGAGTTAAAGGAACCTTACGTTGTTCAGCCAGCATCTCTGTGTGAAGGCTGGGCCCATCTTCCACAGAGATTGTTGAGTTAAATTAGGACTCCTTGATTTATTGTTGTGTGATGTTTTGTTGATGATATCTCCTTTGTACGCAACAGTAGTAAGTGTGGTGTGGATTTCCAGTATAATTAAGATTATATTTCTTTGAGATTGGAAAAAAGTACAGAGTGACAGTCGACTGAGTAAGAAACTTTATGCAATTCGTGTGACAGTTGTACACAGCCTTGTTGATCTTGCAGTTAAGTTGTGATCCCATGAGTCCTTGCAATTTATCTTTCCTGTTATGATTGTTGATTTTCTTTCCTGTAATTCAATCTCTTAGAGCAGCTGAACTCAATCCTTTCCAATTGAATTTCTAGATTAATATTCAGTTTATGCTTATGGTTTTCAAGTCTTTGAATCTTATATTGTTTCTTGTTGATGCATGGTAGAAAGTAATTGAAATTATAGTATTTAGAAAGCAATTGGGATTACACAGATCTTTGGGATGGACATAGTTGTTAGAGGATAAAAGTATTCAATTATAGTGATTTGGTGTTTAAGCATAGACTGTGCATCTATCCTTTGAAATAAAAGACTTTCTTGGGTTGACAATAAATCTCGTCTGCTCTGTATGTTGGAATAATCTATCTGCATATAGGGTGCTTGACAACTACCTTGCTCACATGAGGTAGTGCTTTGTAGTTAATGTGAGAAAGCCTCCTATGCCATAGCTCATTTGGGCTAGTGGCTTCATGTACACCGGCAGCTTCTGTATGGCCCTTGAGTTTGTATAGACCTCCTTCCTCTTCACCAATAACAATTGCATCCTCAATTGTTTTTCCTTTGGGCCACATTAGTACTTGCCCATATAGGAATGCAACCCTATAGCCTTTCTTATCCAAAGCTAAGATAGAGAGTAAGTTCTTCTTCAAACCTGGTAGATATAAGATCTTCTTCATCTTCAATGGGGTTCTATAATCAAGCTTGTAGCTTTCTTCACCGACTCCCTTGATGGGATATTGATAGTCATCTCCAAGGGATACCTTCTGTGGAGAGGTCTTCTCTTCAAGTTTTGAAAGAGTCTTCTTTTGACCTGTCATGTGCTTTGAAGAACCACTATCAATTATGCATGTATCTTCTCCAGGTGTTACTGCCCCAGAGAGTGCATAGAATAGAACATATTCTTCTGCATCTTCTTCTTCTACTACTTTAGATCGTTTCTTTTGAGGCCTTTCCTCCTCTTCTTCTTCACTATCATCTTCTACTAGATGAGCTTGATGTCTTTTGTGGTGAAAACCTTTTTTCTTCTTTAGAGGATAATCCTTAGCAATGTGTCCTATTTTGTGACAAGTAAAACATTGAAATGAGGAGTAATCTCTTATTTGATTAGTTCCTCTTTTCTTTTGAAATCTTTGTGGAGGTTGAGACTCCTTGGAACTATTCTTCTTGAAGTGGGATTGATTCCTTCTTCTCTTGGTGTTGGTGGCCAAGGATTGGTCATCTTCTTTGAGCAAGGCTTCTCTATTGGCAACCCTAGCTTCTTCTTGAATGCAATCCTCCCAAACCACATCAAACTTCATACATTCTTTTATGGCATACATAGTTTGGATGAAATACTCCCAAGATCTAGTGAGACCATTTAGAGTAGTCATGACTATTTAATCTTCATCAAGGGTATCTCCAATAGCATCTAGTTGTTCCTTGAACTGGGAAACCCTTGAGAAATAGTCTTGAATAGATTCTCCTTTATTCATCTTGGTGCTCTTTAATTGAGCTCTCAGGTTCATCTTCCTATTGATGTTCTTTCCTTTATACATTCTGGAAGGGCATCATACATTTCCTTTGGAGTCTTCTTGGATGCCACTTGGGGAATCAAGTGGTCTTTAATAGAATCAGCAATGATTCTCTTTTCCCTAATAAAGTCCTTCCTATGCTTCTCTTTGGCTTCATATTCTTCAGGTTCTGCAACCTCATCCTTGATATATTGGGCAAGATCATTCTCTTCAAGAATGAGACCAATTCTGTATTTCCATGCTTGGAAATTTTCTATACCCTCTAGCTTGTCTTTAAGCTTAGTGCTTGGAGCCATCTTATCCAGGGGTCAAAGAGATTGAAGTTTCTCAAGAGATAGAATTTTCTCATTTTGAGAGTTGCTTATTGTTGGCAAGAGATCCCGCAGCCCTGGCTAAGATTGAAGGGTTGTTGCAGCAACCAGTTAGGGGACGGTAGGAGTCTGCAGTCAACTCCTTACAACGATGGAAGACAGTTAAGGAGATGCGAATGAATATCCAAATTGGGGATTATGATGTTGACTCAGTTATTCTATATCTTGGTTCGGATGTCAACATCTTAACCAAGTAGGCATGGCAGAAAATGGGGAGCCCCCCATTGAGATGGTCTCCTGTACAACTCCGGTTAGCTAATCACGCTAAAGTGACGCCAATTGGGAGAGTCCCCTGGTTGGTGGTGGACATTGAGGGCATGAATACCTATGCTGACTTCGATGTCATCGAAGTGGTTGAAGGAGGAATTTCGTAGCCTGTGTTGTTGGGGATCGGATGGGCTAACAACAGTAGAGCGGTAATAAACTTCAAGCGACGGATGATGACTTTTGAAAACTTCAATCTCAGAGTCATAGCCCCATTGGATCCGGCTGAAGGTCGCATATACATTGAGACAATAAAGGATGGCGATCCCAGTGCATGGGACCATACATTTAACATTTCCGAAGACTATATTCATCCAACTACCAATGGTGAGCTGAGATGGCATAGTGACAGCTCTGCGTCTTCTAACTCTGATGACGTGCTAGAACACTGGAAGAACCATTTGCATGAGGTGTCACTCCGTAAGTGTGGGTTGATCATGCAATTGCTATGCCGCATCACGACTGAAATGGTTGCACTCCCAATGTATGAAGGACTGCCTGGCTTGTTTGAATTTCTGACAGATTTCGAGGAAAGAGTTTCAGAACCATAGTGATTGCTGGCATTGGACAAAGCACTAAAGGCTGCTTCAGCACGCCGGTGGGAGACACACAAGGCATCAATTGATGGATGGTCAAAATGCAAAATATTGATGATGGTACGCTTCGGCGATACCAGGTCTACCACGCAGGGATGTATGATGGTCAGAACAATCCTCGAAGCCATTTGATGGAGTGTTAGACATTATGGGCATCACGACCAAGAAATGAGTGGGTCCATGCATTTATCCATACCTTGGATGAAATGTCGTGGTCCTGGTATACTGCAGCTGAGTTATGGGGAGAAATCACTACTTGGTTGGAGTTGACCATATGTTTTACTCATACGTTCAGTTTTGTTGATACCAATCCGGATGTCCATAATGCTCTGCAGATCATTCGCGATGTGGTTCTAAAGGTTGTTCTTGTGGCATACCCAGCGGATTCGCATATGCTCTTCCAGATGCAATCCATTATGGAATGTTATAATATCACTGGTGGCCCCGAAGATGGTGATAATCCATGGAATTTCAATATTTCAGAGTCTGAAGGAAGTCGCGATGTGGTACCACCTGGTGCACCAAGTGATCCGTTCAGTCAACCCTTGAAGCTTCGTAAGATCAATATTGGGATAGAGACCACTCGCAAGTTCGTGAATGTTGGAGATTATTGGGATGATGAGATGATGGGAAAGGTCACTGAGTTGTTGCATGAGTTGTTGAAATATTGTAACTTCAAAGAATATTATATTTGTATATTATTTATTCTGGAGATGTTCCATACCTCCGATGTGATTATACTATAAATCCGGAGATGTTTATTCCTCCGAGTTGGGTGTGGTAACTAGGGTTATTAGACCCACCATGTGGGGGTCATCCCAGTCAGTTATAATGGGGTATTTAACCTAATGGTTAAATACGAGCCTACATGTACTTGTGTAAAATATATATCAGAGTAGTGTATAAATAGAGGAGGTGTGTTCCTCATTTGATACACACTCACACACTTGAGGATAGCGCACTTGTGGAGGAGAGGTCTGCTATTGTGGAGGAGGAGATCATGTCTCAGGGTTTCATCTTTGTATATTGCTGGTCATCTATATTGAGGAAGCTTTGCTAGGTTTTCTACCCCATGAGGGTTTCCCAGGATAAATCTCTGTCTCTTGTGTTTATGCTGTGTTTGTTGTTTCTTCAGTGATCCTGTATATGCTATTATTGTGAAATGGAATGTAATGCTGCTATTTTCTGTTTTAGCATATTAAATCTTAACATGGTATCAGAGCTAACCTGAAGGAAGACAAGGTATGGCACTAACAACACTTCCTTTACTTACGACAATTTGAAGGTTAGGGTTTTACATAGCAAAAACCAGTCATCGTATCACTTTCGCTATAAATCCGTTTTGGAGAAGTTTTCTGATCTGAAATTGTTACAGGATGAAGATTAAATCTACAGGTACCTTGTGTCCAAAGGATAACCTCTAATTCGTTGTACTTTGTGATTTATGATCTGTACAATATAGGGTTTCTGCCTCTTCCAGATCTGAGTCAAAATCAGGTGACCTTGGGAAAAAGGTCATATCTTGGGCTAGGAAGCTCCAAATGAAATTTCGTAAAAAGTGACAGGTAGTACACAGTCTGTACTATCTCATAAAACTTTTTCAGAGGCCGACGTTGAACCAGTGACACGTGGCACGCCGTACAAATTCTCCCTCCTGTATTATCCCATAAACATGTCATGTTGCGACACTTGGCATAACTCTCTCTCAGAGAGTCCAATTGAGGTCAGACCTGTCAGGATGGAATGATAATAGGCTGAGATATCTCAGGAAAGTTTTTCAGAGGCCGAAGTTCAAACAGTGACACGTGGCACGTCGTACACGTTCGCTCTTCTGTTTTATCCCAAAACAGGTCACGTTGCGACATTTGACATAAATCTCTCTCAGAGAATCGAATTGAGGTCAGACCTATCAGGATGGAAAGATAACAGGTCAGGCTATCTCAGAAAACGTTTTCAGACCCTGTGGATTGAAAAGTTTGGAGTTACACCAGAAACAATCAGGTACATATTTCTGTCAAAACAGAATTATTTTTGAGTACCTTCATTCATGGCTTCCGGAATTTAGGGCTTTGAAGAAAGTTGGAATTTTTGTAAACGGAGACCACGGCTGAATGCTACTCATCAAAATAGAAATTTAGAGACCAAAATCAGATTTTTTGGTTGGGAAGAAGGCCGGGCTTGATCAAACCCTAGTTCGGGACTTTGATTAGAAAAGTGGAAAATTAGGGCTTCTGTAAAAATGAGAATTTTTGAAATCTGTGACCATGGCTGGAAGCTCCTCAGAAAAATAGAAGCTTAGAGCTTTGGATCAAACATTTTGATTGGGCAGAAGAGTGGGATTCATCAAACCCCAGTTCAGGGTCACGTCCAGTGAATTCGGAAGTTTCAAAGGCAAAATTGAGGAGTGAAACTTTGCAATTTTCAAATTCTGAATATATCAGTTCGATCAGCTCATCAAGGCGCATATTTCTATCCTTTCGGAAGTTTAAAATTCAAAGTTTGAATTTTTTGGGTTTCTCTGACAAACCCATATCCAGCTCTAGGTCCAGTTCTTGCAAATCAAGTGGATAGGGTTAATCCTAGAAGAAGATGGATTGGTCACCTGCATAAGTGAAGGAGTTCCTGTTTCAGAGGGAGATGAGGCTAAGGCTTTACATAAGGAGATTACAAGCGATCTCGATAGGTATGACTCATCGAGGTATGTTTTGAGATTTGTTCATGATTAAGTTTATGGTATGTTTGTCTTCATGTTATTACGGTTAGTACAATCTTGATTTTAGATTTGTTGTATCACCTTAACAAAATTATGAATGCATGATAGAAGATATCCATTGGTTAGGGTGTTGACACTTATGATTGTACTAATGCATTATGATGTTGTGTGAGGTTGATGTTGTCTGCTAACAAGATACAGGTACATCACAAAAGACAAATCAGGCTCCATGACCATGAAAACATGAAGACAAAGACTCATCCATAATATTTGTTCTACTTACGAGGTATGTATGACTTTGTTATATTATGCTTAACCTATGAGACATGCAGGTTCTAGCTCAGGATCTCTAAATCATTGAAGAGATTGTTTAGGTATGTTGTACATAACCAAGTAGGTATACTAATCCAGGTATGTGTCCCATGAATCTTACCTTGTGTTAGGATCCCTTATATAAGTATACTTGGAATGATTGGTTATGCTTATTCATAAAGTTAGTAATCAAGGGATTATGCATATTATATCTTTTATCTTGATAGATGATATGCATGAGTAAAAGAAGACTTCCCTGAAATCTTGAATACTAATGTTTATTAACTATAATCATGACTATACATTTTCAAGATTATTTAGTACTATAATGTTTTGATAGCATTTAGAATATACTAATGAGTGTATGTTTGTGTATGAGATCATGAGGATGACTCTTGAGCATGCACAGTGGTACAAAATGAATAGAAGTTCAAAAGACATACAGAAGATCAAACGGGAGGCAACCACACAAACATAAAAGATAAGTATTTGAGTTGTTATTTGAAATAGTAAATGATATTGCCTGTAATAGGTTGTATGCATATTTGTATTCCTATAATATATCATGCTAAGTGTAAATATTCATAGAACATTGAACAGTATACTACTAATATGCATATGATTGGTAAGTTGGACAAACATTCCATTGTTGCTTGTCTAGAATGAAACCTCTTTGCTGACATGCTGAGAGTTGTGCACACTCTCAATAGTATGTTCTGGTAGAGATGGAAGGCATCTAGATAGCCACTGTATGCATACAGGATATGGGAAAGTGTTGTGCCAAAGTATTGGTCAAGATAGTTGCATAACTATGTAAATGATATCTGTATGCATAATAGGTTATCATGTCAATATGATTTGATGATTATGAAGTATTGCTAATCATGTACCTAATTTTGATTTGTAGGAAAAATCATGATGAATGATGAACAAGCGATGGATGTTCAACAAAAGGATTTACAAATCAAACACACTATAGAAGGCTTGTGGCCAGAAGATTCTCTTAGAAAAGAGAAAGAGAATCATGATGAGATGTTTGTTCCAAGTGGATAGATAAAACCATTCTCTTAATGGTGTAATTAAAGAAGAAGTGTGATTCAGGTTTTGTATGGGTACCCAGGATCAATAATCAATTGATGAGCTTAATGATCACCACAGGTGATGTGGATCTCAACCTTTGCTACAAGGTTTAATATGGTTTTTATACACAGATGACATGGATGCAAGAAGGAACTCACCACAGAGTTCGAATAATATTAAGGCTTATATCAGTAGACCCATCTATCGAGAGATGGCACAGATAGATATGCAGAAAATCATTCAATGCAGAGTGTGAATGATGTTCAGTCACAAAGGGAGAATTGATAGTTTCTTGATAAGCGTGGGCTTTACCAAAAGTAAAGTTGTTCCTAACCTTTACCTTAAGGCTATGGATCATACTATTATTATGATATCCTTCTTATAGGGAATGAGAAACAGATCACGAAAAGAAAGAAGAAGATGGCTGCAGAAATGAAAAATGAAAGATCTCAGATTGATGCATTACTTCCTAAGTCTGGAAGTATGGCAAGGCTTAGAAGGAATATTTCTCAACCAGGGAAAGTATGCCAAGAAATATTAAAAGGACTTCATATGTTGGAATGTCCACTCTCATGGATTCCAACTTGAAGCTGTTGGTGAATGAATCATCAGAGTTAGTGTATATAACTCTGTACAGACAAATTATTGGGTCATTGATGTATCTATTAAATACTAGGTCAGATATATGCTTTGCTGTGAATACCTTAAGTCAGTATCTAGTGGAAACTAGATGTGCTCACCTATTAGTTGCAAAGCATGTGACCAGGTACCTAAAGGATACGATAGAATTTGATCTATGCTATCTTGAAGATCATGACTTCATATGGCTACTCAGATGCTGACAGGAAGAACACATCGAGAGGATGTTATTGTCTGGGATTAGCCATGATCTCATGGTTTAGCTGGAAGCAGTCTAGTGTGGCTCTCAGCACAAGCGAAATATATGGCTGCTTGCTCTGCTAGCTGTGAAGAAGTTTGGCTTCAGGATTGTTTGACTTAGAGATAGAACCAACTGTGATCCTATGTGATAAATAGAGTTGTATCAAAATGGCAAATAATCCAGTGTTCCATGATAAGTCAAAAGCACATAGAGATCTGGCATTTCTATATACGAGATATGGAGCAGATAGGAATTAAGGTTCGAATTTGTAACAAGTTACCAATGTACTAACCAAACCTCTACCGATCCGATGTACTAACCAAACCTCTACCTCAAGTAAAGTTTTCCGAGACAAACTTAATATAGAAGGACCCTCCTCGAAAGGGGGAGTGATGTGATCACTTATGATGAGATTGCATGCATTGACAGTGAGGGCGATGATGTGAATACCTATATTGGTGATGCCGACAGAGAGGTTGGTGGATGGTCCTTAGACAGGGTCTAAAGTGGACATGATAGGATTGCATCATCCTCAAGAGAGCCGTAGACATATGTCTTCGAAAATGAAGTTCTTGATGAACATGTGAGGGGATTGGATCATCCCTGGACTTTCAGTCCTAAAGAGAGCCGTAGACATGATGTCTCCGATAATGAAATCCTGAATGAATAGGTAGGGGATTGCATCGTCCCTGGACTGAGGTCCCAGAATTGAGCCGTAGACATGATGTCTCCGATAATGAAATCCTGAATGAACAGGTAGGGGATTGCATCGTCCCCGGACTAAGGTCCCAGAATTGAGCCGTAGACTGAGTCTCCGACAATGAAGTCCTGAATGAACAGGCAGGGGATTGCATCGTCCCCGGACTGAGGTCCCAGAATAGAGCCGTAGACTGGGTCTCCGATAATGAAGTCCTGAATGAACAGGCAGGGGATTGCATCGTCCCCGGACTGAGGTCCCAGAATAGAGCCGTAGACTGGGTCTCCGACAATGAAGTCCTGAATGAACAGGCAGGGGATTGCATCATCCCCGGACTGAGGTCCCAGAATAGAGCCATAGACTGGGTCTTCGATAATGAATTCCTGAATGAACAGGCAGGGGATTGCATCGTCCCCGGACTGAGGTCCCAGAATAGAGCTGTAGACTGGGTCTCCGACAATGAAGTCCTAAATGAACAGGCAGGGGATTGCATCGTCCCCGGACTGAGGTCCCAGAATTGATCCGTAGACTGATGTCTCCGAGAATTGAAGATAGGACTGCATCGTCCCTGGACCTCGGTTCAAAATGTACGTGAGAGGACTGCATCGTCCATGAACTGGGTTCAAAATGTACATGATGGGATTGCATCGTCCCTAGACATGAGACTTGTCTTAAAGTGATAAGGATTGATCATCCTGGAACTTGATCTGGATTGTATCATCCATGGACCTATGTCCTAAAGAGAGCGGGACTAATCATCCTGTAATATGATCATGTGTGTTGCAGGATATGCTGCTATGTATTAGTGAGAATACATGCTTTTAGATGTATTAGTGAGAATACATGATTTTTGATGATATATGTATTAGTGAGAATACATGCTTTTGATGATAGATGTATTATTGAGAATACATGCTATTGATGATATACTTGTATTGTGTGAATACTTGTATGGATGATGTGTATACTTGTATTGTGTGAATACTTGTATTGATGATGTGTATACTTGTATTGGTGTGGATACTAATACTGTTGATCTAGATAACGATTGTGCCGATCTTGATGACGATGTTGATGATCATGTGATGACGATGCTGATGATCGTGTGTGACGATGTTGATGATCGTGTGTGACGATGCTGATGATCGTGTGATGACGATGTTGATGATCATGTGATGACGATGCTGATGATCGTGTGTGACGATGCTGATGATCGTGTGATGACGATGCTGATGATCGTGTGTGACGATGCTGATGATCGTGTGATGACGATGATGATGATCGTGTGATGATGATGTTGATGATCATGTGTGACGATGCTGATGATCATGTGACGATGATGTTGATGATCGTGTGATGACGATGCTGATGATCGTGTGTAACGATGCTGATGACCGTGTGATGACGATGTTAATGATTGTGTGATGACGATGCTGATGATCGTGTGTGACGATGCTGATGATCGTGTGATGACGATGCTGACGATCGTGAGGATTCAGATATTGATGTTGCTGTAGCTGTTTGAGTGCTACAGAAGATAAAGACTCAGTACTGAAGATGTTGATGTTCCAGTATTGAAGATGTTCCAGTAACTGCCTAAGTTACTGATGATGTTGAGAAAGCTTCCAATGATTTATAGATGTATCATGTATGATGTTGATGACTCCTTGCTCGTGCAGATACTGTTATAATATCCTTCTCGTTAAGGGGGAGTGTTGAAATATTGTAACTTCAAAGAATATTATATTTGTATATTATTTATTCCGGAGATGTTCCATACCTCCGATGTGATTATACTATAAATCCGGAGATGTTTATTCCTCCGAGTTGGGTGTGGTAACTAGGGTTATTAGACCCACCATGTGGGGGTCGGCCCAGTCAGTTATAATGGGGTATTTAACCTAATGGTTAAATACGAGCCTACATGTACTTGTGTAAAATATATATCAGAGTAGTGTATAAATAGAGGAGGTGTGTTCCTCATTTGATACACACTCACACACTTGAGGATAGCGCACTTGTGGAGGAGAGGTCTGCTATTGTGGAGGAGGAGATCATGTCTCAGGGTTTCATCTTTGTATATTGCTGGTCATCTATATTGAGGAAGCTTTGCTGGGTTTTCTACCCCATGAGGGTTTCCCAGGATAAATATCTGTCTCTTGTGTTTATGCTGTGCTTGTTGTTTCTTCAGTGATCTTGTATATGCTATTATTGTGAAATGGAATGTAATGCTGCTATTTTCTGTTTTAGCATATTAAATCTTAACATGAGTTTCGAGAAATTTTTCCTATGAAGTTCTCTAAAATGAAAGGTATTTTGGGTGATCTAGGAGAGATGAAGATTCCCTTGAAACCAGATGCTAAATCGATCAGGCAGCGACCTTATCAGCTCAATCCATGACATAAGGAGAAGGTAAAGGAAGAACTTGATCGCATGTTGGATGATGGTATCATTGAACCAGTCGAAGAGTCCGAATGGATCATTCCTATGGTGGTGCAGGATAAGAAGACTGGTGATTTACGCATCTGTGTCGATCTGCAAAAGTTGAATGACGCCTTCTTGCATGATCCCTTTCTGACCCCGTTTACCAATGAAGTACTTGCTGGAGTAGGTGGCCAGGAGATGTGTTCTTTCACGGATGGGTTCTCAGGCTATCTTCAGATCCGTATTGCAAAGGAAGACCGCCACAAGACAACTTTTGTGACAGAATGGGGATGTTTTCAGTATACTGTAATGCCGTTTGGACTAAAGAATGCACCTGCGATATTTTCATGGGTTGTTGTTGCTGCATTCAAGGATTTCATCCAGAAGTTCTTGCAGGTATACATGGATGATTGGACAATCTATGGTTTGATCCACGATCACCTAGCCAATTTGCAATTGATGTTGTAGCGTTGTCGACAGCACCAGATATCGCTGAATTTGAAGAAGTGCATTTTCTACGTGCCGTTTGGGATAGTGCTAGGTCATATTTTGTGCAAGCAAGGGTTGTTAGTCGATCCAGCAAAGATTGCACTTATTTTGAGTTTCACACCGCCGACCACTATCAAGCAGCTAAGGGAAACTTTAGGACATACTAGGTATTACTGCAAGTTCATCAGGGGTTATGCAGTGATCACCGCCCCTATGGAGAAGCTATTGAATAAAGATGTCATATTTCAATGGAGCACCAAATGTCAAGATAGTTTTAAGCAGCTGAAGGCTAAGATGGCTTCGACACCGATACTAGTATTCCCAGACTGGAGAAAAGAATTCCATGTCCATGTTGATGCATCGTCAATTGCACTCGGTGTGGTGCTAGCTCAACCAGGAGAGGGGGATCTTGATCACTCTATTTCTTTTGCCAGTCGAAAGCTGTCATCTACATAAAAGAACTACACTACCACTGAGAGGGAAGGATTGGCGATGGTCTATGCACTGCAAAAGTTCCGACACTACTTATTGGGTGGACATTTTAAGATGTTCACAAACCACTTTGCGTTGAATTACCTGGTCAATAATCCTGTGTTGGGGGTGAAGATATGCCGATGGTTACTTCTCTTTCAAGAGTTCAAATTTGAAGTAATTGTGAAGCCAGGGCGGTCAAATTCTGGCCCTGATCATCTATCGAGGATTGAAACCAGAGAGGAGCCAACTAACATTGAAGATGGGTTTCCTGACGCACAACTGTTTCGGCTTGAAGTAGTCGATGGCTGCTTTGAAGAAATCATCTAGTTTTTGGCAACCGGTACTCACCAGAAGAGCTCACCACTAGTCAGAAGAAGCAGTTGGTGGTTACAGCTTCTAACTTCCAGCTCATCGCAGGAGATTTGTACAAGATGGGTGCAGATGAGGTATTACGACGGTGTGTCTTTCCATAGGAGCAAGCAGAGATATTGGAAAAAACACATGGAGGAGAAGTTGGACGACACTACGGTGGTCGGGCGATTGCTAGGAAGGTGCTTGGTGCGGCGCTTTGGTGGCCCATGCTCCATAATGAAGCGACAAACTATGTGCGGTCCTACAACGTCTGTCAAAGAACCGGGAAGCCATCCATGAGGGATGAGATGTCGTTGATTCCTCAGTTAACACTATAGTCATTTGAAAAATGGGCAGTGGATTTTGTGGGACCAATCAATCCACCCGATAAGCGCACTGGTTCCAGATATATCATCACAGCGACAGATTACTTGATAAGATGGGTGGAAGCTGCACCAGCCGTTGATTGTTCCGCAACCACGACTGCCCGGTTTTTGTTTGACAACATTATCACTCGCTTCGACTACCCCAATATATTGCTAAGTGATTAAGGAAGCCACTTTCTCAATCACCCCATCAGCGCATTGACGGAGGAGTTGCAGATACAGCATAAGAAGAGTACACCATATCATCTGCAGGAAAATGGCACAGTGGAAGCTTTCAATAAGATATTGGAACATGCATTGACAAAGGTGTGCAATGCAAACCGCAATGACTAGGATATCAAAATCCCAGCAGTATTGTGGGCCTATTGCACCACATGTAAAAGGTTGACAGGTCAGACGCCATTTAAGCTAGTGTATGGACAAGAAGCAATCATGCCAATGGAGTACATTGTTCCAAGTTTGCGCATTACAATAATGACAAGAATGGATTCTGTGACAGCATTGGAGGAACGTCTAGCAGAGTTAGTGCAGCTGGAGGAAAATTGCTTTATCGCCGGTTTCCATCAGGATGTGGAGAAGGATTTCCAGAAGGGTTGGTATGATCGCCACATCAAGAACAAACAGTTTCAATAGGGCGACTTGGTGTTGTTGTATGACAGCAAGTTTATGAAACATCCAGGAAAATTGCAGATGCATTGGCTTGGTCCGTATCGCATCAGTAGTATAACTTCAGGAGGAGGGGTACAGTTGCAGCAGTTGGATGGAGTGATGCTCCCCAATTTGATTAATGGTATCAGGTTGAATCCCTATCGGTTAGGCTTGGAGTAGCATGATGCCTGAGTCGCATCGGGAAAAAAAAATGCAGGTGGATCGATGGCAGGTTGGCGCACCAGCAAGCACTGAATCCAGAAGTAGGGAGGCTTGTGCCGCAAGTTAGGAGCGGTCCGTGACCCATGGCAGGGTTGTGACCGAGTCCGATCAGCAATCATTTCGAATCATGAGAAAATGGGACCTTTTTCGTTTTGACATATTTGATCGATAGTTGTCCCAGCGTGGCACCGGTGCAAGGCACGTTTGGCACAGGGGACACACTATGGAAGCATGGCCGATGGCATTAGGAGTGATGCTTTGCACACTTGGTCATGAATGGAAGGTGGCGGAGGTATGGTTTCCACTGCGCACGTTAGGAGTCTGGCCTCTACACACAAGACATAGCAGAATGGTATGATCGTCACCTTATGTGAACGGATTTTGCAAATGATTGTTGAGGCAGACATTTGAAGGCAGACGATGTATATATCTAAGTACCAGTGGATAGTCAAGAACAGAGGTTTTCCAATTGAGAGGTGTTATGCTGCGAGAGGGTCAGGCATCTAGATAAGTTAGAAATTCTAAGGAGGCTGTGGAAATGATCCATTTCATTTCGTGTGGTAGCACACCAGGTGTGTTGAGGGCTCGAACGACGAGTGTGCATGAACGCCTAGAGCAATACGCACCGTAGACACTCGGGTGTTCCAAAAATGAAGTTTCATCTGAGATGTCTAGGTATGTGGTGGTAGTTCGAAGATTTTTGGTCCCTGTGACCATAGAGATAATGGGGGTGGCAGCCCCCTGATCTTGATCATCCGTGCTCATCAGTGTGAAACAGATGTGCCAAAGCGGTTGTCCTGTTTCACCCCTCGACGTCGTTTGTAAACTTCTCCTCATTCGACATCGGGCTCCTAGAGACTGGAGGATGAGTTTGCAAGGTACAGGACAGCAAGCCAGAGGATGATCGTCTTTGGGGAAGAAGTACATGGCAACGAGCCGGCGATCATTGTAGCAGCGAGAGATGTATACAACAACAAGTTCCAGACACCATGAACAGTTGTACAGACATAGTTTAGCCATAGATGACTCTGAGTACACCATGTCCAGTTGACGTGGCTTGAGGGTGAGCCACAAGATTGTGTTCGGGGCCTATTGGAAGGCGGTTTGGTAAGGAAGAATCGCAGCATTGTCGATGTTGTGACATGTCAGAAAACATCACGGAATGAAGAAGGATGCATTATTTTATGTATTTTTGAGTCGATTGTACCGCAGAATGTGGGTTTTTGGGTCATTGGACCATACTTTATGTATTTTTGGGCTAATTGTACCATAGTAGGCGGTTTTTTGGGTATTTTGGACCATGTCAGTTAGTTTTGGGTCATTTGGATCGCGTCAGTTAGATTTTGGGTCATTTGTCCAACTGTTGGTTAGGAAGTTATTAGTAAATGGACAAGCATTGTAAAGATAGAAGCCTATATATAGACATGAGTTGTAAGTGTAAAGGGGGGAATCGGATCGGAGAGATGCGTTTCATGCGTATGTTCTGAGATCAAGAGATATTGCTGAGATATTGTATCAGGGTTTTTGCTAATATGACATGATGGAACTATTTTGTGAAATTCCCTATGTTGATAATGCATGTTGCGATTTACAATTGATTATATGATTCCTATTGCAGTCAATACTTTAATGTTATATTTGTTGCAATGAATGCTTATGTTATGAATATGAATGATGTTAATCTTGAATGCATAGATCTGTCTTGAATGCTACAATAAGTTAAGTAATTGTTGCCACAATCATCCTCCTTCATTCGGCGGAAACATGGTTCCGTGCACTCTCCCTTGATCGCCTCGAGTGAGACCTCATATGCTCTGCAAGTGTTGCGAGATAGGGTAAAACCTGTTTGGGCCACGGCTCAGGGAGATCGCGATGGGTTGGTGTCAACAGTGATGGGAACCCCTTTCGACTGGGTCCGAGTCAACAATCATCATGATCGGGATCATCATCATCATGATCATGATCATCTTCATCATCACCATCCCCATCATAATCATCATCATCACAATCATCATAAACAACAACATCAACGTCGTCACCATCATCATCATCAACATCGATGCCATCACTAATCATCATCAAAATCATCATAAACAACAACATCGTCATCATCATCATGATATTCATTGTCATCAACATCAAGAATATCATTGTCATCATAAGTGTCATCATCATGGTCATCGTCATTGTCATCACAACCATCATAGTCATCATACATATGATCATCGTCATCATCATCATCATCACCATCTTCACTATCGTCATCATTGCCATCATCATCATAATCATCATCACCATATTCATTTTCATCATCATCATCATCATCATGATCGATATCATCATCATCATGGTCATGATCATCCTCATCATCCCCATCCCCATCATAATCATCATCATCACTATTCATAATCACAATCATCATAAACAACAACATCAATGTCGTCACCATCATCATTGTCATTGCCATCATCATCATCATCATCATCATCATAAGCATCATGATTAACGTTGTCATCGTCATTAATCATCATCAAAGTCATCATCATCATAAGCATCATCATTAACAGCGTCATTGTCATTAATCAACGTCATCATCATAAACAACACCATTTTCATCTTCTTCATGATGATGATGATGATGATGACGATGATGATGAAGATGATGATGATGTTGATGATGGTGGTGGTAATGACAACGATCACGACGATGATGATGATTATAATCTGGAGGAGGATGATGGAAGTGATGATGAAGATGATGATGAAGATAAGGATGATGATGGTTATAATGACGATGATGAATATGGGGATGATGATGATGAAGAAGATGATGGTGATGAGGAGGAGGAGTGGGATGATGAAGAGATGATGATGATGATGATGATGATGAAGATGATAATGATGTTGATGATGGTGGTGGTGATGACGACGACAACGTCAAGGATGATGATGATAATGATGATGATGACGATGATGACGATGATGATGATGATGATGGTGATGATGATGATGATGATGATGACGATGATGACGATGAGGATGATGATGATGATGATGATGATGATGATGATGATGATGATGATGCTGATGATGGTGGTGGTGATGATGATGACAACGTTAATGATGATGATGATAATGGTGATGATGACGATGATGATGATCATGCTCATGATGATGATGATGTTGATGATGGTGGTGGTGATGACGACGATGACGACGACGATGATGATGATGATGATGATGATGACGATGATGATGATGAGGAGGAGGAGGATGATGGTGTTAAGTTTATACTAATTTCACTAGCAAGATCACTGAAAGAAACACAATCACAAGATAGACAAAGATTTACCCTGGGAAACTCTCATGGGGTAGAAAACCCAGCAAAGCTTTCCTCAATATAGATGATCAACCAAATACAAGATGTAGAAACCAAACAAGAGCTCCTTCTCCTCCTATGCAGACCTCTCTCTCACTTGTGCGCTACTCCTAAGTCAGTGAATGAATGAGATAAGTGAGGAACATCCTCCTCTACTTATACTCATCTTTCGACTGACCTTTTACCCTAATGGGGCCGACCTCTCCCTGGAGAGTCTAATAACCCCCAAATAATAAAGTCAGGGCCGACCTCACATGGGAGATCTAATAACCCTAGTTACCACATTCTCTCGGAAGAATACACATCTCCGAATATACAATAAGGTCACAACGGAGGAATGTACCATCTCAGGAATAATAAAATACAAATATAATATTCTTGGAAGTTACAATATTTCAACACTCCCCCTTAATGAGAATGATATTATAACAACATCTGTAGGAGCAAGGAGTCATCAACTACATGGTACATGATACATGTATAAATGATTGGAAGCTTTCTTCATACATCATCATGAGTAACGCAACAGTTATTGGAACATAATTGTCTTCAATACTGAGTCTTCATTTTCTGTAGCACTCGAACAACTACAGCATCTGGATCATCTCGATCTACAGCATCTAGATCATCTTGATCTATAGCATCTGGATCATCTCGATCTACAGCATCTGGATCATCTCAATATACAGCATTTGGATCATCACAGCATAATCTACAATACACATGATCTAGTTACAGGATGATCAATCCTTATCAATTTTAGACAAGTCTCATGTCTATGGATGATGCAATCTAGATCTACTTCCAGGATGATCAATCCTTATCAATTTTAGACAAGTCTCATGTCTATGGATGATGCAATCCAGATCGACTTCCAGGATGATCAATCCTTATAAGTTTTAGAGAAGTCTCATGTCTATGGACGATGCAATCCGTGATCCTTTTAAGACAAGTCTCATGTCTAGGGACAATACAATCCGTGATCCTTTTAAAACAAATCTCATGTCTAGGGATGATACAATCCATGATCCTTTTAAGACAAGACTCATCTCTAGGGACGATACAATCCGTGATCCTTTTAAGACAAGTCTCATGTCTAGGGATGATACAATCCTTTATCCTTTTAAGATAAGTCTCATGTCTGGGGACGATACAATCCCATCACATACATTTTGAACCAAGGGTCCAGGGATGATGCATTCCTATCATGTACATTTTGAACCAAAGGCTCATGGATGATGCAGTCCTATCACATATATTTTGAACCAAAGGCTCAGGGATGATGCAGTCCTATCATGTACATTTTGAACCAAAGGCTTAGGGACGATGCAGTCCTCTCACATCCATAAGGGACCACTTTCTCGAAGACATATGTCTACGAATCAATTCTGGGACCGAAGTCCAGGGATGATGCAATCCCTCTTCTTTCTCAGAGACATATGTCTACGGATCCTTTTAGAACATGTGTTCAAGGATGATGCAATCCCCTTGTCAACTTAGACCTTGTCTAAGGACCATCCACCAACCTCTCTGTCGGCATCACCAATATAGGTATCCACATCATTGACCTCACTGTCGATGCAGGAATTCTCATCATAAGTGACCACATCACTCCCCCTTTCGAGGAGGGTCCTTCTAAACTACACCAAGCCTGTCTTGGAAATACTCAAACTTTACTCGAGATAGAGGTTTGGTCAATATATCAGCAACTTGTTCATCAATGCTTACATACTGAAGCTTGATAGATCATTTCTGCACCATATCCCGTATATACAAATATCGGATCTCTATGTGCTTTGACTTCTCATGGAACACTGGATTTTCTCTCATCTTGATACAACTCTGGTTGTCACACAGGATCTCAGTGGGTTCCATCTCTAAGTCAAATAAACCAGATAACAACTTCTGAAGCCATATTGCTTCACAACTAGCAGAGCAAGCAGCAATATATTCCGCTTCAACTGTACTGAGAGCCACACTGGACTGTTTCCTCCTAAACCACGAGATCATGGCAGATCCCAAGCAATAGAATCCTCCCAATGTGCTCTTCCTATCTGATACACTTCCTACCCAATCAGCATCTGTGTAGCCATACAATCTGAAACCATGATATCCAAGATAACATAGACCAAAGTCTATCGTACCGTTTAGGTACCTCATCACATTCTTTGCAGCTATGAGGTGAACTCGTCTAGGTTCCACTAGATACTGACTCAAGGTATTCACGACAAAGCATATGTCTGGTCTGGTATTTGTTAAATACATCAATGACCCAATAATCTATCTATACAGAGTCATATCCACTAACTCTAATGAGTCATCTGCTAACAGTTTCAAGTTGGAATCCATGGGAGTGGCCATGGCCTTATAATCCAACATATCAAATCTTTTCAAGATTTCCACAACCTACTTTCCTTGGTTGAGAAAGATTCCCTCTGGGCCTTGCCATAATTCTAGACCTAAGAAGTAGTGCATCAATACGAGATCTTTCATCTCAAACTCTAAAGAGAGTTTCTTCTTGCATTCGATAATATGTTTCTCATTTCCTGTCAGAAATAGATCATCCACATATAGCAGCAATATGATAGGTTCATCATCCATAACCTTGAGATAAAGATTAGGATCACCTTTACTTTTGGTAAATCCTAAGCTTGTCAAGAAATTGTCAATTCTTCCATACCAAGCTCTGGGAGCTTGCTTCAACCCATACAAGGCCTTCTTTTATTTGCACACATGGGTTCTTACATCTTCCACCTCAAATCCTTGAGGTTGTTCTATATACACTTCCTCCTCAATTAGACCATTCAGGAAGGTTGTCTTTACATCCATCTGGTGTAATTTCCACTTCATCATGGATGCAAGTGCCATGATAGTCCTAATGGAAGTGTACCTTGAAACTGGTGCAAATGTTTCTTCATAGTCAATTCCCTCTTTCTGAGAGAACCCTCTGGCTACGAACCTTGCCTTGTATTTTTCAATACTGCCATCTGCAGCATGCTTTATCTTGTATATCCATTTGGAGGATACCACACTTTTGTCCTTTGTTTTGGGAACTATGTCCCAAACATCATTCTTCATTATTGATTGGTATTCCTCTGTCATTGCCTCCACCCACTCTTTCGTATGGGATGCTTCGTCATAACTAGTGGGTTCTTGATCTACAAGATCACATATCAGGGCCACATAGTTGGAAAATACCCTTGGCTTCTTGCTCACCCTAGTGGAGCCTTCAGGAGCTTCATACTTTTCTGCTCCCTATATAATGTCTCTTGCCCATGCTGGCTTTCTCTTCCTTGAAATTTCTATGATAGGGGGTTCTTGTGGTTCCATCATGTCATGGTCTTCAGGACTTGTCTCTTCATGGGTGGGTGCAACTTCTGTGATTCTAGAAAGTGCCTCTTCCTCATATAATTCTTCATGTTGGCACTTCCTAGATCTCTTGAGAGCTTCCTCTTCATCAAATGTCACATCCCTACTTATTTCCATATGATGGAATCCTGGGATGTATATTCTGAATGCTTTGGATGCTTCACAATATCCAACAAATATTCCTTTCTTCCCAGAGGGATCTAGCTTGGTCGTCTTTTCTTTTGGAATGTGAATGTATACTAGGCATCCAAATATCTTGAGGTGACTTACCTCAGGCTTATTTCCTTTGAGCACTTCTTCGAGAGTATTGAAATCAAGAGCACCATGAGATAGTCTATTTTTCACATAGATTGTTGTCCTAGCTGCTTCAGCCCATAAATACATGGGTAGATCTTGATCATGTATCGTTGTCTTTACTGCCCCCATAATGGTTCTATTCTTTCTTTCTGCAACACCATTCTGTTGGGGATTGTAGGTATTGGTTAGTTTCCTCTTGATTCGAACTTCCTTGCAAAAGACTTCAAAGTCTTTTGAAGTATATTCTCCACCATTATCTATCCTGAGTATCTTAATCTTCTTTTCTGAATGGTTTTCTATCAAGGCTTTGAATTCCTTGAACTTTTCAAATACTTCATTCTTTCCCTTCAAGAAATATATCCAAGTCTTTCGTGACTAATCATCAATGAATGTAAGGTAGTATTCATATCCACTCAAGGATGTGGATGGCATTGGTCCACATACATCTGAGTGAATCAATTCCAATGTACTCTTAGTCTTTGTTTCACTCATTGGGAATGGGTTCTTGATATTCTTCCCTTTTTCACATCCTTATCAAGTGCCCTCATGATCAATTTTTAAGTCTGGTAGTCCTATGACTACTTTTCTCACATGAGGTAGTGATTTGTAGTTAATGTGAGAAAGCCTTTTATGCCATAGCTCACTTGGCCTAGTGGCTTCATGAACAAGGGCAGCTTCTAGATGGCCCTTGAGTTTGTATAGACCTCCTTCCTCTTCACCAATAACAATTGCATTCTCAATTGATTTTCCTTTGGACCACATGAGTACTTGTCCATCAATGAATGCAACCATATAGCCTTTCTTATCCAATGCTGAGATAGAAAGTAAGTTCTTCTTCAAACCTAGTACATATAAGATTTCCTTCATCTTCAATGGGGTTCCAGAATCAAGCTTATAGCTTGATTCACCAATTCCCTGATGGGATATTGATAGTCATCTCCTAGGGATACCTTCTAAGGAGAGGAATTCTTTTCAAGTCTTGAGAGAGTCTTCTTTTGTCCTGTCCTGTGCTTTGAAGCACCACTATCAATAAGCCATGTATCTTCTCCAGGTGTCACAGACCTAGAGAGTGCAAAGAATAGAACATATTCTTCCGCATCTTCTTTTTCCACTTTAGTTCTTTTCTTTTGAGGCCTTTCCTCTTATTCTTCTTCACTATCATCTTCTGCCACATGTGGATGATGTCTTTTGTGAATATTCTTCTTCTTCTTCTGTGAAGTACAATTTCTAGCAAAGTGTCCTAGTTTGAGACAATTGTAACATTGAACTGTGGAGAGATCTCTTTCTGAGTTTACTCCTTCCTTCTTTTGAAATCTATGTGGAGGGTGAGATTTCTTGTGGCCATTTTTCATGGAGTTGTAGTGACTCCTTCTTCTTCTTCTAGTGTGAGTGGCCAAAGCTTGGTCATCTTCCTTGAGTAAGGATTCTCTGTTGGCTACCCTAGCCTCTTCTTGAATGCAATCTTCCCATACCACATCAAACTTCATACTTTCTTTTCTTGCACACATAGTTTGGATGAATGACTCCCAAGGTCTAGTTAGATAATTTAGAGCAGTCATGACTAGTTCATCTTCGTCAAGGGTATCTCCAATGGCATCTAGTTGTTCCTTGAGCTGGGAAACCGTTGATAAATAGTCTTGAATGGATTCTCCTTTATTCATCTTGGTGCTCTTCAATTGAGTTCTTAGATTCATCTTTCTATTGATGTTCCTTCCTTCATACATTCTTCCTAGGGCATCATACATTTCCTTTGGATTATTCTTGGATGCCACTTGGGGAATCAAGTGGTCTTTTATAGAATCAACAATGATTCTCTTTTCCCTAATCAAGTCCTTCCTATACTTCTCTTTGGCTTCATCTTCTTCACATTTTGTAATTTCATCTTTGATATATTGGACAAGATCATTCTAAAAAATCCTATATTTCCATGCTCGGAAATCCTCTATACCTTCTAGCTTGTCCTTAAGCTTAGTGCTTGGGGCCATCTTATCTAGGGGGTCACCAAAAATTAAAAATTAAAAAATGAAAAACTGAACTTACCAGGAGATTGGCTGGACTAAGGTGAGGTTGCTGGTATGCTTACTTTCTGGAAACTTCAATTTTTCAACCTCCAAACTTGACCAACGAATTTTGGACTTGCTGTAGAAATCTAGTTCTGGTTTTTCTAGTTTTCTGGTTTTCTGCACTTTTGGTCAAACTAGGGTTTGACATTTCTGGATTTCTACCCAACCAAAAATCTCAATCCAGGGCTCAAAACTTTGATTTTGAGGAGGGCTATCTAGCCATGCAATCAAAATCGAAAAATTCCAACTTTTGCAGAAACCTTAATTTTCACCGGAGGAGGAGAGAGAGGTATTTTCACCTTGTGAAAGATGTCCTATTTAGGCTAGCTCTGATACCATGCTAATTTTATACTAATTTGACTAGAAAGATCACTAAAAGAAACACAATCACAAGATAGACAAAGATTTACCCTGGGAAACCCTCATGGGGTAGAAAACCCAGCAAAGCTTTCCTCAATATAGATGATCAACCAAATACAAGATGTAGAAACCAAACAAGAGCTCCTTCTCATCCTATGCAGACCTCTCTCTCACTTGTGCACTACTCCTAAGTGAGTGAATGAATGAGATAAGTGAGGAAAACCCTCCTCTACTTATACTCATCTTCCGACTGACCTTTTACCCCAATGGGGCCAACCTCTCCCTGGAGAGTCTAATAACCCCCAAATAATAAACTCAGGGCCGAACTCACATGGGAGATCTAATAACCCTAGTTACCACATTCTCTCGGAGGAATAAACATCTCCGGATATACAATAAGGTCACAACGGAGGAATGTACCATCTTAGGAATAATAAAATACAAATATAATATTCTTGGAAGTTACAATATTTCAACATATGGAAGTGATGATGAAGATGAGGATGATGATGATGAAGAGGATGATGATGATGATGATGATGATCAGGAAGATGGTGATGATGGTGATGAAGAATATGATGATGAGGAGGAGGAGGAGGATGAAGAGATGATGATGATGATGATGATGATGATGATGATGATGATGATGATGTTGATGATGGTGGTGGTGATGACGACGACAACGTCAATGATGATGATGATAATGATGATGATGACGATGATGATGATGATGATGACGATGATGATGATGATGATGATAATGATGATGATGATGATGAGGAGGAGGAGGAGAGGATGATGAAGAGATGATGATGATGATGATGATGATGATGATGAGGATGATGATGATGTTGATGATGGTGGTGGTGATGAAGACGACAACGTCAATGATGATGATGATAATGATGATGATGACAATGATGATGATGATGATGATGATGATGAAGATGATGATCATGATCATGATGATGATGATGAGGATGAGGATGATAAAGATGATGACGAAGATGATGATGAAGATGACGATGGTGATGATGATGAATATGATGATGATGATGTTTGAGCCTGGAAGATGATGATGATAATGTTTGAGCCTGCAAGATGATGATGTAGGAAGATGATGATGATGATGATGATGTAGGAAGATGATGATGATGATGATGATGATGATGATGAGGATGATGAGGATGATGACGATGATGGTGATCACAATGATGTTGATGGTGTCTGTGACAACGACGATGAACATGCTGCTACTGCTGATGATGATGATGAAGATGACGATGATGAAGATGATCATGATGATGAAGATATCAATGAAGAAGAAAAATATGATGATGATGAAGAGGTTGATGAGCAAGAGGGTGATGACGATGATGATGATTATGTTTTAGTCTTGGTAATTGTGCATTTCCTTTCTAAGCTTCTCTCTATTTCGAGAATAATTTAATATTTTCTACTAAACAAGTCCAACCACGTTAAGTGTTCAAGTGAATTTAGATCATATGCCAGACTCCATATCATGGCATTGGATACCCCCTAGTTTGGATGATTGCACACATTGGAAAATATCAGCAATTTTCAATTTTTTATACATGATGGGAAACTACAATAAAACAATTGAACAACTATGATAACGGAGATATCACTCTCATTATCCAATAATGGCAGCCCTTCTCTCATTCACGTTGGATCAAACCCTTAAAAATATTAAGCCACCTAAATTTTGTTGGCATGGGAATTTTACATGGATTTTGTAGTGGACAAGGGCTTCATTGGATAGGAATCAATTGTCATACGCATGTATAAAGAGAAACAATGGGATGCTAAACAAATTCTTGGTTTTGGTGGAATGCCCTCGTCGTATTCTGCATCTGTTACTGCACTTACCACAGCTATTGGATTTCAAGATGGACCTGGAGAGTCTTCCCTTGCAATTTCGTTAGTCTTGGCCTATGTTGTTATCTATGATGCATTGGGTGTTCGACTGCATGCTGGCCGCCAAGCAGAGATTTTGAATCAATTGGTATTTGAGCTGCCAGCAGAACAACTGTTATCTGACAAAAGGCCTCTTCGAGAATCTTGGGTACATCACACTAGGGAATGTTCTCAAAAAGTTTAGATCCAAGATCGAATCCTCCGAACACCCTAAAAATCAATCAAACGTTTCATATTTTCTTCATCCACATATTTTTAAAACCATAGACTGTAAATGGAGATTGATATTATCTACAGTCATAGTGTCTATCCCTTCTTAACCAAAACTTAAAATGATAAAATATGGAAGTTTTCTTCTTCTTAATGGGAAACTAATAAGAAAACTCATTAATCAAATATTCGAGCTCATTAAGACTCATTGATCCAAAATTCACTACAATCAAACACATTAATCCAAAATTAAAGCTCAATGGGAAAATATTTAGGGCTTGGTACTCACATATTTGGGAGGCATTGGCTCCTCTCATATTTTCCTTGCTCGACCTCCCTGTCCCCTACACGACCGCAATCCAACTCTTCTATGCTTAGTATCCACAGGCCCAAATCACTTCTCTGGCTGAGATGATCTCCTCACGGCTCACTCAGCAAATCAATGGCGCAACTCTGCTTAGAATTTGTGGGCCAAAATCATCATTACTTTCTTACTGGGTTGTTTGCTCAGTCTCTAGCCGGGATGCTCTGCTCAGTCTAGCTCACTCATGAACTCAACACTGGGTGCACAGGCGAGAGGTTGAAAGGTAAGTCTTCTTTGTGATTTTTTTTTTGTTATATATTATAATATGTAATTTTTTAATTTGTTAGATTTGTAATTTTTATATAATATATATATATATATATGTGTGTTTGTGTGTGTGTGTGATCTTTTTATTTTTAATATTATATCTATATATATATATATATATATATATATATATAACAAATAAAAAAATCACACACATATAAATATGATTTTTTTTTGTTTTTTCAATATGTATATATATATATAACAAAAAAGACTCACCTTTCATCCTACCGCGCTTTAATATTTATATATAGATAGATATTGGAAAAAAAAAATTAAAATTTAAAATAAGATTTTATTTTAAAAATTGATAATAAAAAAATTAAATTAAAAAATTAATAATGATGTAAGTGATGATGACACTGATGAAATCAATGTTGATGATGATGATGATCACCATCACCACCATCCCAATCATCATCATCATTGTCATCATCATGATAATCATTGTCATCATCATTAACATCGTCATCATCATCAAGAACATAATTGTCATCATCAACATCGTCATGCATGTCATCATAATCATAAAAAACACCATCATCATCGTCATCGTCGTCATCATCATCATCATCAACATCAATGCCATCACTAATAATCATCATCGTATTCATTTTTTTCATCATCATCATAATCGGGATCATCATCATCATGGTCATGATCATCCTCATCATCACCATCCCCATCATAATCATCATCATCACTAATCATCATCGCAATCATCATAAACAACAACATCAACATTGTCACCATCATCATCATCAACATCGATGCCATCACTAATCATCATCAAAATCGTCATAAACAACAACATCGTCATCATCATCATGATATTCATTGTCATCAACATCAAGAACATCATCATCATAATGGTCATCGTCTTCATCATCAGAACTGTCATAGTCGTCATACATATGATCATCATCATCATCATCATCATCACCATCTTCACTATCGTCATAATCGCCATCATCATCATCATAATCATCATCGCCATATTCATTTTCATCATTATCATCATCATGATCGGGATCATCATCATCATGGGCATGATCATCCTCATCATCACCATCCCCATCATAATCGTCGTCATCACTACTCATCATCACAATCATCATAAAGAACAACATCAACGTCGTCACCATCATCATCGTCAATGTCGATGCCATCACTAATCGTCATCAAAATCATCATAAACAACAACATCATCATCATCATCATGATATTCATTGTCATCAACATGAAGAACATCATTGTCACCATAAGTGGCATCATCATGGTCATCGTCGTTGTCATTACAACCATCATAGTCATCATACATATGATCATCGTCATCATCACCATCTTCACTATCATCATCATCGCCATCATCATCATCATCATAATCATCATCACCATATTCATTTTCATCATAATCATCATGATCGGGATCATGATCATCATGGTCATGATCATCCTCATCATCACCATACCCATCATAATCCTCATCATCACTACTCATCATCACAATCATCATAAACAACATCATCAACGTCATCACCATCATCATCATCAACATCGATGCCATCACTTATCATCATCAAAATCATCATAAACAACAACAACATCGTCATCATCATCATGATATTCATTGTCATCAACATCAAGAACATCATCGTCATCATAAATGTCATCATCATAGTCATCATACATATGATCATCGTCATCATCATCATCACCACCATCTTCACTATCGTCATCATCGCCATGATCATCATTATCATCATCATAATCATCACCACCGTATTCATTTTCATCATCATCATCATGATAGGGATCATCATCATCATGGTCATGATCATCCTCATCATCACCATCCCCATCATAATCGTCATCATCACAATCATCATAAACAACAACATCAACGTCGTCACCATCATCATCATCAACATCGATGCCATCACTAATCATCATCAATATCATCATAAACAACATCGTCAGCATCATCATGATATTCATTGTCATCCACATCAAGAACATCATGGTCATCATCGTTGTCGTCACAACCATCATAGTCATCATACATATGATCATCATCATCATCATCATCATCATCACCATCTTCACTATCGTTATCATCGCCATCATCATCATGATCAAGATCATCATCATCATGATCGGGATCATCATCATCATGATCCGGATCATCATCATCATGATCCGGATCATCATCATCATCATCCGGATCATCATCATCATGATCCGGATCATCATCATCATGGTCATGATCATCCTCATCATCACCATCCCCATCATAGTCGTCATTATCAATATTCATCATCACAATCATCATAAACAACAACATCAACGTCGTCACCATCATCATCATTATCATAAGCATCATGATTAACGTTGTCATCGTCATTAATCATCATCAAAGTCATAATCATCATAAGCATCATCAAAAACATTGTCATTGTCATCATCATAAACAACATCATTTTCATTGTCTTCGTCATGATGATGGTGATGATAATGATGATGATGATGATGATGATGATGATGATGATGATGATGATGATGATGATGATGATGGTGGTGGTGGAGATGACGACGACGATGATGAGGAGTAGGAGGAGGAGGAAGAGGATGATGGAAGTGGTGATGAAGATGATGATGAAGATGAGGATTATGATATTGATGAAGATGATGGTGATGATGATGAAGATGATGATGAAGATGATGATGATGATGAAGAAGATGATGATCATCATGATAAGGAGGAGGAGGAGGAGGAGGAGGATGATGATGATGATGATGATGATGGTGGTGGTGGTGGTGGTGGTGGTGATGACGACAACAACATCAATGATGATGATGATAATGATGATGATGATGATGATCATGATCATGATCATGAACATGATAATGAAGATGATGATGATGGCGATGACGAGGAGGAGGATAATGAAGAGATGATCATGATCATGATGAAGATGATGATGATGTTGATGGTGGTGGTGGTGATGATGACGACAACGTCAATGATGATGATGATGATGATGATGGTCATGGTTACGACGACGACGACGATGATGATGATGATGATTATGATGATGATGATGATGATGATGATGACGATGATGATGATGATGACAATGATGATGATCATGAGGATGACGGAAGTGAGGATGAACATGATGATGAACATGGGGATGAACATGAGGATGATGATGATGATGACGATGATAGTGATGTTGATGATGATGAAGATGATGATGATGATGATGAAGAAGATGATGATGATGATAATGAGGAGGAGGAGGAGGATGAAGAGATGATGATGATGATAATGATGATGATGAAGATGATGATTATGTTGTCGATGGTGGTGGTGATGTCGATGACAACGTAAATGATGATGACGATAATGATGATGATGACAATGATGATGATGATGATGATGATGATGCCGACGATGATGATGATGAGGAGGAGGAGGAGGAGGAGGATGAAGAGATGACGATGATGATGATGATGAAGATGATGATGATGTTGATGGTGGTGGTGGTGATGATGATGATGATGATAATGATGCTAATGATGACGATGACGATGATGATGATGATGATGATGATGATGATGATGATGATGATGATGATGATGATGATGACGACGACGATGATGATGATGACGATGATGATGATGATGAGTATGATAAAGATGATGATGAAGATGATGATGAAGATGATGATGATGATGATGAAGATGATGATGATGAGGATGAGCATGATGACTATGATGATGACGACAATGATGATGATGATGGTGGCCGTGACGACGACGATGAACATGATGCTGATGATGATGATGATGAAGAAGATGACGATGATCAAGATGATGAACATATCAATGAAGAAGAAAAATATGATGATGTTGAAGAGGTTTATGAGCAACAGTGTGATGACGATGACGATGATGATGATGATGATGATGATGGTTTAGTCTTGATAATTGTGCATTTCCTTACTAAGCTTCTCTCTGTTTTGAGAAAAATTTAATATTATCTACTAAATAGGGCCAACCATGTGAAGGGTTCAAGTGCATTTAGATCATATGACAGAGTCCATATCATGGCATTGGATACCTCCTAGTTGCGATGATTGCACACATTAGCAAATATCATCAATATTCAATTTTTGATACATGATGGGAAACTACAATAAAAAAATCGAACACCTAGAATAACAGAGCTATCACTCTCATTATCCAATGATGGCAGCCCTTCTATCATTCATGTTGCCTCAAACCCTTACAAATCTTAAACTACCTAAATTTTGTTGGCATGGGAATTTTATATGGATTTTCCATTGGACAAGGGCTTCATTGGATCGGAAACAATTGTCATACACAGGTAGAGAGAGAAATGGTGGGATGCTAAACGACTTCTTGGTTCTGGTGGAATTCCCTCACTGCATTCTGCATCTGTTACTGCACTTACCACAGCTATTGGCTTTCAATATGGACCTGGAGGGTCTTTCCTTGCGATTTCGTTAGTCTTGGCTTGTGTTCTTATGTATGATGCATTGGGTGTTCGACTGCATGCTAGCCGCCAAGCAGAGGTTTTGAATCAATTGGTATTTGAGCTGTCAGCAGAACAACCATTAGCTGACACAAGGCCTCTTCAAGAATCTTGGGTACATCACACTAGGGCACGTTCTCAAAAAGTTTAGATCCAAGATCGAATCCTCCGAACACCCTAAAACGCAGTCAAACATTTCATATTTTTTTCATCCACAACTTTTTCAAAAAACAGACTGTAAATGGAGATTGATATTATCTATAGTCACAGGGTCTATCCCTTCTTAACCAAAACTTAAAATGATAAAAGATGGAAGTTTTCTTCTTCTTAGGGGGAAACTAAGAAGAAAACTCATTAATCCAAAATTCAAGATCATTAAGACTCATTAATCCAAAATTCACTGCATTCAAACACATTAATCCAAAATTAAAGCTCAATGGGAAACTATTTAGGGCTCGGTACTCACAGATTTGGGAGGCATTGGCTCCTCTCAGATTTTCTCTGCTCGACCTTCCTATCCCCTACAGGACCGCAATCCAACTCTGTTATGCTCAGTATCCACGGGCCCAAATCGCTTCTCCGGCCAAGATGATCTTCTCACGGCTCAGTAAGCAAATCAATGTCGCAACTCTGCTTAGAATCTGTGCACCAAAATTGCCATTTCTTGCTTACCAGGTTGTTTGCTCAGTCTCTAGCTGGGATGCTCTGGTTAGTACAACTCACTCATGAAATCAACGCTGGGTGCATGGGAGGGAGGTTGAAAGGTAAGTCTTCTTTGTGATTTTTTTTTCTTGTTATATATATATATATAATATGTGATTTTTTAATTTGTTAGATTTTGTTATTTCTATATAATATATATATATGTGTATGTGTGTGTGTGTGTGTGTGTGTGTGTGTGTGATCTTTTTATTTGTTATATTATATGTATATATATATATATATATATAACAAATAAAAAAATCACACATATAAATATGTTTTTTTTTTGTTTTTTCAATATATATATATATATACAACAAAAAAGACTCACCTTTCATCCTCCCTCCCTTGTATATATATATTGAAGAAAAAAAATTTAAAATTTAAAATAATATTTTATTTAAAAAATGATAATAAAAAAATTTAAATTAAAAATTTAATAAGGATGTAAGTGATGATGACACTGATGAAATCAATGTTGATGATGGTGATGATCATCACCATCAACACCATCCCAATCATCATCATCATTGTCATCATCATGATAATCATTGTCATCATCATTAGCATCATCATCAACATCATCATCATCAAGAACATTATTGTCATCATCCACATCATCATCAATGTCACCATAATAAGAAAAAACACCATTGTCATTGTCATCATCATCATCATCATCAACGTCGATGCCATCACTAATCATCATCACCGTATTCATTTTCATCATCATCATCATGATCGGGATCATCATCATCATGGTCATGATCATCCTCATCATCACCATCCCCATCATAATCACCATCATCACTACTGATCAGCAGAATCATCATAAACAACAACATCAATGTCGTCACCATCATCATCATCAATGTCAATTCCATCACTAATCATTATCAAAATCATCATAAACAACAACAACATCGTCAACATCATCATCATTATATTCATTGTCATCATCATCATCATAAGTTTCATCATCATGGTCATCTTCGTTGTCATCACAACCATCATAGTCGTCATACATATGATCATTGTCATCATCATCATCACCACCATCTTCACCATCATCATCATCACCATCATCACCATCATCACCACCATAATAATCATCATCACCGTATTCATTTTCATCATCATCATCATGATCGGGATCATCATCATCATAGTCATGATCATCCTCATCATCACCATCCCCATCATAATCATCATCATCACAATCATCCTAAAAAAAAACATCAACATCATCACCATCATCATCTTCAATGTCGATGCCCTCACTAATCACCATCAAAATCATCATAAACAACAATATCATCATCATCATCATCATATTCATTGTCATCAAGATCAAGAACATCAACGTCATCATAAGTGTCATCATCATGGTCATCGTCATTTTCATAACAACCGTCATAGTCCTCATACATATGATCATCATCATCATCATCATCATCACCATCTTCATTATCATTATCATTGCCATCATCATCATCATCATAATCATCATCACTGTGTTCATTTTCATCACCATCATCATGATTAGGACCATCATCATCATGGTGATGATCATCCTCATCATCACCATCCCCATCATAATCATCATCATCACTATTCATTATCACAATCATCATAAACAACAACATCAACGTCGTCACCATCATCATTGTCATTTTCATCAGCATCATCATCATCATCATCAGCAGCAGCATCATGATTAACGTTGTTGTCATCATTAATCATTATCATTAACATCGTCATTGTCATTAATAAACATCATTGATGAATCCAAATTACAGGTCCAGGTACACTAAAGGACCAAGCACGCAGATCAAGCGAAGGACCGAAAGATCATGAGAAACTCAACACCTTTTTCCCTGATTTCTAGAGATAACTTCTATTCAAATAGAATCGGCAATTAGACATGTAGTTAGGTTAAGCATTAGAGGAATATAAATATGGACCTCTTGGCTAGCGAGAGGATCCTGTTGCTATTTTTTAGAACCATTGTTTTACGTTTTTATACTGTTGAGATACTTTAAGTTATAGACTTTTGTTAAACTATGAAGCTTCTATTTTGAATAAAGAATTGATGTTGCTTTCAATTCGGCATATATAAGTTTCCTTCACTCCTGAGTACGGGTTGGAGAAGGCCCCTCCAACACATAAGTCAGGAGATCTTACTGTTCAGTTATTTTTCATTATGTGCTTTACATTGACTGAAATCTATATTGCATATGGAAGCATTTGAATGGCGTTAAATAGTACGATTTGATTTCTGTAGTAAAGTGACCAATTTGATTCTGCAGTAGTTTATAACACATTCTGTAGTTCGGTAATACTGTTTCAGTAGTCCTGTAGTAGCATTCTTCCAAGGCCTATTTTAAGCATCTATTTACCTATGTGCTCGCATTCTTTTGAACAGTGATTCAAATCTTAAAGCTGATGCATTCTCCCATTACGATGGTTTCTTGTAAAGATTGCTTACTTTCAATACTGTGGTTGATTAACGATATTCACTTCTTAAAGTTTTTAGCCTTAGATAATGGCATTATGAACTTGGTTTTGGCAATTGAATAGGTTAGACCATATTTCTAGATTTATGCATTTGATTTACAGTAGTTACTTCTTAGAGTAAAGATCCAACTTTCATTGGTTTAGAATAGATGTGCTACGTTTTCAGCATTCAATTTCATAGTATAAATCCACTAGTTTCAGCAAGGAAATTCTTAGGGACATATTTACTGTTTCAGCATTTAAATTCCTTAATATAGATTTACTGCTTTCAGCATTTGAGATTCTTAGCATAGGTATTTTTCATCCGTAGATTGGGCAATCCTTTCCCGACTTATTCGATTTCTTTTAGGAAAACTCGTAAACATTGATACCAACACCCAACCACGACCAAGATTATCCTATAAGAGCACATATGGTGCCTGTACCTCTGAAATTTGTACGTCCCCCGGGTTGATAATTAAAGTAGGCTTCTAGTCTAGCTTCCCTAATTAGGCATCCATTCTGAGAGCTCACCACTTTTTGGTGTCGTTGCTGGGGAGGTGCTAAATCTTTTAGGAGGCATCTTCACCAAACATAACGAAAAGAAAAAATCACATATAAAAAAAAACAAAAACAACATAAAGATTTTACCAATGAATGCCTCATCGACAGAGGGATAGGTTTAAACGCTTTCTGTCTAAGCGTCCTATGAGTAACAATGGTAACAATAGTTCTGAACATTCTCAATTTGATTTCCTAAACTCTGAGGAGGAAACTGACTCTACATATGATCCAAACAGAGACAACTACTTTGCTAGTTCCATATCAAACACCACTATAGCAGAAGAAGATGAAGAACCTAGGGAACTGTTCACCTTTCCCATTAGTATACCTCTTGGAGATGCCAGGATGAAGAACATCAACCCTAACAATCTTCCAAACTTCCATGTATTAACTTCAGAAGACCCTGACACATTCCTGTTTGAGTTTGAGGTAGTTTGCAGATCCTTTGATTACACTACAGATGCACAAAAGTTGAGGCTTTTTCCCTCCATACTGAAATATTTATCACTTAGGTGGTTCATGAGTTTAGAAGGAAATAGTATTTTCAGCTGGGATCAAATTAAATAGGCATTTCTAGAAGAATATAGGGACTATTGCAAAGCAAAGGATACAAGGGACAAAATATTTAGGATGCAATAGGGAGACCGTGAATCCTTAGAAGACTATGCCCAGCATTTTTATCTCAGCTACAAAAGAGCTAACCATTGCACCCTAGACCCTGAATCCCTGAAACTTGTCCTTCTTAGAGGGATCAAAGAAGAGAATTTTGAGATCTTAAACCTCTTTGGAGATGGAGACATATTTCAGAAAACTTATGAACAGATACTACAGATCTTCAAAAACCATTCTAGGTCTAGGAAAAGCAAAAATGGGACAAGAGATACACATCTATCCATAGGATCATCATCATCTGCAGGACCAAATCTTACAAAATCTGATTTAGGAAACCTGTTAGATGACAAGAAGACCGACATCTTACAATATCTGGCCATGCAACTTGATGCACTTCATATAAAAAAGAAGCAGGATGAAACTAACCAAGCCTTGGCAGTATTCTGTCCTCGTTGTAGAAAGAAGCATGAGAAGGGGTAGTGCACACTAAACACCATCGAAATATGTGGCCTCTGCATAGATGATCACTTTACTGACAAGTGTCCTCTATTGTCCTCCCGCAAATATGATATTCAAGATCCCACAACTAAGGGTGCAGTAGAATAGCTCTGTTTTGTGAACCATAGAAGGAATAATTTTCCTAGACCGTACCAACCTAGCAATCAAGCCTACTATAATCAAGGACAACAAAAGTGGAACTCTACACCAACTCCATGGAAAGCATATCCAAATCCAAATCAATGGAAGCAAAATTAGCAGACTTATCAGTAGAATCAACAAACTTATCAATCATCCTATCAACAATCTTATTACCCACCGTCTTACCCTCCATACCCCCCACCTTTTCCTCCATCAACCACGAATTATACAAATCAATACCCCCATCCATCAAATTGGAGAGCTCCATTACAGCAGCAACAACCACTCATCATACCACCACCACCAAATCAACCACCCCCCAGACCTCCACCAATTCCTGTCCAACCCATTCCAAACCCTAACAACAATAGGCCAGAGCAGCAGCAAGCCTACAATACTGAAACGATGTAATTTCCCACTTACGTAGTAGACACATTGGAAATAAACAAGATTAATCTAAGGTTTGGGAAGACATTGCAACATAGACACATGCAGAATATACAAGAACCTGAGGCCCATGATCAAACAACACAACCTCATGTTCAGCATCCTGATGAACCAGACCCTCCGGAGGAAGAAATTTGACCACTCACACGAAATCAAAATCCTCCATTCCCTGAAAATCTTGTACGAAGTACCAAAGATGAAGAGGAAAACGCAATTCTGAATGAATTGAAACACTTGAATATCCAAATTCCCATCTTACAGGCCATTAGAGATGTACCTATTTGCAACAAATTCATTAAAGAGAATTGTTTGAAAAGACTTGGAAGGAGAAAACATGACCCACCAACGATCAATGTAGTGGTCCAGTTAGCATATCTAATGCTAGGTATCGTTATTAACCCAAAATATCTATATCCAAGAAGCCCTGTGGTCAACGTAAATATCAATAACAAACAGATAGACAGAAGTTTAATTGATTTGGGGGCTGATATAAATGTAATTACCAAGGATACTATGGTATACCTAGGACTCCAATCAATGGTCAGACCAACAACTACAGTACTCCAGCAAGCAGACACATCCACTGTAAGACCTGAAGGAATTCTCAAAGGCATTATGATCAATATTGAATCCTGGAAATACCCAACTGATTTCATGGTCATTGAAGTCAAAAGTAAACTTAGTGGTTATCCAATCATACTAGGTAGACCTTGCTTGGAAACTACAGATGCTTAAATAGGTTTCCAATCAGGAAACATGACTATCACCAGTGGACATGCCAGGAAGAAAATCACAATCTAACCACCAACAAGGAAATCTTCAAACTTAGAATATCAAAATTGGACTGATGATTGTAATGACACACCAAATCAAAACCTATGACATGTCCTAACAATTGATGATGCACTATCATTAAAAGCAATAGATGAAGATGGTCATATAGATAGGTTCATACAAAATGCATATTCTAACAATGTTGGTCTTGAAAGATTTTTTGACACAGAGCAGCAACAAGTGGCGAAAGTTTAAACTAGAACTTAAATAAAATGTGGGCAGAAGTACTATCTCTGGAAGAACAATCAGAAAAAGCAAAAACAGTGGAAATTATGCCTGGAAAGACAGTCAACATTAATTCCAATCTCAATCCAGAGCAAGAAACGCAGCTAATGAAAGTATTATCAAAACAAAATAAAGCTTTTGCATGGACATATGTAGACATAAAAGGTATACATCTTGATATATGCAAACATTATATTTAGATCAAAGAAGGTTCTATCCCTATCAGGCAGCCACAGAGGAGGTTGAACCCAACATTAAAGGACATTCTCAAAATAGAACTGCAAAAGTTATTAGATGCTGGTTTCATATATCCCATCTCTGACAGCGAATGGGTCTCTCCATTGGTTATAGTCCCTAAAAAAGGAGGCAAATGGAGAATTTGTGTGGACTATAGAGAGCTAAATAAAGCAACCAAGAAATATCACTTTCCACTACCATTATAGATCAGGTGTAGGACACATTAGCTGGGAACAAATATTTTTCATTTTTGGATGGCTTCAGTGGGTACAACAAAATTTTAATACACCCAGCTGATCAAGATAAGACAACATTTACATGCCCCTGGGGTACTTACTCATACAGAGTACTACCCTTTAGGTTATGTAATGCTCTAGCAACATTCCAAGAAGCCATACTAAGTATATTCTATGATTTCATTAATGATCAAATGGAAGTCTTCATGGATGAGTTCACACCCGATGGACAAAAATTTGATCAAGCATTGAACCATCTTGAATTGGTATTAAAAAAATGTATTGAGATGAGGCTATGCCTTAGAAATGACGAATGTAGAATGTTAATGGAAGAAGGCACCGTTCTAGGACATCATATATCACAGAGGGGGATAGAGGTTGATCAAGCAAAAGTCTCAGTAATCAAAACGCTGCCACCACTTGTTAAACAAAGGGATGTGAGAAGTTTCCTTGGGAAAACAAGGTACTACAGGAGGTTTATTGAAAATTACAGTAGGATTGTTGCCCCAATGTTTGCACTTCTCACAAAAGACACTAAGTTCATATGGAAAAACCATTGCATGACAGCATTTGATAACCTTAAGGAGAAAATAGTTACAACTCCAGTACTCCAAGGACCATACTGGGCACGTCCATTCCACATCCACTCTAATGCATCAGATAAGGCAATTGGGTCTATCCTTGGACAAGAGAAAGAGAAGAAGCCCTATGCAATATATTATATCAATAAAAATTTAGCAGGGGCAGAATTAAATTATACTGTCACCAAGAAGGAATTTTTGGCTATCATACATGTCGTTAATAAATCTAGGCACTATATCACTGGCTACCAAGTCTTTGTTCATACAAACCATTCAGCCATAAGATATCTAATGAACAAACCCAACACAAGTACTCGAGTCATTATATGGCTACTACTACTACAAGAGTTTGACATTACAATTTTAGACAAGCCAGGAAAACACAATGTGGTGGCTGACTTTCTATTTAGAATCACACATGGACAAGAAAATGAAGTGGTCAATGACAGTTTTCCAGATATGCATCTCTTTGCAATATCCACAAGGAGCCCATGGTTTCCTGACATAGCAAACTATCTAGAGTCTGGGAAATTTCCAAAACATTACAGTTACAAAGAGAAGACTAAAGTAATAAGGGAAAGTGAGACATATACATGGATAGAGGGCATGATCTTCAAACAGGGACCAGATCAAATACTCAAAAGCTGCATTAGAGAATATGAGGTGCATGACATAATGCATGCCACACACAATGAACCATGTGAAGGACACTATGCTACAAAGAGGACAACCTATAAAATTTTGCAAACAAGGTACTATTGGTCAACACTCCACAAAGATGTTTATGAATATGTCTCACACTGTGATGATTGCCAAAGGATAGGGAAACCAACACAAAAAGAGGAAATGCCACTCCATCCACAAATATCCTTGGAGGCATTCAAAAAATGGGGATTCGATTTTGTTGGTCCAATCAACCCACAGTCAAATCAGAAGAGATACATCCTAGTATGCACTAACTACCTCACAAAGTGGACTGAGGTAGCAGGACTTGCTGCAGCCAATGAAACCAATGTGGCAAAATTCCTCACTGAGAAGATCTTTCACAGGTTTGGAGTACCAAGAGAACTAGTTTATGATCAAGGCCCACAATTTACATCAAATTTAATAGAAGACTTGCTAAAAATAAACAATGTCAAGCACAGACAGTCTTCCTCCTATCACCCTCAAGCAAATGGTCAAGCTGAGGTCACCAACAAAGAATTAGAAAGGATTTTGACAAAGACATTACAACTCCACAAAAGAGATTGGGTTGACAGGATGAGTGAGTCATTTTGGGCCTATAATACCACATGGAAGACAACAACAGGATTCACACCTTATGAACTAGTATTTGGAAAGAAAGTCATGCTGCCAATTGAATTTGAAATAAAAACATTAAGAATTGTAGCAGACTTGAATATGGAACTAACAAAGATACAACAAGAACGCATGCTACAATTAATTCAATTGGATGAGCAACGCCAGCAAGCACTTGCCCATACTGAAATCATCCAATAGCAAAGGAAGAAGTGGCATGACAAACACCTAAAGGATAAAATGTTCAAGGAAGGTGACTGGGCACTACTTTATGACTCCAAGTTTCACACATTCAAGGGAAAGCTAACAACCAGATGCTCGGGACCTTACATAATTCAAAATATCTATCAAAATGGAGCTATAAGGATCATCACAATTGATGAAGAAGAGTTTCCTATGATAGTAAATGGACATCGACTCAAATTTTACAAGAAGCCACAGTCAAAGGAGGAGTTTACACAAGTACTCTACTAGCAACAACTGATGCTGATAGAGAGCATCGAAAACAATTGAAATTCAGTTCAATATATATATATATATATATATAGAGAGAGAGAGAGAGAGAGAGAGAGAGAATGAAAAAAAAAAGAGAAAATTTTTTTTTTCTAAAAAGGGAAGCAGAAGAGAAAAAAAGGAAGAAAAAAGAAAAAAACAACAAAAAAATAAGAAAACAAACATGAGAAAGGAGGATGGGAAAAATGCCAAATTACACACTACAAAAATGATAAGGTAAAATTGCAAGGCATCATACATCCCCATGAAGGAACAACATGCAAACTACAGACAATCAACAATCAAGCAAGCCAGTCATATATTACAGTCAGCAGCAAAGATATCATACTACAGAACTCAATCAAGCAAGCCTGCTATTATTCAAAACCTCCTACTATTCAAGCGATCATGTCATAAAAATTCAAGCAAGCCAGAAATATAATCAAGTGAGCCCGATTATTTTCAACCATTAAAGCAATCAAGCGAGCCAGCCACGTCTACAAACAAAGACATCAAAGGTATCAACTAAACTACAGAATGTATTTCCGACAAACAAGATATTCAATCACATATATTATTTCATGCGATCCTGCCATTTATTCAATAGAGCTAGCATAGATTACAACAATACAATGAACAATCCAAAACCCAATGCAAAAGAATCATCACAAAGTCGAATCAGAAGAAGGCACAAAATTCAAAATAAACCAATGGAGCAAATTCAAATGAACGCAAGGAAAAAACAGCAAGCGCACGTAACTACTGACATGCCAAAATTTACTACAGACATTTCCATATCTACTACAGAGTCCACCACGCATAAAAATCAGGCCAGATCATTGAATCAGGTATGCTAAAACATTACAAGGTAATATCTAAAAATCTTTGTTTAATTTTTGAGGTCAAATCATTATCTTGCAAGACATTTTTATTCTAAAGCCAAGGACAGCTTCAATCTTCATTCGGCGGCACGGGTCAGTTCAGAAGGCCTCAATAAATCATGATTGCTACCTAAGTCATATCAACCTCAATGAATCATGATTACTACCTTTGTCATGTCAGCAAATGATAAACCCACATCTAGCCGCCATACTTCCAAATAATCAGAGCAAATGGGGCAAGATACAATCATGAAACGAAAAAGCAAGGCTCGATCAAGCAGAAGGTACAACAAATGTTAATGAGGATAAGTACAGAAAGGCAATTGAGTAAGGCTGCATGATATTCCAAAAATCCAGTTTTGCATATACGAAACCTCTTAGAACTCTCCAGAAGCAAGAAACTGGAAGCTAGTGTGGTTACACATACAACAATCCAGCCATCAAACTGGTAATCAACCTCGACCATTTGAGGAAATATAGCCATGCTCCAAGTATTGATTTACTGTTACAGCAAAGGATTTCAGGATGACAAAATGTTTCAAGAAAAGCGAACCAGAGGAACACAGTTCTATTCATCAGAACCTGCAAATCTTAGCAATCATCCGCAGCACGGGTTGGATGCCTTTCATCTTAGGATTGAGAGGATACAATGTAGGGGTGGCTCTAGAGTTTGCAAGAAATTTAAAACATATCAAGGATGAACAGTTTGTCACCCGAGTTAAGGGGTTACGTATAAAGTTGGATGATGAAGTGATTGCCAAATTCACTGGTCTACCAATGGGCCTGCATTGGACCAGGGATGACTGGGAGGCAAACCATGAAGCAAAGGAAACATTTTTCAAGCAAGGAGAGGTCTACGACGAAGATAAAAATGAAGTCAAAAGACTCTCCCTACCAGCACCGTGGGATGAAATGGCTACAATCGTCCAGAAGTACATTACATGCACTGGCAGGTTAAGTTATGTCCCAATTTTTCATTTTCAAATTCTAGAGTTGTCGAGGCATAGGGCCCATCTTCCACTGAACAACAACATTAGTATTCCATACTACCTGCTCCAATCCCTAGCAGAAATGAGCAAGAAAGTGATTAAAGGAAAGGAGGATGCTTTAGCCCATCATGGGCTGATCAAATTAATCGTTTGTGAGGAATTAAAAGCACAGATCCCAGAGCTTTCTTGGGAAGAATTCGTGTTGGTATCTGTTGAGGATGTTCAAAGAATGAAGGGTACACCCACAGTTGGCATACCCCTACCGCCTGGATCAAAGAACAAGACCACCTCTACATCAGGGACGAAGAGGAAAATTGACCTGGACAGTGTGGCTGATACCCTGGTGAAGATAAAAAATTCACGAGATGACTCCCCCAAAATGAACCTAGGGATTTCTGCCAGTAATCAAGGGTCGAAGAAACGAAGTAGAAGATTTACACAGGCATCCAGAATATGAATTACCAAGGAAGAGAAAAGGGAACCCAGTCCCCTAGTTCAAAATGTGTCTGATGAAGAGGATGATTGGGTAGATCAGGAAGATCCCACTACACCATAAGAGCAGGATGAACAAGAAGAGCAGGATGAACAAGAAGAGTAGGATGAATAAGAGGAACAGGACGAAGAAGAAGAACAGAATGTGAAAGAAGAGCAAGAAAACTTCCAGAGGAACACTCTTGAGCACAATGAAAACCCTGGGGTTGTCAACCAACTCATTGAGGGAAGGGCAGAGCTAGAAAATCTCAAAGAGGAGCTGGAAACATTGAAAATTGAATCCAGTATGCAGAGCAGCCATCCAACATCTCCACTATTTTCACCTGAGAAGACACAAATTTTAAAAATGCATCATGCAGGGGAGGTAAAACTAGCTAAGCAAAAAAGTTCGGCACTTTAGGAGAAATTGGTTGAGGCACAGGAGGAGTTAGCCAAAAAGGGCGAGGAGATTGTTCAATTGAGGGACATTTTGGCTACTACCACTCAAATATACGATAAACTACTGGACCTTAGGCCACCATCAGCAATTTATGCAGTCTATCTACAAGAAAAATGGGGCAAATTCCATCTCCAAAGGTTAAAAATGGGACTCCCGATAGAGATAAACTCCCCCATATAATTTATGGATGCATCTCTAAACTCCACAGAGTTGGAGAAGGACTAGATAAGTGATTTTTTCTTGCACAATTTTGTAGTTCCTAGCTCGCCCAAGTGGTCGCCAAATGCTTACATGGGCGATTTCCAGTTGAGGACACTGTGTTCATGGATGAATCACGAAATTGAACGAGCTCAGGACTACCACATTTACCTTGTAGCAAAATGGCAAAATTCATTATGGGTTAGGGCAGAGCCAACTCACCCTAAAAGAATAATCTACAACCATAGGATCCTCACCCAGGATGAGGAGTTGATCCCCATTCTCCTTGCAAAGCAGCAGGAGGCTATGGCACACTTTTATGTTACTCTCCAAAGCACACACAAAGAGGTTTAGGAGTCTATTAATGAAAGATGGCGCAGAGTAGCAAGTGATCTAAAACGAAGAGAGCTCCACTCCCCTCTCATACTTGAAGTTGCTCTCTTTAAATCCAAACTCTACAGGGAATCCTTGATAAAAAATCAGGTCAGGTGGATTGGCATGAGGTTGAATCCCCCATTTTTCCTTCCCCTAGTTATTAAGGAATAGATTAATGAGGAAGAAGAGAGGAGAGCATGGGCCAAGGAGGATCAGAGCATGGGCTACTACAGGTAGGCAGGGACCCCCAGGGTGGTAGTATGGCACATCAAATAATTCGTCGAAGAGCTGAACATGTCACCCAAGGATGGGTGAATCCTTCAAGTATGGGGGAGAATGATGAGTCCAAATTGCAGGTCCAGGTAAACTAAAGAACCAAACACACAGATCAAGCGAAGGACCGAAAGATCATGAAAAACTCAGCGTCTTTTTCCCTGATTTCTAGAGAGAACTTCTATTCAAATAGAATCGGCAATTAGAGATGTAGTTAGGTTAAGCATTAGAGGAATATAAATATGGACCTCTCGGCTAGCGAGAGGATCCTATTTCCATTTTTCAGAACCATTTTTTTACATTTTTATACTGTCGAGATACTTTAAGTTACAGACTTTGGTTAAACTATGAAGCTATTATTTTGAATAAAGATTTGATGTTGCTTTCAATTCGGCGTATATAAGTTTCCTTCACTCCTGAGTACGGGTTGGAGAGGGCCCCTCCAACACGTAAGTCAGGAGATCTTACTGTTCAGGTATTTTTCATTATGTGCTTTACATTGACTGAAATCTATATTGCATATGGAAGCATTTGAATGGAGTTAAATAGTACGATTTGATTTCTGTAGTAAAGCGACCAGTTTGATTCTATAGTAGTTTATAACACATTATGTAGTTCAGTAATAATGTTTCAGTAGTCTTGTAGCAGCATTCTTCCAAGGAATATTTTAAGCATCTATTTCCCTATGTGCTCGCATTCTTTTGAACAGTGATTCAGATCTTAAAGCTGATGCATTCTCCCATTACGATGGTTGCTCATAAAGATTGCTTACTTTCAATATTGTGGTTGATTAACGATATTCACTTCTTAAAAATTTTAGCCTTAGATAATGGCATTATGAACTTCGTTTTGGTAATTGAATAGGTTAGACCAGATTTCTAGCTTTAAGCATTTGATTGACAATAGTTACTTCTTAGATTAAAGATCCCAACTTTCATTTTTTTAGAATAGATCTACTACATTTTTAGCATTCAATTTCATAGTATAAATCCACTGGTTTCAGCAAGGCAATTCTTAGGGACATATTTACTATTTCATCATTTAAATTCCTTAATATAGATTTACTGCTTTTAGCATTTGAGCTTCTTAGCGTAGGTATTTTTCATTTGTAGATTAGGCAATCCTTTCCCAGCTTATTCAATTTCTTTTAGGAAAACTCTTAAACATTGATACCAACACACAACTACGATCAAGATTATCCTATAAGAGCACATATAGTGTCTGCACCTCTGAAGTTTGTATGTCCTCGGGGTTGATAATTAAAGTAGGCTGCTAGTCTAGCTGCCCTCATTAGGCATCCATTCTGAGAGCTCACCAGTCATCATCATAAACAACACCATTTTCATCGTCTTTGTCATGATGATGATGATGATGATGATGATGATGATGATGATGATGATGATGATGATGTTGATGATGATGAGGATGATGGAAGTGATTATGAAGATGAGGATTATGGTGATGATGATGATGATGGTGGTCATGATAATGATGAAGATGGTGATGATGATGATGATGAAGATGATGATGAGGAGGAGGAGGAGGAGGAGGATGAAGAGATCATGATGATGATGATGATTATGATGATGATGATGATGATGATGATGATGATGATGATGGTGGTGGTGGTGGTGGTGGTGGTAGTGATGACGACAACAACTTCAATGATGGTGATGATAATGATGATGATGACAATGATGATCATGATCATGATATTGATGATGGTGGTGGTGATGAAGACGATGACGACGACGACGATGATGATGATGATGATGATGACGATGATGATGATGATGATGATGATGATGATGATGATGATGATGATGAGGATGATGGAAGTGATGATGAAGATGATGACGAAGATGAGGATGATGATGATGATGACGATGATGGTGATGATGATGATGAAGAAGATGATGAGGAGGAGGAGAAGGAGGAGGAGGAGGATGAAGAGATGATGATGATGATGATGATGATGATGATAATGGTGGTGGTGGTGGTGGTGATGATGCCGACAACGACAATGATGATGATGATAATGATGATGATGACGATGATCATGATCATGATGACGACGATGATGATGATAATGACAATGATGAGGAGGAGGAGAAGGAGGAGGAGGATGACGATGATGATGATCACAATTATGATGATGATGGTGGTCGTGAAAACGACGATGAACATGATGCTGTTGCTGCTACTGATGATGATGATGAAGATGATGATGATGAAGATGATGATGAAGATGATGAATATCTCAATGAAGAAGAAATATATGATGATGATGAAGAGGTTGATGATAAAGAGGGTGATGACGATGATGATGATGATGATGATGTTTTAGTCCTGATAATTGTGCATTTCATTACTAAGATTCTCTTCGTTTCGAGAATAATTTAATATTCTCTACTAAACAGGGCCAACCATGTGAAGGGTTCAAGTGAGTTTAGATCATATGCCAGAGTCCATATCATGGCATTGGATACCTCCTAGCTTGGATGATTGCACACATTGGCAAATATCAACAATATGCAATTTTTTATACATGATGGGAAACTACAATAAAAAAATCGAACACCTACAATAACAGAGCTATCGCTCTCATTATCCAATGATGGCATCCCTTCTCTCATTCACGTTGTCTCAAACCCTTAAAAATATTAAACTACCTAAATTTTGTTGGCATGGGAATTTTACATGGATTTTGCAGTGGACAAGGGCTTCATTGGATCAGAATCAATTGTTATACGCAGATATAAAGAGAAATGGTGGGATGCTAAATGACTTCTTGGATCTGGTGGAATTCCCTCATCGCATTATGCATCTATTACTGCACTTACCGCAGCTATTGGCTTTCAAGATGGACCTGGAGGGTCTTCCCTTGCGATTTCATTAGTCTTGGCCTGTTTTGTTATGTATGATGCATTGGGTATTCGACAGCATGCTCCCCGCCACGCAGAGGTTTTGAATCAATTGGTATTTGAGATGTCAGCAGAACAACCATTAGCTAACACAAGGCCTCTTCGAGAATCTTGGGTACATCACGTTAGGGCACATTCTCAAAAATGTTAAATCCAAGATCGAATCCTCCGAACACCCTAAAATTCAGTCAAACGTTTCATATTTTCTTCGTCCACAACTTTTTCAAAACGCAGACTGTAATTGGAGATTGATATTATCTACAGTCATAGGGTCTATCCCTTCTTAACCAGAACTTAAAATGATAAAAGATGGAAGTTTTCTTCTTCTTAGGGGGAAACTAAGAAGAAAACGCATTAATCTAAAATTCAAGCTCATTAAGACTCATTAATCCAAAATTCACTACATTCAAACACATTAATCCAAAATTAAAGCTCAATGGGAAACTATTTAGGGATCAGTACTCACATATTTGGGAGGCATTGGCTCCTCTCAGAGTTTCTCTGCTCGAACTCCCTATCCCCTACACGATCGCAATCCAACTCTGCTATGATTAGTATCCATAGGCCCAAATCGCTTCTCTGGCTGAGATGATCTACTCACGGCTCATTGACCAAATCAATGGCGCAACTCTACTTAGAATCTGTGGAACAAAATCGCCATTGCTTGCTTACTTGGTTGTTTGCTCAGTCTCTAGCCGGGATGCTCTCCTCAGTACAGCTCACTCATGAACTCGACGCTGGCTGCACGGGCGGGAGGTTGAAAGGTAAGTCTTCCTTGTGATTTTTTTTTTGTTATATATATATAATATGTGATTTTTTAATTTGTTATATTTTTTTATTTTTATATAATATATATATATGTGTGATCTTTTTATTTTTTATATTATATGTATATATATATAACAAATAAAAAAACCACACATATAAATATGAATTTTTTTTCAATATATATATATATATATATATAACAAAAAAGACTCACCTTTCATCCTCCCACCCTTATATATATTGAAAAAAAATAAAATTTTAAAATAAGATTTTATTTAAAAAATTGGTAAAAAAAATTGAATTAAAAATTTAATAATGATGTAAGTGATGATGATGCTGATGAAATCAATGTTGATGATGATGATGATCATCACCTTCAACACCATCCCAATCATCATCATCATGATAATCATTGTCATCATCATTAGCATCATCATCATCATCAAGAACATCATTGTCATCATAAGCATCATCATCAATGTCGTCATAATCATAAAAAACACCATTGTCATCGTCGTCATCATCATCATCATCAACGTCGATGCCATCACTAATCATCATCATGGTCATGATCATCCTCATCATCACCATCCCTATCATAATCATCATCATCACTACTCATCATCGCAATCATCATAAACAACAATATCAATGTCGTCACCATCATCATCATCAACGTCGATGCCATCACTAATCATCATCAAAATCATCATAAACAACAACATCGTCATCATCATCATGATATTCATTTTCATCAACATCAAGAACATCATCATCATCATAAATGTCATCATCATGTTCATCGTCATTGTCATCACAACTGTCATAGTCGTCATACATATGATCATCGTCATCATCATCGTCATCACCATCTTCACTATCGTCATCATCTCCATCATCATCATCATCATAATCATCATCACCATATTCATTTTCATCATCATCATCATGATCGGGATCATCATCATCATGGTCATGATCATCCTCATCATCACCGTCCCCATCATAATCCTCATCATCACAAGCATCATAAACAACAACATCAATGTCATCACAATCATCATCATCATCAACGTCGATGCCATCACTAATCATCATCAATAACATCATCCTCATCATAAGTGTCATCATCATGGTCATCGTCGTTGTCATCACAATTGTCATATTCATCATACATATGACCATCATCATCAACATCATCATCACCATATTCACTATAGTCATCATCGCCATCATCATCATCATCATCATATTCATTTTCATCATCACCATCATGATCGGGATCATCCTCATCATTGTCATCAACATCCTCATCATCACCATCCCCACCATAATACTCATCATCACAATCATGATAAACAACAACATCAACGTCGTCACCATCATCATCATCATCAACATCGATGCCATCACTAATCATCATCAAAATCATCATAAACAACAACAACATTGTCATCATGATCATGATATTCATTGTCATCAACATAAATAACATCATCGTCATCATAAGTGTCATCATCATGGTCATCGTCATTGTCATCACAACCGTCATAGTCGTCATACATATGATCATTGTCCATCATCATCACCATCTTCATTATCGTCATCATCGCCATCATCATCATCATCATAATCATCATCACCGTAATCATTTTCATCATCACCGTAATCATTTTCATCATCATCATCATGATTGGGATCATCATCATCATGTTCATGATCATCCTCATCATCACCATCCCCATCATAATCATCATCATCACTATTCATCATCACAATCATTATAAACAACAACATCTACATCATCACCATCATCACCATCAACGTCGATGCCATCACTAATCATCATCAAAATCATCATAAACAACATCGTCAAAAATCATCATGATATTCATTGTCATCAACATCAAGAACATCATCATCATCATAAGTGTCATAATCATGGTCATTGTCATTTTCATCACAACTGTCATAGTCGTCATACATATGATCATCGTCATCATCATCATCATCACCATCTTCACTAATGTTATCATCGCCATCATCATCAACATCATCATCAGGATCATCATCATTATGGTCATGATCATCCTCATCATCATCACTATTCATCATCGCAATCATCATAAACAACAATATCAACGTCATCACCAGCATCATTGTCATTGTAATCATCATCATCAACATAAGCATCATGATTAACGTTGTCGTCGTCATTAATCATCATCAAAGTCATCATCATCATAAAGCATCATCATTAACATCGTCATTGTCATTAATCAACGTCATCATCATAAACAACACCATTTTCATCATCTTCATGATGATGATGATGATCATGATGATGATGATGAAGATGATGATGATGTTGATGATGGTGGTGGTGATTACGACGACGATGACAACGATGATGAGGAGGAGGAGGAGGAGGAGGATGGAAGTGATGATGAAGATGATGATGAAGATGAGGGTGATGATGATGATGACGATGATGGTTATGATGATGATGATGAAGATGGTGATGATGATGAAGAAGAAGATGAGGAGGAGGAGGAGGAGGAAGAGGAGGAGGAGGAGGATGAAGAGATGATGATGATGATGATGATGATGATGATGATGATGATGATGATGATAAAGATGATGATGATGTTGATGATAGTGGTGGTGATGACAATGACAACGTCAATGATGATGATGATAATGATGATGATGACGATGTTTATGATCATGATGATGATGAGGATGATGATAATGATGATGATGATGATGACGATGAGGAGGAGGAGGATAATGAAGAGATGATGATGATGATGATGATGATGATGATGATGATGATGATGAAGATGATGATGATGTTGATGATGGTGGTGGTGATGATGACGACAACGTCAATGATGATGATGATAATGATGATGATGATGATGATCATGATCATGATGATGTTGATGATAGTGGTGGTTATGACGACGACGACGACGATGATGATGATGATGATGATGATGATGACGATGATGATGATGAGGATGAGGATTATGGAAGTGATGATGAAGATGATGATGATGACGATGATGATGATGAGGATGAGGTGTTGTCTTATTTCTGGACAGACCCGGGTTTTCAGGAAGCGCAGCAACAAACACCCATTTGCGCACTGGCCCTTTCGGCAACAAGCTGCGAAGCAGCCCGAGGTATCACCCGAAGTGGCTATGGGGGGGCTAAGGAATCAGGTTTCCTCAACTGGGGTGGTGGAATCCACAGTCTTCTCTTTCCTCCTTTTGCAATAACTTCTAAATGGAACGTCCGCTTCTTTCACAGGTCATACAGCGCAACAGCGCGGGAGCTTACTTGCCTTAGCCTAGCTGCGCGGCACCTCCGCACCTGCGCACAAGGAATTTACCCGAATGTCTGCTACAAGGAATGCACCACGACAATAGTGCTCTTATCGGCTCCTTCGGTATTGCGTGAATATAACTTCAAAGGGAATCTCGAGGACTTGCTTCATATACTCATTCATAAAGACAACGAAACATTCATGTAAACACAGATAGTAAACATAAACATGCATTCATGCAACACAGCATCATAACAACGAGAATTATGTAGTCCACCTCCACGGGGAAATCACATTCACGGGAACTGTATCTTATATTAACTCAAATGGAGATTACATAGTATGCTGCGCACACAGCTGCAGCCTTATATCTTTCGGGGAAACTCCATGCACATAGCTGGGAGCCCTTCTCTTAGATCTATTCTCTTCTCCTACAGAGATTACAATGACTCAGACTTCGACTGAGACTGTCTGCAACTCAGTGACTAGCTCTACAGCTATCACTTCTCTTAACATCTAACCTCTAACGTCTAACACATCTAATGGCTAGCTAACTAACGTCTAACCTTTACAATTACACATATATATAGGTGGCCCTAAGGGTCACACCTTTACAAAACTGTGGGCCTTTGCCAGTAGTAATCACCAAAAACCCGAACCGTGGACATGGCTAGGTGTACTGTAGGCGCCGCTTGCAGTCACATCACCGTTTCCTGCAGGTTCCGTGACTTCCGGCGTGGATTGCGGGTATGGGCGCCGCTTCATCATTCATTGCTCCTTGTCCTTCGCCTTCAATGCTTTAGTCCATTGCTCTTCCTTGGTCAGAGCAACCATAACTTCTGTACTTAGCCTTAATGAGGGTAGCTGATCCCTCTATTCCGTCGCTTCATTTATTATGGTAGCTGAGCTTTCTACTCGGCCACATTTACTCTCCTTTGACATGTGAGCGCGAGCTCCACGATTTCCAGCCCGTAATCTGCGCTGAGCTCATCCATCTGGCACCGTACTGCGCACTTGTTCACTCCTGCCCAAAATTGGTGAACACTTAGCATTCTTTCCCTTCACTACTTATGCTTTTTCCTCAAAATTCGCAGCTTTACCATAGCTGCGGCCTAGGCTCCAACATGAGAATTATGGAAGTGATGATGAAGATGATGAACATTAGGATGATTATGATGATGATGATGATGGTGATGATGATGTTGAACAAGACGATGAGGAGGAGGAGGAGGAGGATGAGGAGAATGAAGAGATGATGATGATGATGATGATGAAGATGATGATTATGTTGATGATTGTGGTGGTGATGACGACGACAACGTCAATGATGAAGATGATAATGATGATGATGACGATGATGATGATGATGATGATGATGATGATGCGGACGATGATGATTATGAGGAGGAGGAGGATGAGCATGATGAAAAGATGATGATGATGATGATGAAGATGATGATGAGGTTGATGATGGTGGTGGCGATGACGATGACGACGTCAATGATGACGACAACGTCAATGATGATGATGATAATGATGATGATGATGACGATGATGATCATGATCATTATGATCATGATGATGATGATTATGATGAGGATGATAAAGATGATGATGAAGATGATGATGAAGATGACGATGATGATGATGATGATGATGATGATGATGATGTTTAAGCCTGGAAGATGATGATGATGATGATGATGTTTAAGCCTGGAAGATGATGATGATGATGATGATGCAGGAAGATGATGATGAGGACGATGACGATGATGATGATCACAATAATGATGATGATGGTGGTTGTGAAAACGACTATGAACATGATGTTGATGATGATGATGAAGATGATGAAGATCTCAATGAAGAAGAAAAAGATGATGATGATGATGAGGTTAATGAGAAAGAGGGTGATGACGATGATGATGATGATGACGGTTTAGTCTTGATAATTGTGCATTTCCTTACTAAGCTTCTCTCTGTTTCGAGAATAATTTAATATTATCTACTAAACAGGACCAACAACATGAAGGGTTCAAGTGCATTTAGATCATATGCCAGAGTCCATATCATGGATTGGATACCTCCTAGTTGGGATGATTGCACACATTGGTAAATATCAGCAATATTCAATCTTTTATAAATGATGGGAAAGTACAATAAAAAAATCGAACACCTACAATAACAGAGCTATTGTTCTCATTATCCAATGATAGCAGCCCTTCTCTCATTCACATTTTCTCAAACCCTTAAAAATCTTAAACTACCTAAATTTTGTTGGCATGGGAATTTTACATGGATTTTGCAGTGGACAAGGGCTTCATTAGATTGAAATCAATTGTCATACGGAGGTACAAAGAGAAATAGTGGGATGCTAAATGACTTCTTAGTTCTGGTGGAATGCCCTCATCGCATTTTGCATCTGTTACTGCACTTACCGCAGTTATTGGATTTCAAGATGGACCTGGAGGGTCTTCCCTTGTGATTCCGTTAGTCTTGGCCTGTGTTGTTATGCATTATTCATTGGGTGTTCGAATGCATGCTGGCCGCCAAGCAAAGGTTTTGAATCAATTGGTATTTGAGCTGTCAGCAGAACAACCGTTAGCTGACACAAGGCCTCTTCAAAAATATTGGGTACATTACACTAGGGAACGCTCTCAAAAAGAGTAGATCCAAGATTGAATCCTCCAAAAACCCTAAAAATCAGTCAAACGTTTCATATTTTCTTCATTCACAGCTTTTTCAAAATGCAGACTGTAAATAAAGATTGATATTATCTACAGTCACAGGGTCTATCCCTTGTTAACCAGAACTTAAAATGATAAAAGATGGAAATTTTCTTCTTCTTAGTGGGAAACTAAGAAGAAAACTCATTAATCCAAAATTCAAGCTCATTAAGACTCATTAATCCAAAATTCACTGCATTCAAACACATTAATCCAAAAATAAAGCTCAATGGGAAACTATTTAGGGCTTGGTACTCACAGATTTGGGAGGCATTGGCTCCTCTAAGAGTTTCTCTGCTCAACCTCCCTATCCCTACACGACCGCAATCCAACTCTGTTATGCTCAGTATCTACAGGCCCAAATCGCTTCTCCGGCCGAGATGATATGCTCACGATTCACTCAGCAAATCAATGTCACAACTGTGCTTAGAATATGTGGGCCAAAATTGCCATTGCTTGCTTACTAGGTTGTTTTCTCAGTCTCTAGATGGGATGCTCTATTCAGTACAGCTCACTCATGAACTCGACGCAAGGTGCACGGGCGGGAGCTTGAAAGGTAAGTCTTCTTTGTGATTTTTTATTTGTTATATATATATAATATGTGATTTTTTAATTTGTTATATTTTGTTATTTTTATACAATATATATATATGTGTGATCTTTTTATTTGTTATATTATATGTATTAATATATATAACAAAAAAAAAAATCACACACATATAAATATGATTTTTTTTTTGTTTTTTCAATATATATATATATATATAACAAAAAAGACTCACCTTTCATCCTCCCGCCCTTATATATATATATATATATTGAAAAAAAATTAAAATTAAAAATTAAAATAAGATTTTATTTAAAATTGATAAAAAAAAAAATTAAAAATTTAAAAACGATGTAAGTGATGATGATGCTAATGAAATCAATGTTGATGATGGTGATGATCATCACCATCACCACCATCCCAATCATCATCATCATTGTCATCATCATTAGCATCATCATCAACATCATCATCATCAAGAACATCATTGTCATCATCAACATCATCATCAATGTCATCATAATCATAAAAAACACCATCGTCATCGTCGTCATCATCATCATCTTCAACGTCGATTCCATCACTAATCATCATCATCGTATTCATTTTCATCATCATCATCATGATCGGGATCATCATCATCATGGTCATGATCATCCTCATCATCACCATCCCCATCATAATCGTCATCATCACTACTCATCATCACAATCATCATAAACAACAACATCAACGTCGTCACCATCATCATCATCATCACCGTTGATGCCATCACTAATCATCATAAACAACAACAACATAGTCATCATGATCATGATATTCATTGTCATCAACATCAAGAACATCATCGTCATCATAAATGTCATCATCATGCTCATCGTCGTTGTCATCACAACCGTCATAGTCGTCATACATATAATCATCGTCATCATCATCATCATCACCATCTTCACTATCGTCATCATCACCATCATCATCATCATCATAGTCATAATTACCATATTCATTTTCATCATCATCATGGTCATGTTCATCCCCATAATCACCATCCCCATCATAATCATCATCATCACAATCATCATAAACAACAACAACAACGCCGTCACCATCATCATCATCACCGTTGATGCCATCACTAATCATCATCGAAATCATCATAAACAACAACAACATCGTCATCATCATTATGATATTCACTGTCATCAACATCAAGAACATCATCGTCATCATAAGTGTCATCATCATGGTCATCGTCATTTTCATCACAACTGTCATAGTCGTCATACATATGATCATCGCCGTCATCATCATCATCATTATGTTCACTATCGTCATCATTGCCATCATCATCATCGTCATAATCATCATCACCATATTCATTTTCATCATCATCATCACCATCCCCATCATAATCGTCATCATCACTACTCATCATCACAATCATCATAAACAACAACATCGTCATCATCATCATCAACATCAAGAACATCATCATCATCATAAGTGTCATCATCGTTGTCATCACAACGGTCATAGTCGTCATAGATATGATCATCGTCATCATCATCATCATCATCATAATCATCATCACCATATTCATTTTCATCATCATCATCATAATCATCATCATCGTATTCATTTTCATCATCCTCATCATCACAAACATCATAAATAACAACATCAACGTCGTCACCATCATCATC
>BSBM01000637.1:17090000-17112500 GCA_027924585.1 Larix kaempferi | reverse complement strand
AATTGTCATACGTAGGTACAAAGAGAAACGATGGGATGCTAAAAGACTTCTTGGTTCTACTGGAATTCCCTCATCGCATTCTGCATCTGTTACTGCAATTACCGTAGATATTGGCTTTCAAGATGGACCTAGAGGGTCTTCCATTGCGATTTCATTAGTCTTGGGTTGTGTTGTTATGTATGATGCATTGGGTGTTCGAGTGCATGATGGCCGCCAAGCAAAGGTTTTGAATCAATTGGTATTTGAGCTGTCATTAGAAAAATCGTTAGCTGACACAAGGCCTCGTCGAGAATCTTGGGTACATCACGCTAGGGCACGTTCTAAAAAAGGTTAGATCCAAGATCAAATCCTCCGAACACCCTAAAAATCAATCAAACATTTCATATTTTCTTCATCCACAACTTTTTCAAAATGCAAACTGTAAATGGAGATTAATATTATCTACAGTCATAGGGTCTATCCCTTCTTAACCAGAATTTAAAATGATAAAATATGGAAGTTTTCTTCTTCTTAGTGGGAAACTAAGAAGAAAACTCATTAATCTAAAATTCAAGCTCATTAAGACTCATTAATCCAAAATTCACTACATTCAAACACATTAATCCAAAAATAAAGCTCAATGGGAAACTATTTAGGGCTCCTTATCACTTTAAGACATCTCACCATGTCTAGGGACGGATCAATCCTGAATCATATTACAGGATGATTAGTCCTTATCACTTTAAGACATCTCACCATGTCCAGGGATGATGCAATCCCGAATCAGCTTACAGGATTATTAGTCCTTATCACTTTAAGACATCTCACCATGTCTAGAGACGATGCAATCCCAAATCAGCTTACAGGATGATTAGTCCTTATCACTTTAAGACATCTCACCATGTCTAGGGATGATGCAATCCCGAATAAACTTACAAGATGATTAGTCCTTATCACTTTAAGACATCTCACCATGTCTAGGGATGATGCAATCCCGAATCAACTTACAGGATGATTAGTCCTTATCACATTAGGACATGAGTCCAAGGACGATGCAATCCTGATCAACTTATGGGATGATCAATCCCTATCACTTTAGGACATGAGTCCAAGGATGATGCAATCATGATCCACTTACGGGATGATCAATCCCTATCACTTTAGGACATGAGTCCAAGGATGATGCAATCCCAACAGTCCTCTTAGAAAACGTATAAGTACCACTACATCGACCTCATCATCGGAACAGGTAACCTCATCATCAACCACATCATTGGAACAGGTAACCTCATCACCAACACATGTATCCTCATCATCGATACAAGTCTCCACATCATCAATACAGTAACCTCATCAATACCGGTATCCTCATTATTGAACTTACCATCAGTATAGGAAATATCATCATTGATACAGGTATTCACATTGATACCAGTATCCAAATATCATCATCGACCATATCACCTCCCTTTCGAGGAGGGTCCTTCTGAAAAACACCAAGCTTGTCTCGAAAATATTCAAACTTTACTCGAGACAGTGGTTTGGTTAATATATCAACAACTTGTTCGTCAGTGCAAACATACTCGAGCTTGATAGCTCTTTTCTGCACCATATCCCGTAGGGTCCATCTCTAAGTCAAACAGTCTTGATAACAACTTCCGAAGCCATACTGCTTCACAACTAGCAGAGAAATAAGCTATATATTTCACTTCAGCAGTACTGAGAGCCACACTAGACTACTTCCTACTAAACCACGAGATCATGGCGGATCCCAGACAATAACATCCACCTGATGTACTCTTCCTGTCTGATACACTTCCTACCCAATCAGCATGTGTGTATCCATACAATCTGAAGTCATGATATCCAAGATAACATAGACCAAAATCTATCCTACCCTTTAGGTACCTCATCACATGCTTTGCAGCTATCAGGTGAACTCATCTAGGTTCCACTAGATACTGACTCAAGGTGTTCACCGCAAATCATATATCTAGCCTGGTATTTGTCAGATACATTAATGACCCAATAATCTATCTGTATAGAGTTACATCCACTAAGTCTGAAGAGTCATAAGCTAACAAATTCAAGTTGGAATTCATGGGAGTGGCCATGGCTTTGCATTCCAACATATCGAATCTTTTCAAGATTTCCACAACTTACTTACATTGGTTGAGAAAGATTCCTTTTGAGCCTTGCCATACTTCCAGGCCTAGGAAGTAGTGCATCAATCCGAGATTTTTCATCTCAAATTCTGAAGATAGCTTCTTCTTGCAATCAATAATCTGTTTCTCATTTCTAGTTAGAAATAGATCATCCAGATATAGCAACAATATGACAAGTTCATCATCCATAACCTTGAGATAAAGATTGGGATCAGCTTTACTTTTGGTAAAGCCCAAGCTTGTCAAGAAACTGTCAATTATTCCGTACCAAGCTCTGGGAGCTTGCTTCAACCCATACAAATCCTTTTTCAGTTTGCACACATGGGTTCTTCCATATTCCACCTAAAATCCTTGTGTTTGTTCTATGTACACTTCTTCCTCAATCACACCATTAAGAAAGGTTGTCTTTACATCCATTCAATGTAATCTCCACTTCATCATGGATGCAAGTGCCATGATGGTTCTAATGGAAGTGTACCTTGCAACTGGTGCAAATGTTTCTTCATAGTCAATTCCCTCTTTCTGAGAGAATCCTCTGGCCACAAATCTTGCCTTATATTTTTCAATGATACCATCTGTAGCATGCTTTATTTTGTATATCCATTTGGAGGATACCACACTTTTGTCTTTAGGTTTGTGAACTACATCCCAAACATCATTCTTCATTATTGATTGGTACTCCTCAAGAATTGCCTCTACCCACTCTTTCTTATGAGACGCTTCTTCATAACTAGTGGGTTCTTGATCTACTAGATCACACATCAAAGCCATATAGTTGGAAAATGACTTTGGTTTCTTGCTCACTCTGGTGGATCCTTCAGGAGCTCCATACTTTTCTGCTCCTAGAATAATGTCTCTTTCCCATGCTAGCTTTCTCTTTCTTGATATGTTTGTAATAGGGTGTTCTTGTGGTTCTAACATGTCATGGTCTTTTGGTGTTACAACTTCAGAGTTGGGTACAACCTCTACATTTCTGGAAGGTGCATCTTCTTCATATACTTCTTCATACTGGCACTTCTTAGATCTCTTGAGAGCTACTTCTTTATCAAATGTCACATCCCTACTTATTTCCATATGATGGAAACCTAGGATGTAAATTCTGAATGCTTTGGATGCTTCACAATATCCAACAAATATTCCCTTCTTTCCAAAGGGATCTAGCTTGGTCCTCTTTTCTTTTGGAATGTGAATATATATTGGGCATCCAAATATCTTGAGGTGACTTACCTCAAGTCTCTTTCCTATGAACACTTCTTCTGAAGTTTTGAAATCAAGAGCACTATGAGATACTCTATTCTGCACATAGACTGTTGTCCTAGATACTTTAGCCCATAGGTACATAGGTAGGTCTTGATCATGTATCATAGTCTTTACTACTTCCTTAATAGTTCTATTCTTTATTTTTGCAACACCATTTTGTTGAGGATTGTAGGGTGTGGTTAGTTCCCTCTTGATTCCAGCTTCTTTACAAAAGTCTTCAAAATCCTTTGAAGTATTTTCTCCGCCATTATCTGTCCTGAGTATTTTGATCTTCTTTTCTGAATGATTTTCTATCAAGGCTTTGAACTCCTTGAACTTTCCAAAGACTTCATTATTTCCTTTTAGAAAGTATATCCAAGTCTTTCTTCAATAGTCCTCAATAAATGTAAGACAATATTCATATCCACTCAAGGATGTGGAGGGCATTGGTCCACATACATCTGAATGAATTAATTCCAAGGTACTCTTAGTCTTTGTTTCACTCTTTGGAAATGGGTTCTTGATATTCTTCCCTTATGCACATTTTTTGCATGTTCCATCATGATCAATTTTTAAGTTTGGAAGTCCTATAACTACCTTGCTCACATGAGGTAGTGCTTTGTAGTTAATGTGAGCAAGCCTCCTATGCCATAGCTCATTTGGGCTAGTGGCTTCATGTACAAGGGAAACTTCTGGATGGCCCTTGAGTTTGTATAGACCTCCTTCCTCTTCACCAATAACAATTGCACCCTCAATTGATTTTCGTTTGGGACACATTAGTACTTTCCCATCTATCAATGCAACCCTATAGCCTTTCTTATCCAAAGCTGAGATAGAGAGTAAGTTCTTCTTCAAACCTGGTACATATAAGATCTCCTTCATCTTCAATGGGGTTCTAGAATCAAGCTTGTAGCTTGCTTCACCAAATCCCTTGATCGGATATTGATAGTCATCTCCAAGGGATACCTTCTATGGAGAGGTCTTCTCTTCAAGTTTTGAAAGAGTCTTCTTTTGACCTGTCATGTGCTTTCAAGCATGACTATCAATGCACCATGTATCTTCTCTAGGTATTACAGCCCCAGTGAGTGCAAAGAATAGAACATATTCTTTTGCATCTTCTTCCTCTTCTACTTTAGATCTTTTCTTTTGAGGCCTTTTCTCCTCTTCTTCTTCACTATCATCTTCTGCTAGATAAGCTTGATGTATTTTGTGGTGAAAACCACTTTTCTTCTTTAGAGGACAATCATTAGCAATGTGTCCTATTTTGTGACAAGTAAAACATTGAAATGAGGAGTAATCTCTTCTTTGATTAGTTCCTCTTTTCTTTTGAAATATTTGTGGAGGTTGAGACTCCTTGGAACTATTCTTCTTGAAGTGGGATTGTTTCCTTCTTCTCTTGGTGTGGGTGGACAAGGCTTGGTCATCTTCTTTGAGCAAGGCTTATCTACTGGAAACCCTAGCTTCTTCTTGAATGTAATCCTCCCAAACCACATCAAACTTCATACTTTCTTTTCTGGCACACATAGTTTGGATGAAAGACTCCCAAGATCTAGTGAGACCATTTAGAGCAGTCATGACTATTTCATCTTCATCAAGGGTATCTCCAACATCATCTATTTGTTACTTGAACTGGGAAACCCTTGAGAAATAGTCTTGAACATATTCTCCTTTATTCATCTTGTTTCTCTTTAATTGAGCTCTCAAGTTCATCTTCCTAATGATGTTATTTCCTTCATACATTCTGGAAAGGGCATCATACATTTCCTTTGGAGTCTTCTTGGATGCCACTTGGGGAACCAAGTGGTATTTAATAGAATCAACAATGATTCTCTTTTCCCTAATAAAATCCTTCCTATGCTTCTCCTTGGCTTCATCTTCTTCAGGTTCTGCAACCTCATCCTTGATATATTGGGCAAGATCATTCTCTTCAAGAATGAGACCAATTCTATATTTCCATGCCCGGAAATTTTCTATACCCTCTTGCTTGTCTTCAAGCTTAGTGCTTGGAGCCATCTTATCCAGTGGTCAAAGAGATTGAAGTTTCTCAAGAGATAGAATAACACTTACCAGGAGATGTGCTTGATTGAGTTGAAAGTTTTGGTGTGTTCTGCTTCTAGAAGCTTCAACTTTTCACCTTCCGAATCTGCAACATAATTTTCGGTTTTCTAGTCTTCTCTTTTCTAGTTTTCTGGTGCACAAGTTCGCAGCTTTTCTGGTTCACTGGTGCACAAGTGTGCAGCTTTTCTGGTTCTCTAGTTTTTCTGGTTCGCTGGTTCTCTAGTTTTCTACCCAACGAAAAATCTCGATCCAGGGCTTAAAACTTCGATTTTGAGGAGGGCTATCCAGCAATGCAATCAGAATCCAAAAATTCTAACTTTTGCAGAAACCCTATTTTTCACCAGAGGAGGAGAGAGAGGTATTTTCACCTTGTGAAAGATGTCCTATTCAGGCTAGCTCTGATACCATGTTAATTTTAGCCTAATTTCACTAGCAAGATCATTGAAAGAAACACAATCACAAGATAGACAAAGATTTACCCTGGGAAACCCTCATGGGGTAGAAAACCCAGCAAAGCTTTCCTCAATATAGATAATCAAACAAATACAAGATGTAGTCCAAGACTAGAGCTCCTTCTCGTCCTCTGCAGACCTCTCTCTCACTTGTGTGCTACTCTCAAGTGGATGAATGAATAATATAAGTGAGGAACATCCTCCTCTACTTATACTTATCTCCGAACTGACTTTTACCCTAATGGGGCCGACCTCTCCTAAGAGAGTCTAATAACCCCTAATAAACTAACTCAGGGCCAACCCCACATGGGGGATCTAATAACCCTAGTTACCACAATCCATCGGAGGAATAAGCATCTCTGGATACATAATAAAGTCCCGTTAGAGGAATGTAACATCTCCAGAATAATAGGATACAAATATAATATTCTTTGAGGTTACAATATTTCAACATATCCCTCTGAAGTATTTAAACTTCACTCTGGCCAGCGGCTTGGTCAACACATCGGCTATCTGCTCATCCATCGCAACATATAGGGGCTTTACTGCTCCTCTCTGCACCATATCCCTGATATAGTGATACTTGATCTCAATGTGTTTCGACTTGTCATGGAACATTGGGTTCTTTGAAAACTTCGCACAACTCTGGTTGTCACAATATATACAAGTAGCACTCAGCTGGAGATCAAACAAATTAGACATTAGCTTCCTAAGCCATACTGCCTCACAAGTAGTTGAACAAACTATGACATACACTGCTTCGGATGTACTCAGTGCCACACATGACTGCTTCCTGCTAAACCAAGAGAGCATACCGGATCCCATACTGAAGCAGCACCCGAAAGTGCTCTTCCGACCAATGGCACTACCTACCAAATCTGAATCAACATAACCCTCCAGGTTAAACTTTTGATTCACCTCATACTTGAGCCCATAGTCAACTGTACTCTTCAGGTACCTTAGAATATGCTTTGCAGCTATCAGGTGAACATGTCTCGGATCTGTCAAGTACTGGCTCAAGGTGTTCACCGCAAAGAAAATATATGGTCTTCTATTCAACAAGTACATCAAGGACCCAATCATCTTGCGATATATCCTAGCATCAACCGGCTCAGATGAAGCATCACACATAATCTTTAGGTTCTATTCCATAGTTGTGGCCATGGCCATGCAATCCATCATCCCGAACCTCTTTAGGATCTCTACTGCATACTTCCCTTGTCCAAGAAAGATTCCATCTGCACTCTGCCACACCTCCATACCAAGAAAGTAGTGCATCATCCCCAAGTCCTTCATCTCGAACTCGGCAACAAGCTTCCTCTTCGTGTTGGAAATCAATCTATCCTCACCAAGTCCTAGGATCTTGCTTCAATCCATACAAGGCTTTCTTCAGTTTGCACACATGAGTCCCTCTTTCTAGGAGAATCCACGAGCTACAAACCTCGCATTGTATTTCTCCATGCTACCATATGTAGCATGCTTGATATTATAGATCCACTTGGAAGTCACAACAGACTTCCCTTCAGGTCTTGGAACTACATCCCAAACATCATTCTTCATGATCGAATGGTATTCCTCAATCATGGCATTCTCCCCGAATCCTGGGAACTTTAGTTTCTTCAATATCTTCAATGGATAGCTTTGTTGCTAGAACAAATGTTGTAGTCCTTCTTTTGTAGGTGATGGTATACGATCTTTCCTACAAGACAAGTTAAATTGCATGATTAGAAAACATCTCATAGTTTTCAGAACAAATTCTTGCACATAAAGAAATATGTCATACAGTCATGCATTTAATTTAGCCAATGATTTAATACAACATTTATCCATATCCCGTAACTTTCTAGATGCCTTCCAATCTCTACCAGAACATTGTTAAGAGTGTGCACAACTCCCAACATGTCAGCAAAGAGGTTTCATTCCAGATAGCTATCAATGGAATGTTGTACAGTGCCATAGGCTACTTACCCATTACATGCATATTAGTAGTATAATGTTCAATAATGCAATTATTCTAATATGCATAATACACAACTTAAGTCTAGGAACATAAGTATATACATCTTTGAACAATATTATTTAAACAATCAAATATACAAGAAATGACATGTCAAATACTTATCTTTGTTTGTTTGATGGGTGGACTCCCTCTTGATCTTTGCTTCCTGGATTACGTGTCCTTGAACTTATATCCATCCTCAATCACTATGCATGATTACTAGTATCATCATTGTGTTATCCTCGAGATCTCATACATAATCATACATTTATTAGTATAATCTTAATACTATCAAAACACAATAATCTTAAGCATGTATAGTCATGATCATTTCAAACATAGATAATAAGCATTAGTATTCAAGGTGTTGGCTGCTTTTTGGATAGACCCGGGTTTTCAGGAGGCGTAGCAACAAACACCCATTGGCGCACTGGCCCTTTCGGCAACGAGCTGCGCAAGCAGCCCGAGGTCTCACCCGAAGTGGCTATGGGGGGCTAAGGATCCAGGTTTCCTTAACCAGGGTGGTGTGGAATTCACAGTCTTCTCTTCCTTCCTTCCGCAGTAACTTCTGAACGGAGCGTTTGATTCTTTCACAGGTCATACAACGCAACAACGCGGGAGCTTACTCGCCTAAGCCTAGCTGCGCGGCACCTCCGTGCCTGCACATGAGGCGTTTACCCGCTACATCCGCTACGCGCTGTATTACTTCTGCACTCACGCCATAGAGCACAATGAACTCCTTACGCGCCACGACAATAGTGCTCTTACTGACTCCTTCGATAGTGCGTGAATATAACTTCTAAGGGAGCTTCGAGGACTTGCTTTATGTACTCATTCATAAAGACAATGAGACATTCATGTAAACACAGATAGTAAACCATAAACATGCATTCACACAACACAACATCATAACAATGAGAATTATATAGTTCGTCTCCACGGGGAAATCACATTCACTGGAACTGTATCTTATATTATCACAAAATGGGAATTACACAGTCCTGCTGCGCACACAGCTGCAGCCTTAGATCTTTTCAGGAAACTCCACGCACACAGTTGGGAGCCCTTCTCCTAGATCTACTCTCCTCCTCCTACAGAGATTACAATGACTCAGACTTCGACTGAGACTGTCTGCAACTCAGTGACTAGCTCTGCAGCTATCAACTCTCTAGCTCATCTAACATCTAACCTTCTTACGTCTAACCTCTAACGTCTAAAACATCTCATGGCTAACGTCTTACCTTTAAAATTACACATATAAATAGGTGGGCCTGAGGGTCGCACCTTTACAAAACTGTGGGCCTTTCCTAGCAGTAATCCCCAAAAACCCTAACCACGGACATGGCTAGGTGTACTGTAGGCGCCGCTTGCAGTCATGTCGCCGCTTCCTGCAGGTTCTGTGACTTCCGGCGTAGATTGCGGGTATGGGCGCTGCTTCATCGTTGTCTGCTCCTTGTCCTTCACCTTCAATGCTTTGGTCCGTTGCTCTTCCTTGGTCAGAGCAACCATAACTTCTGTACTTAGCCTTAATGAGGGTAGCTGAGCCCTCTATTCCGTCACTTCATTTATTGTGGTACCTAAGCTTTCTACTCGGCCATATTCACTCTTCTTTGACGTGTACGTGCGAGCTCCACGATTTCTGGTCCGTAATCTGCGTTGAGCTCGTCCATCTGGCACCGTACTGCGCACCGTTCACTTCTGCCCAAAATTGGTGCTTACTCAAAATTTAGCACTTTCCCCTCAACACTTAGTGCTTTTTCCTCAAAATTCGTAGCTTTACTATAGCTGCGGCCTATGCTCCAACAGGCCCCTAACACTTACTTGTGGCTCGTCCCCAAGCCACTCGCACTAGCGTGTGGTCGCTTTACTTGCGCGTCTGCGTTTGCTTGGGTCACAGCAAATGCTTTCTTCCATTGTGCAATAGCGGAGTCCATGTCATCCACGCACTCCGCAGTTGTCTGCACCATATCTAAACTGGCTTCTTCTTCGGTTATGCCATCAACCAACTGTTGAGATTCAGCAAATTCTTTGATCTTTTCCTTGGCTTGGGCAGCAAGGTCAGCATATTCATCCATAAATGGCTTAATGTTGTTGGTGAGATTAGCATCTTCATTTCTGAGCTTGTGCAGTTGTTGTTGTACTCTGCGCACTTCGCTCATTTTCCTCATTTTTGCTAAGCCTTCTAAGGCCTTAGCTTCTTCACTCAGAACAGTTAGGGACTATTCTGCTGCTTGTACCTGTTCCAAAAGACCAACTTTGAAAGGCAGCGTCTCAAGCTCAGCCCAAGCCTCCATAGCTTGCGTCATGAGGTTCCGGGCTTCATCTGCTCTGCACTTCATTTGCGTGGAAGTTATGTGCAGTGCCTCAAACTATTCCTGCCTTTCATCTGTAGGAGGCGCTGCGACACGAGCTTCCAACTCGGCGATCTGCGTTCTATGGTCTTCAGCCATAGCAACTATTTCCTGCTCTAGGGCTTTCACCCTTCCGCCAATAATTTGCACTTTCTCAACCAGAGGAAGGTCTGGTTGAATATGGCAGGCCGGCAGCTCCTGGGCAATTTCATCAACTACGTTTCTTATCCCAGTGTCTTGTGCCTCATAAAGTGTGAGCTGCTCAGAGATGTTCTTGTAGCCTGCCTTCAGCTCTATTTCCTGCGATTGCAGTCTTTGGTTTGCATGGAATGTGGAGAGCTCTCTAGCTCTCAGCTCAATAGAGACTTTCTCTTGCACTAACTGCAAAGTTTCTATCGAAATCAAAGACAAATTTATCTCAATGGGGCCAACTGCGCTTACCTGCAGTGCGGCCAAAGGATCCAGAAGTGTCATGCTTGTAGGCGGGATGTGAACGACAGTATGCCTCTCTGCAAGTACTTCAACCCGCTCGGTGCTTGTAGATGCCTGCGGCGTCTGCGAACTGGATGCTGGCGCATGGGTCTGCGCAACTCTTCCTCTGAGACCTTTTAACTCCACGAACTGCAGGTCTAGAGCACTTCTGATGTGAGCGTGTGAGGTCCACAGCTCGCGAAATTGCTCCTTCAGATACTGGTCGAACCCTGCGGAAAGGGTCTCAGACGGATCTTCTGTCGCTTCTGCGGGGTGCGACAGCTTCTGCTTCTGCGGGGGTGGTCCTGGCAGACCTTCATCGGTCTTCTGTGCGGCCTTTTCCTTTCTTTTATCTTTCTCTTGTGCATCAGGGGGTTGTATTGGGGCAGCGTATTCAGTGGCCTGCCTCCATTCATCTAGCCAAGACTTTATAGTTTCTTCAACATCTTCAGTAGTCATCCTGTAGAGGCCTACGGCCCATTCTTCCTAAATTCCGCAAGGGCGAAAGTAAATTTCATGTAAGTTGGCAGAAAAGACCAACTTCATTCCATATATTTGGGATGTCTCCTCAGTTAGCCTCAACATTTCCTGAATAGTATCCTTGAGGAGATGGTAATATTCAGAGAACACGGCGTAGTCATCTTGCGCTTCGTGGGATTGCTAGAATCCCAGAGGTTTACATAGCGCATCCCTGCAACCTCTCCTGCGCGGCGCAGAAGGAACTGTGTGTTGGGGGGCTCCTTCCACCTGACAAAAGCACATAAAATCAAAAGCCAAGAAAAATGGAACAACTGACCGGCGGTGTCCTGAACGTTCCGGCAATCTTCCAAGAAAGAATTCAGGAGGAAGAGAGACCAGTTATACTGCTCTCCCTCCGCAGCTACGATTGCGAGCTCTACAACAACTCCAGTAACTTCTTTAGGTCTGCACTTCGTTAGAAGTCTGCCTGCAAGCAGACTGCCGGTGAATCTAAGTGCTTCATCTTCAACTGTAGTGAGGTCATAAGCCCGACCTCCTCTTGTTAATTTGTATTTCTGCATCAGCTGTGCAGCCAACTTTCTGTCCTTATCCTTACCAACAAAATGAACATTGGGGTCCTTACCAACCTTAGATAGGCCGGTAATACGATGAATCAAGTCGACATTCAAATCGATTGGCCTCCCCAGCCAAAGATAACCACCATGAATGTAGGATAGCAAGGCCTTAACAACTGCATTGACTTCATTGCTACGCCCGAAGTGTGGTAGCTTCAACAGGTTCAACAGTCCAGGCCTCTCTAAATTTGCTACAAATTCCTTCGGGACGAATTCATCAACCTTTCTAACGGAATTATGGACTACCGTCAGATAGCGATCCAGCGTGAACTAAGGATATGTTCTGTAGTCTCCCAAGTTGAAGTCAGAAAACTTAACCAGTGGAAGGTGTCCAAGCAGGGACCCTTCTTCTCGCACGATTTTCGGCATTGGAGGCAGCGGAATCGGATACTTCGCATTCTTCAGAATATGCACCTCGGGTGCATCATCTGGATGCAGAGGAATGCAATTAACCATAGTGGCCAAAGGATCTGAAACGGGTTTGTCCGGCTGCTGCTGCTGAGACGCCCTTGTTCCCGGAGATTGTTTGGGATCAAACCAACCAGGGTGCGTGTAAGCCAAGGTCGTCACCGGGGTAGCCATGCCAAAATCTAAGCCGCTGCGCTTAAATTGACGAACAACTTCTTCAGTTGACAGGTTCTCCATCGTGAACTGGTATACACAACAAACACTTGAACAGAAAAATGGCAGAACAACGTAGGATATGAACGTTGAAAACAAAGGAAGCAGTCTGCACGACACGGCTCTGAAAACAATAACTTAGATTCTCAAACAAGACAACTCGAGGGAAGTAACCCGAACATATACAAGTGCAGGGTATTTATAGCTAAAGGTAGTAGTAAATGCGGACAAGTGGGGCTAATAGCCGTAGGAGCCTATGCATTAGTTGACAACCCCCCTACCCCCGCGCCTTTGCGGTGCATTAATTGTGATGGACGGGCTCTGACATCATTTTGGGAGATGAACTAAGGCTTTTGGCTCATTTCTTAAATGAGAATCTTAGGGAGATCAAGCTGGATCTGTCAGAGCAAATACAATTAAATGGCGATCTTATCCTTCTTTAATATTCAAACACGGTTATAGAACTACCGTAATTCAAATTTACGGCAGGTCACTTCAGCATAGGTAACTGTGCACATGGAGGGGTCCACAACGAGAACTTCTCAACTGACAACTAGGCAATAGGGGATGCCGTGAGAGCGACGGTTTGACAACCCGGGGAAAAACTTCGCAAGAGTGCAAATAGGGTCACTCAAAACAAACTTTATTGACATGCGCGGATGTTTCAAGGAACTGCGCGGGAAGCCGGAGACTGAGTGTCTCGCGATTTCTATGTAGACTGTGATAATGCGATGCCTCTTTCAACTACACTGGACATCTGCACTTCTTTAGCAATTCATTAAGTCAACAGGGCGGAGTGGCCGTCGCGATAAATCTTGAGCCGACTCCCATTGATCATTGTGGGCAGCAATTCTCCATTAAGCTTCGCAAGTTGGACTGCTCCTCCTTCTGTTATCTTCGTTACCTGAAAAGGGCCTAACCAATGTACACGAAACTTGCCTAGAAACTTGATGAATTTACTATCATAGAGGAGTACCAAGTCTCCTTCTTGAAAGACTTTATTCTTAATATGCCTGTCATGCCAATATTTTTGTCTTGCCTTCTGCACTTGTTGATGGAATCCGGCTAAAAGTTTGTCTTCTTCTAAGGCAAGCAATTATGAGAGTCTTTCATTCATAGTATCAATATCTGCCATTTCTGTAATTTGCGCAATTTTGAGACTGGGAATAATGTATTCCATGGGCATAACTGCTTCTTTTCCATACACAAAACTGAAAGGTGTGTGACCTGTTAGTTTCTTGCATGTGGTTCTGTAAGCCCATAACACAGCTGTGACTCTAAGGTTCCAATCATCTCTTTGCTGATTACAGATCTTCATCAGGGCATTCTCGAAAATCTTATTGAATGCCTCCACCATACCATTAGCTTGAGGGTGGTAGGGTGTACTCTTATGGTGACTAATGTGGAATTCCTTGGTAAGGGCCTCTATAGTTTCATTCAGGAAATGTGTGCCCTGATCACTCATTAGAATCAGTGGACATCCAAATCTAGTGACAATGTTCTCAAAAATGAACTGCGCGGCAGTGGCAGCATCGCAGTTCTTAACTGGCTTCGCCTCAGCCCATCTGGTGAGGTATTCAGTAGCTGTGATGATGTACCTTGTGCCAGTTCTCTTTCCTGGTGGGTTGATAGGTCCCACAAAATCAATGGCCCACTTATCAAAAGCACGCAATGTTATCTGGGGTCTTAGCAGCATTTCATCTCTTCTTGAAGGTTTTCCTGTTCACTGGCACACATCGCAACATTTACAAATTTCCTTAGTATCCTTGTGCAATGTTGGCCACCAAAGACCTGCAGCTAAGATCTTCTGCGCAGTCGGCTTTCCTGTGAAATGGCCTCCTGCAGTTCCTAAGTGCGCTTTTGCGATGATGGAGTTCTTCTCATGCGGTAAAATGCATCTGCGCAAGACTTCATCAGGGCCCAACTTATAGAGTTGGCCTGCTATCAAAGTGAAGTCTGCGGCTTTGACAACAAGTTGCTTCTTCTGCTGGATTGTAAACTCAACTGGCGCTTGCCCTCTAGTGAGAAACTCAAGAATATCGGAATAATATTCATCTGCTGCTTTAATAGAAAATAGTTGCGCATCAGGCAAATTGTCCTCCAAATTTGTAGGTTCCTCCCCTGACTCTATCCTGGATAAATGGTCAGGTCCTGCATTCAATATACCTGGCTTCACAATAACCTCAAAATCATACTCCTGGAAGAGCAGTAGCCATCTGCAAGTCATTCCCCCTAACACTGGCTTATTGACCAAGTGCTTCAAAGCACAATGGTCAGTATACGTTTTAAAATGAGCGCCCAATAGATAGTGTTTGAACTTCTGTAAGGCATACACCATAGCTAGTCCTTCTCTTTCTGTAGTGGTGTAGTTCTTCTCAGCTGTTGACAGTTTTCTGCTAGAATAAGCAATGGGGTGGTCGATACCTCCTTCTCCCCGTTGTGTAAGCACAACCCCCAATGCTATGGAAGAAGCATCTACATGAACATGAAAGGGTTTTCTCCAGTCTGGGAAAACTAGAATAGGCGTAGTGATCATATTTTTTTAAGTATATCCAAGCTCTATTGGCATTCTTCTGTCCATTGGAACTTCGAATCCTTTTTCAGCAGTTTTTCCATAGGCGCAATTATCTTTGCATAACCCTTGATAAATTTCCTGTAGTACGTTGTATGTCCCAATGTAGTGTGCAATTGTTTGACTGAGTTGGGCATAGGTAAGTTATCAATGATGGTAACCTTGGCAGGATCCATCAGGAGTCCTTGTCTGCATACAATATGACCCAACAGAATACCAAAAGGAGAACAGAAGATACATTTTTTCAAATTAAGGGAAATCTGATACTGTCTACATTTTTCTAACATCATGCGCAGGTTCCCTATATGGTTCTTTAGTAAACCAAACACAGTCCAGCCATCAAAATAGACTTCTACAAAATTATGAATGAATTCTTTAAAAACAGCAACAATGAGTCTAGAGAAGATAGCAGGTGCGTTTTTAAGACCAAAGGGCATTACCATATACTGGAATGAGCCCCATTCAGTCGCAAAAGTGGTCTTATGGCGGTCTTCTGGATGGATTTTGATCTAATGGTATCCCGAAAAGCCATCAGTGAAGGAGTAAGCCTCTTGTCCTCCAACATTATCAAGCACTTCGTATGTAAAGGGAGTAGGAATTGGATCATGTGCTGATGCGTCGTTCAGCTTGCGTAAGTCCACGCAAATTCTTATTTCACCTTTTTCCTTTTTGTCTTGTACCACCATAGGACTAATCCAATCACTTTCCTCTACTGGCTCAATAATACCTGCTGCGAGCATCTTATCAATTTCTTCTTTGACCTTTTCTTTATATCGCGGGTTCAACCTGTATGGGCACTGCTTTACTGGCTTAACATCCGCTTTCAAAGGTATGCGCATGACTCCTAAATATCCCAAGATGCCTTTCATTTCTGTAAACTTGGTGGGAAAGATATCCTGGTAGTTACGTAGTAAATCTGCAATATTCCCAACAGTTTCATCATCCCAATAATCTCCTATAGAAGCAAACTTGGGTTCGGCTTCTGTACCAATGTTAATCTTCTTGAGCTTGATGTGTTCTGTAATGGCAGGGATATCAAGCTGAGGGCCTTCGACCTTGCGCATCCCTTCTGATTCTGGAATATTGATGTTGCGAGGATCATCTTCCTCTTCACCAGTGGTGAAATTATAGCATTCCAGGGCATGTTCCATCTGAACAGCCCAATCTGGTTGAGAATATTCTGGTAACGGACATGGTTCAAAAACCTTCTTTTTAATACATTTTAAATCCTGATCAATGCTCGGATGTTCTAACTCAAAGCTGAAAGTAAGTTGAAAACTTTCGATCATGAGAGGCCAAGTGATAGTGCCTCTACGCAATTCTGTTTCAGTGTACCAGTTCCTTGGAACTGTATCCAACATGTGGATGAATAGGTGAACCCACATATCGTATGGAATATATGACCATTGCTAAATACATGCTTCAACGTGTGACCTAGGGTCACTCTGTCCATCATATTTGGGCAACACTTTTGCTATAGTTTCCTGAAATCTGCGTAGTATCAATCTGCGACAGTCTTTCCATGTGTGAATATTCTCTTTATGCGCACCCCACCATCTTGCGGGTGTAGCGCGCAGTGCTACATCCAATGCTTGTATGTGCTGCTCTTTTGGGATTTTTTGTTCAAATGTATGTATGAATTCACTTACTTCAGTTAACCCATCAAAAATTGGAATGTTATGCAATTCTGTGCCAATCCATCGAATGGATTTAGTCATCATGGTGCAACGCCTTGCAGAAACCTCATGTAAGCAATTCTGCCAGTTTTCCAGTCCTGCTTCTGAGTCTGATGTGCACGAGCTATTGCATCGCCAGATGATATGGCCGTCTGCTGTGGGATTGACATAATCATTATGACTAGCATTCATCTAGTACAAACTTTCCATATGGCACGCTTCTTCTTCTGCTCGAATGGGTTCAATATACCGTGGTCCGTGAATGGGATCAAGCGGTGCAATGACCCTAATTTGCTCATCTTCAAAGGTTATCTGTCTTTTCTTCAAATTAATGACAACCAAATTATCAAATGCCCAGTCTATGCCTAAAAGTGTTGGGTAAGGTCTACTGTCATCCAGAATTTTGATTACTTCAAAGTCTGCAGAACTTCTTACTCCCTCAATATCAATGGGTATATTGGGTAATCTGCCCAATGGAGAAACTCGTTGTTGATTCGCAAGTCTTAGCTGGATAGGAGATCTTGTAAGCTGAGGGCTACCCATCTGTTCCCATGTCTGCATGGTGAGAACATTAACTTCTGAGCCTAAATCCAAAATGACCTCGTCCATTTCAAATGCTCCAATCTGCGCTGTGAGTCTCATCTCTCTTCCAGTTCTAGTATGACTCCCAATCTGATGAATAGCACGCTGCGGTGTATTCATCGAAGCAGATTGCTGACACTGATCCAACAGGTGTTGGAGTTCCATAGTTGCTTTTTCATTACGCAACAACTTTAAGCAGTTTCTTAGGAAAGCATGAACACTGCCTAGTGCATCCTCCTCCCTAGACCTTCCAGATGTAGTGGCCTGCTCTTGTACCCAGTTCTCTTGATGCGGCACATGTGGTCTGATATCAGTATGCGAAATTGCTACAGAACTCGAAGCTCGTGGATCTGAGAAGTACTCTTGAGCTTGCTTGAATGCTTCTTTACTTCTGCAGATCGAGCGGAGATGGTTTAATATTAGCACGATGTAACCATTGCGTCGTTGATTTTCTAGTTTCCAACTCTGGTGCACCAGTAGTTGCTCCACTGTGCGTCACTATATTAACTGTAGGATCTGGTTCCCTTTTTTCTGCTCCAATCAACTGAATATTTTGGTTAACCTGTGGCGTCTTTGCTTGCATCTTGGCCATCAACTGAGGGCATTCTTCAATGATATGATCATGAGATTTATAGTATCTGCAGATGGTTGTGGGATTTTGGCAATCCCTTGCATAATGACCTTGAGCTCCACAGTTATAACAAGTGATCTGTCCTCTTCCTCGACCAAAACCCACTGCGCGTCCGCAGCCCTTGTAATTTCCTCCTCGGCCTTCGCAAGCTTGGTCGTACTGCGGACCTACTGTGGGTCCTTATGGTTCTGACTGTACTCTATAAACATCATGTTTTCTTTCTATCATGAGCTCATATGCTCTACAATTGTTCTCATCATGGCCTACTGATTTACAGAAATTGCAATATAGATTCTTTGGATTTTGTACATATTTCTGCAACAAGTGACACTCTTGTGGTCTGTGACCTCTAGTTCTACATATTTTACACCAAGGCGCCTGTGCCTGTGGTAAAGGGTTAGGTGCTCTAGTTGCAATATACTCTATGAAAATGGGACACTGGTCCTTTGAATGACCTTGTGCTCTACATTTAGTACACCAAACTTCTTCTTTAACTTCCTTTCCTTTCTTAATATCATGCACTTGCAAGGTTAAGTTTGCTAACTGGTTCTGCAACTGCGCAACATCGTTGCTTGTTCCAGCAATTGGTGAAGCTTCTAGTTTCATAGCCATCTCTAGAGCTTGTTCTTGTGTAGTGAGATTCTGTTGCATCAAAGGAAGTCTAATGTGAGGAAGCAACGCAGCAATGAACCATTCCTTATGTTGGTGCGGTGCAAACTCAAAGCTTACTTGATCTATCAAGGCTTTGAACTTCTGGTCAAAGTCCCATACTAACTCTATGGGTAACTGTTTTATGTCTTTGAGCTCAGTTATGCACTGTGATTCTGATTTAGGTTTCTTGAATTCTCTAATCATAGCATTTCTTACATCAGCAAGCATCCTATTCTGTGCTGCTGAGTATTTCATGAACCAGGTTAAGGCTCTTTCTCTTAGTGTGTTTGCTAACTGAACCAGCTTAACAGCATCATCATTAATTTGCTTAATCGTCCAAATGGCTTCACATAGGAACCAGTGTTGCTCAGGGTCTTCTAGCCCTATTCCTCTAAAGGTCGGTAGCTTCATGTCATCACCCATCCTTCTTGTGCCAGGTTGATGTGGAGGTGTTGTAGCACTGCCTCCGGGATGGTTAAACAAAGGTGGAACTGAGGTACTAGAAGTACCGTGCGGGATACTAGAAGGTGTTACTGCGGGGTTATACTAAGCCCCGTCTGGATTTTGCGGTGTAAAAGGGTGGTAAGGGATATGAGCACTCCCTTGTCTCTCTATATGGCTTGCTCTAGGAGCTCGACTATCTTCTGGGCTAGACTCAAAAGAATGTTGGTCAAGGCCTACTTTATACCGTTTTCCACTACGAGTACAACCAATAGGTTCAAGATCACTATCAGAATCTGTGGACATTACTTGTCTATGCTATTCATCGAAAGTTATGCATAGTTTTCCTTTTTCATATAAGAGCATTTTAATCGACAGGTTCAGAGAATTTAAGAACTTACCCCTGTATGCTTTGAAGAAGCTCCTCTTAGCTTCGCTGAAGCTCTTTCTGGTATCTACCGCAGACTTGGTAATGAATCCTTCCAGCAGACTATTCAACCAAAAGTCTACTGCGCGGGACACAGGATTATTTACCCGCTTCAAAATGCTAACTAGCTCAGGCATCCAAACGACGGGTTGATCAACATGCACAGTGGGTCTAATATCTGCTAGCTTGGCTATCCATGCATGCAACTCAAGTGCAAATGTTACGAAGAAAATTTCGTGAAGGTTAGTATAAATATGCTTCTGCAACCAGTCTTCTGTCTGAAGCCTAGAGCTTCTATTTTCTCGTTCAGCGAACTCTCCAGCCTTTGAATCAAACCACTCTTGAATTTCTTTAGCTGTAGGATTCCAGCACCACATTTCCTTCAAAATAATAGGGTTGAAGCCGACGACGAAACCATTTGTTGGATGAGCAAGTCTCAAGGAAACAAGTCGCAAAGCAACGAAATCATTTGTTGGCTTAAGCAGTCACAAGGCAACGAAACCATTTGTTGGCTCCCTTTTTATGTATGTTGCGCATCAATCTCGCACGTCGCCGGGATAACGAGTCTCAAGGCAACAAGTCGCAAGGAAACGAAACCATTTGTTGGTTTCTTTTTGGACAGACCCGGGTTTTCAGGAGGCACAGCAACAAACACCCATTGCCGCATTGGCCCTTTCGGCAATGAGCTGCGCAAGCAGCCCTAGGTCTCACCCGAAGTGGCTATGGGGGGCTAAGGAATCAAGTTTCCTTAACTAGGGCGGTGTGGAATCCACAGTATTCACTTCCTTCCTTCTACAGTAACTTCTGAACAGAGCGTCTGATTCTTTCATAGGTCATACAGCGCAACAGCACGGGAGCTTACTCGCCTTAGCCTAGCTGCGCGGCACCTCCGCACCTGCACACGAGGCGTTTACCCGCTACGTCCGCTACGCATTGTATTACTTCTACTCTCACGCCACAGTGCACAAAGAACTCCTTACGCGCCACGACAATAGTGCTCTTACTGACTCCTTCGATAGTGCGTGAATTTAACTTCTAAGGGAGCTTCGAGGACTTGCTTTATATACTCATTCATAAAGACAATGAGACATTCATGTAAACACAGATAGTAAAACATAAACATGCATTCACACAACGCAGCATCATAACTACGAGAATTATATAGTTCGCCTCCACGGGGAAATCACATTCACTTGAACTGTATCTTATATTATCACAAAATGGGAATTACACAGTCCTGCTGCGCACACAGCTGCAGCCTTAGATATTTCCAGGAAACTCCACGCACACAGCTGGGAGCCCTTCTCCTAGATCTACTCTCCTCCTCCTACATATATTACAATGACTCAGACTTCGACTGAGACTGTCTGCAACTCAGTGACTAGCTCTACAACTATCAACTCTCTAACTCATCTAACATCTAACCTTCTTATGTCTAACCTCTAATGTCTAAAACATCTCATGGCTAACGTCTAACCTTTACAATTACACATATATATAGGTGGCCCTGAGGGTCGTGCCTTTACAAAACTGTGGGCCTTTCCCAGCAGTAATCCCCAAAAACCCCAACCACGGACATGGCTAGGTGTACTGTAGGCGCCGCTTGCAGTCATGTCGCCGCTTCCTGCAGGTTCCGTGACTTCTGGCGCAGATTGCGAGTATGGGCGGCACTTCATTGTTCTCTGCTCCTTGTCCTTCACCTTCAATGCTTTGGTCCGTTGCTCTTCCTTGGTCAGAGCAACCATAACTTCTGTACTTAGCCTTAATGAGGGTAGCTGAGCCCTCTATTCTGTCACTTCATTTATTGTGGTAGCTGAGCTTTCTACTCGGCCACATTCACTCTTCTTTGACGTGTACGCACGAGCTCCGCGATTTCCGGTCCGTAATCTGCGCTGAGCTCGTCCATCTGGCGTCGTACTGCGCACCGTTCACTTTTGCCCAAAATTGGTGCTTACTCAAAATTTAGCACTTTCCCCTCAACACTTAGTGCTTTTTCCTCAAAATTCGCAGCTTTACTATAGCTGCGGCCTATGCTCCAACACAAGGTTTATATAGGACTTTTCTATTTAGTCATATTATTAATCAAAGTAAGAAACATAACATGCATTACCCCTAGATTACTCAAACTTTTAACTTCATGAGTAATCATTATCAATCATACAAAAGTATAAGATCCTTTGATATCGGAAAAACATACCTGGTCATCATATTTGCTAGTTATGTCTAGCAATGTTTTCTTGTTCTCTTCAATGACCTGCATAGCTCATAATTTAACCATTGTAGAACCAAATTATACATACCTCTATGTGATCCATGACTATGGATGAGTCTTTGTGTTCAGGTCATCATGGTCTTGATCTATAGCTTGATTTGAACCTTTCATGTTAGCGGATAACATTCTCCTCATACAACACCACAGTGCATTAGTACAAACATAATACAATCATAAGTGTCGTAGCCCTAATCAATGAATGTCTTCTATCATGCATTCATTCTTTTACTAGGGTAATAAGACAAGTCTAAAATTAAACAAGATTGTTACTAAACTCAATAACATGAGGACAAACATATTATAAACTTAATCATGAACAGATTTCAAAACATACCTGTAAGTCATACCTGTCAGATTGCTTGTAGTAGTTGTTGTTGTTGTTCCTTTTGTTCTTAGGACAATCTGAGGAAAAGTGTCCTCTTCTTGGTATGTGCTGTGAGAGCTTGATCTTCATTCCCCATCTTCTCTTCTCGAGCTACAATCTGAGCTTCTTCCTGTGAGCATTCTTCCCACAACTTACTAAAAGAGATAAGTTTCTTCCTACCACAAATTCCTTGGATAAAGGAATCCCATGACCTGGGAAGACCATTAAGAGTGGTCATTACCACTTCTCTATTCTCTATAACTTCTCCCATAGCTTTAGGTTGTTCTTTTATCTAGGAGACCCTTGAGAAATAAGACTGCATAGTCTCTTCATTCTAGAACTTGATATTCTTCAATTGATTCCTCAAGGTCATCTTCCAATTTATATTCTTCCCTTCAAATAGCTTGGTCAAGGAATCAAACATCTCCTTAGGTGTCTTCAGAGATGACACATGT
>BSBM01000637.1:16972500-17085000 GCA_027924585.1 Larix kaempferi | reverse complement strand
TCATTACAAAGAAATAATTCACAATAGTAAGGAAAGATCTCACAGTAGTGTATGACTGATACAAGAGTAATCCAGCACACATTCAACACATCTTTCAAGCAAAAATGTAGTATCCCAGGGTTTCATTAGGCAAAATCGAATTCCTTATACATGCAGACAAATAGTTCATGTACAAGATAGAAAAAGTCTTTCACCTGCCAAAAGTCCCTGTACTATTCACTAACTATCTATTTATAAGTTTACAAAATGCCTCCAGGGATGCCACCTGTATTCTCTCTTTAATTCTTTTAATTTTCTTTTAAATGCCTTACAAAAATGAAATGACTCATGGCACCCTTTTCATAACAGAAACAAAAAAGGATAGTTGTCCCTTTGACTTCATGATTCAATAATAGGAAAGGAAAAATTTGATGAGCTATGGCTGCTGAGCTAGCTTTAGGGTGGTGCCTCTGCTTCAGCTGGAGAAACTATCTCAAAGGGTGCTTCTATCTCAGTTGGTGCCATGTTGTAGATGATGTGCCTTTATCGATTAATGCCGCTACTGTTTCCTTCTTATCTTCTTCTACACTATAGCTGAACCAAACAATAGTGTCTCTGATAACAACATTGGCAGGTGAAGGGAGAAATATTTTCTTAAAAGTCACATGCTTGTCGAGCTATGCCTCGATGTCTTGCATTTTTGCTATTGCTATCTGGCAGATTTCATGGAGCATTTGAGCGTGTACTAAAGGCAGCACGATGCATTGATGGAGATCATCTATGGTTAACACATCAATTCTTCTCACATACTCCATTTGAACGCTTATCTCATATTTTAAATCGAAGAGGCGCTTCTCTTTACTTGGAAATTCATCAAGGGTCTGGGGAAATACAGCCTTGCACTTTACATGCACTTATTGAATCTTTTGATAAAGGTTATTGCACTTTCCCATTGTAACCTAGATCACAGTAATTAGTTTGGCGCCGCATTTTCTACAAAATTCCATGAAGGCTACATCTTCCTTAAAATAAACTACAGATTTGAACGGGAGGTGCTCGGGGAAACCCACCTTCCCTTCTCTCCACTCCATCTGTCTTAAAATTTTTGCTTTTACCCATGTGTACTTGTTTCTTAGCCTAACAGCTTCAGAGTTGATTTCCTTCATTCTATCCAGCATGGCCTTTAGCTTGCAAACTTCTTCAGTAAGCAGTTCTTGCTTCTCATGCATTTTCTTAAGCACATCACAGGATTTCTCATGAAAATGAGTCATATCCATTGCTCTATTGTTTTCTTGCCCTAGCTTCTCAACCAACAACTTCTTATCTTCTTCTAATCAAACAAATTTAGATTCGGAGTCATTCTTCTATGCTTCAAGTACCATCATTTGTACTTCCAGGTGTTCCTTTTCCTCCTCCAGGTGTTGATATTTATCTAACAACTCCTTATGATTGGACAAAAGGTGATCATGTTTCTTTACTATGAGCTCCCTATAGGACTGCTCATTGGCCACGATGTGCTGCAGAATACGATCCCTTTTCTTAGTTGACTCAAACTTATGACTACGTTGATTACATTGTCCTTGCTTGCTTTGGTTGCTGCTACAACAACAGATGCCATAGCCACAAGAACCTTGCTTCATGTTTTGCATAACAATAGTTTCACAATGGGTGACAATGTCTGACTCAACAAGTATCTTTAACCTTGTCTCTGACTTCAAAACAATAGATTTCCTATATCTATTATATACAAATTTGTTCCACTGGGATACAGTGTGATCGTTTGATGGGGTAAAAGGGATCAGTGGAAGATTTTCTATGGGGATATCCTCTTCAGCGGGCGGTGTCTGCACCAATTGGGATGAACCTACATCCATGTCCTATGTATTAGAACCACCAGCTTGTGTATCTTCATTGTCCTTATTTTCTTCCTTAGCTTTAAGCCGTCTTTCTTCCTCTTCATCCCTTAGTTGATTCTCAACCGCCTCCCTTTCTTCTTGCTCTTTAGCAACTTGCTGCAATATTGCCTCTTCTAACTCTTGATCACAAAGCCTTCGGGCTTCTTCTTCTTGTAGCCTAAGAGTTTCTGCCTCTTGAAGTTTAAGACCTTCTTTTTGCTAAAGCTTAAGAGCTTGTTCCTACTCCTCTTGCAACTTATCAGCAACTTCTTTCTAGATTCTATCTGCTTCCTCCTTTAGGCTCAGTTCTTTATTGGCTAGAGCTTCTGCTACGTCCTTTTCTTTCTAAAACTTGGCTTATTTGGAATCTTGGATAGAAATAGAGCTAGAACTAGCTCCACCTTTGTGACAACAAATTTGCAACTCATTCATGTTGTTGATTCCTCGATATACCTCCTCCTCTTGATCGTAGTAGTAAGCATAATCAAAGTTGGTGTACAAATATTTACAATGTTCTACAACTTTGTTTCGTCTGTCATTTCTATGAAATATTGCTTCTCTGAAATGAAAACCCTTCACCTCTTGAACGAATTCCTCAGCTAATGCAACCCCTAAGAGCTTATAGGCTCCCACATAGAATGTCAGAGAAGGGAACGAATCCTTCTTCAATTTATTAAAAAATCCTCCAACTCCATCAAGAAAAACTTGCCTAACTGCTTCTTGTAAGACTATATAGTCAGTAGCATATCTGGGCAAGATATATGGTGGCTTGGAGCCTCCATACATTCTGATGTAAGTGTCATCTTCTGAAAAATAGAAATCGCCATAATTTTCCATCATTGCCATGGCATTCTCTGATAAGCAATTAGGTTCTTCACTAAACATTTTCTCATACAGAGGTATGATGAACTCCTCATAGATGAGTTTGTAATGCATCCTGTAATTCTGAGCCCATAGTATCTTATATGCTGTATAGATCAGGGTGTTGGACTGATCCCAAATGCAACGTAGCTTTGGGAAAGGGAGATTTTCTAAAATGCAATCAACAAGATATGAAGACATGTAGAATTCTGACATCTTCTGAGTCATTCCTTCTTTGGATGTGGCTCCGGTGGATGATAAACTATCCGACAGGATAGTTTCCCAATCAAAGACAATTCCCTTAAATGCTACGTAATGGATTATGGGGGGCCATTGTATCCTATAAACGGTTCCGTCAGCCATGTCGAAAATTTCGCTTAACATAAGGGCGATCATACGAAAAGGGGCAATCAAATTTTGAACTTCATGTTCATCACTCTCTTTTCTTGAGCTTCTTTCCTGTAATTAGCAGCTTCTTAGCAATTTCAAGATTTCCCATCTGCCCCAGCCATTCATCATTCAGTGGCTATTGAGAGTGCGGTAATTTGTAGGTTGCTGCAATGTAGGCTATATGTAACGAGGTGAACGCCTCTCCTTTGTTATCATACAACACTCTTGTTTCCGGGTTTGCATGCTCCAGGATCCATCCAATCACTTATGAGCAAGGAAAGAGCTCAGGGCGCGTGGAGGATTTGGATATACCAGAGCTTCTGATATTTTGATAGATGTGCTCTTCCTCCAAGAGTGCTCCTAGGATGTCTTGGTCTCTAAGCATATGATAAACATCTCCCCATTTGACTTCAGGAGGGACACCTGTGGTGGACTTGGTATCCTCAAACAGAATTTCAACTCTTAGCTCTACCGGTTCCAGCTCAGCCACCTTAGCTCTCTTTCTGCTACCCTTCGGCATTTTGGCTTAATCCTGTCAAGTAACTACCTATGAATAAACATAAGTTTGCAAAATAGTATAGAACATGGAGCAAGATGCAAGAATTTTAAAACATAGGATTAGCATGATAATATGTAACACTACCAAATTAAGACAAAAAAAAAATATTTTGTTTCAGCAGAACTATATTTCTTCCATCCAAGATAAGTAGTTTCGGTGGGACTCTAACTGAGTTTTTTCTTCGCTCAGGATTTCCTCAGACGAAAGCGATGGGTAAAATCCACCCAGGAAGATTGAATCTCGTAGGTTCAAGGGACTTAGGGGAAAGATGAAAGGGTCTACGGCTAGAAATTATAGGCTTGGGAATGGCCAAAATAAAAACACATGAAGAACGTCTACTGGCCATGCAGCTCATACGGGGGTATCGTTACCGAGAAAGGTTTGGCGCACTTAACAGTAAAAACAAAACAGTGGTAGAGCCATCTACCTGGCAAAATATTGTTGGTCTTGCTGAGGTTGACTATGCTGCGGGTGAGCTAAGCTGGAGCAGTCTAACAGCTTCAAAACGGCGTTCTCCGATACAAATTCTATCAATGGAAACAAAAAAAACTCCCCAAAACCCTATATAAGAGCTAACATGCGCGGTTAATTAATAGGTTGGTGGAGTCTTTAAAATGGCATTAAAAGCGCGTACGGCGGGGTCACCTTGACACGTTTGGCATTTAAGCGTAACTGCTGAAATCAGAAGGAAAAGATGAACTCATCCAATGTTGCGGCAAAGACTCGTAAATTCCATCCGCTATTTCGGTGAAAGTTGTTGAGTTTGTCTGCTGTTGTGGTGGGGGACTCGTAAGTTCCACCTGGAGTTCAAGGTTTTGCAGCTTGAATAAAACATCCGCCCATTGTGGGAGAGTTCCTCAAGTTCGCCCGAAGTTGCAGGGGCACTTACCGGGTTGATCCGATGATCACTGGCTTCGAGACTTCAAAAAGGAAAATGCGCCCATTGCGGCCAAAGATTGGGAGTCGTTTCGACGTTACGGCGGAACTTCGTGAGTTTTCAACCATTCCGGGGAAACTTGCTAAGTTTGTCCGAATTTTGGCTTTGCGCCTTCGCAAAATAATGATGAGAACCTTGTGCCATTGTGGCAATAATTCTTGATTTGGTCCGCCGTTTTGGGAGGACTCGTCGAGTTCGCCCAAAGTTTCGTATGGACTTGGTGATTTTTCCCGAAAAGTACAAGGTAAAAAGACTTGATAAAAGAGGTGCCCGTTGCAGTCAAACTTCATGAGTTCTTCCGTCATTGCGGTTGAAAAACTTGAGTTCTTCAGCCATTTCAGGTGAAAAACTTGATTTTTGACTTGGAAGAAAAAGATCAATAAACTCAAAAAGAAAGGTTTCTCTTATAAAAACTAAGTATGAAAGAACTTCTAAGGAAATTTTAGCTCCTAAGTAACTTTATAAAAGAAGTAAAAGGAGGGGCCCCAATATCTACAAAATTTTGGGGGGTGGTTTTTGCAGCAACAACAATTGGCGATTCTATGGTGAACACAGATCTCTAAAAAAAAAAAAAACTCTTCTTTGGGGTAGAGAACTTACAAACTGATGATTTACATGAGCGACAAAATGTCTTCATAGTTCAGTTTTCATGAACACAGTGATCACTCTCATCATCATGGTCATTTTAGTAAAGGGCAACTTAGAATCATATTTCTTTTCAACTGTCTTAGGGCCTGAGTATGGAGTTCATTTTAGAGTTATTCCTCTTAGATATCAACTTAAAAAGACTCCACGGGATCGTAACAGTATCTCACAGTCATATTCGTTTGTTCCTCATTCCCATGTTGTTTGTACCCTTTTGGATATTTCATGATGACTTTTGTCATTTGAGTCTTCCATAAATGAGTTTCTTTAACTTGCACATTTGATTTCTCTGGTTCTTCAATACATAATGTCACTACTACATATGGCCAAATTTGCCACGATTGTTAGTTGTAATTGCCACAAATTTTCGTCCCTGTTGCAACGATTGGTGTTTCGTTTTTTCGTGGAAACATATTTGTGGATATAGGGATGAAAATTCCCCATCATGGCAATAGCAATGCCTCTTATTAGCCACGTGTCAAGTACAGAACCATTCTCAGATCTACGAAAGAGTAATCCATCCACAAAGTTGCGTCGCTATATCGACGTTTAGCTTCTGCAAGTTCCACGAATGTGCATGGAAACATGTTTGTAGTTCCACGAATCATCGTCTCAATTGCCACGGAGAGATCCACAAACTTTTGTGGCAGGTTTACCACCTGCGTCGAAACAATTTTACATTTTCCACTAATCCTCGTCCCAGTATCCACGAAGCAATTCCCAAACTTTCATTGCAGGTTCAGCACCTGCGTCGAAACAAGTTTACATTTCCACGAAACATCATCTCAGTATCCACGCACTGATTCCCAAAGTTTCGTGGCAGGTTCAGCACATGCATGGAAAGAGTTTCTATGGACTACACGAATGTTCCTCGATATATCAAGGATACCTAGACGTGTTAAAAAAAATAAAAATTAATCCATCCAAAAATTTGTCACATCTTGTGACACTTGTCAACGAAACAATCAACAATCAATGCTACAAGGAGTATTTAAAACTATAATTTCTCACCTCATCACTCATTCACGAGGTATTTCAGGCCCAACAATATCCCAAGTACTGAGAGTTGTGCACAAAAGACCCTTCAAAGTTGCTTATGGATGTGTTAAGTGGAAGGAAACCCTAAACAAGTGGCTTGATTAATACTATTGGCAAAAGCATTATTTGAAAAATAAAGGAAAGACCTATACATCATTTTTGTAAACATGCATAAAGAATTAAATCAAATGTTAACACAACACTTGAGGAAAAGGCTCATTTGTGTGCAATATTTTGCAATCGTGCTTCTCTGGCAGAACTTTGGCATTTGGATGAAACATCATTGGTTTCAATATTCCTCATAAATTCTTCTAGAGTTTAAATAAGATTGCACTCCTCTATTTGTATGTACCGTTTCCTTAATTCCAATTCTGAATAATATCAAGTTGAATGCTTCCAATGATTTCAATAGTTCCTACATATTGAAACCATATCCCAAAAATTCAAAGTCAGACAAAAAGTGCTCATGTGATAATCACAACACTCGTAAGTTAAAAGACATTCCAGAGGAAAATTGCAATTTTCAGTATCACATGAGAATTTCTTATATGCATCTCCCTCATAAGTTGGATCCATGTGTTAGTTCTTATCAAGGTTTGTTAAGCTTGTGAAGAATTTTCATTGAAATTAATTCATTATTTGGGGTCAAGGGTACAACAAAGTATCCATATAAGATATCAAAATGAACAATTTCCAAAGGTGGTGCATTCTCTTTCCTTTTGTCAAAGTTTGAGCAGTGATAGGATTTCTAAGAGATGAATGACAACTAATATTTTATATATACTACCAACTCTATGATAATCTCTTAATAGGAAATTTCTCTCACAAAATTCAAATATTTTAATGAACAATAACATGTACTTGGGTAAACATTTTCTGGTTTGAATTACAACCTACAAATTTTGTTGTTGTGGACAACAAGATCATAAGCAAAGTGAAATGACACTTACTGATGATGACAAGGACATTCACTCTCTCATTTTTGCATCTACTTCTACTTCAAGTATAAAGCAGTATCTTTCTCTGTCAAGGTTTACCTCCTCTCATTTACTATTATTTTCATTCGTATTCTTTTTTTGGGCATTTAAAGTTGCCTTGGCACTCCCACACTACAACTGTGACTTGTACTCTCTAGTCCCATTGACCTATTTTGGTCATTTATGGACTTTAATGAAGTTATCTTACCTTATATCTTATTTTAAAAATACATGGAAACACTGTAATGTCCTTATATATTTGGTATGATTATTGCATTTATTATGCCATTACCTATTCCAACATATCCTCAGCTTGATAAAAACAACGAGAAGTTCTAGTGCATTGAGAAAATGAATTGTGATATGTCTGCAATACCTAACTTTATAAGCGAAACAAAGTAGATAAATATAATACATAGGCTTGAACTAAGCAATACATCAAAATTCATGGAGTCATCATATGAAGCTACAATTGGATCAAGTGTTGGCAATAAGAAAGATGGTGCCTATGCACTCAAGGGGAGAAAAATTTCCTTGTCCTCCACAAAGCTCTCATATTCCCTAGAGAACAAAACCTTAGGATTAGACTCTCAATTTGGATTGACTCTAACCTGGCCCTCCCAACGTGACAGATCCTACAACAACTCTTGAGGTAAAAAATCCAACAATAGTAACTCTGATTAATGTTGTGATTGAGTTGCAGGGTTCTACTTTCAAGGTTGTTTCTGAATTGATGCAGAAAGACCTTCTAGCTCTAGATGTGCTAAGCCATCTAAAATGCAAGTGTTGTAATCATGTTCCTTCAAATGTGAGTTAAGGCAAGTGGAAAGCTCTTTCATGCATAATCAACACCAAAATCTCGCAATTTTTTAGCAAGATAAATGGAAGAAACCCCAGAATTTATTATAAGGTCAAGAAATATTTTGGAATCCTTGTAATATCACAAGGAAAATGCATTGATCCACAAATTTATTGGCATATGGCCCTGAGCAGATTATCTAGTGCCTTGGATACAAGAAAATTGGACCCCAACTTGTCCCTGTTAGTTTTTGTTCTAGGGGGTTTTCATTATCTACTTTAAAAATATGAAAGACAAAAAACACATCTTAAAGGATGTACCGAGTTCCTTGTTTTTGGGGTAGGTCTTGCATATTTTTTAAACCTTTGGTTTCTAGAATTTGACCCTACAAATACACCTATCTCCCACATTGGCAACATAAAGAACTCCGCCACAAACCACCCCTACTAATCAGCAAGACCCAATTGTTGCAAGCTGTGGCTTTATAGGCCATGACATTATAACAAGAGACAAGCTATGGAGATCCTTGTGCATATAAGAGAGTGTTTTCTTTTTTTCTTCACGTAAAGAGTGTTTCCTCGTGTCCTTTGAATAATCATAAGGATTAAACAACATTTTTCAATGTATGATAAATTCAAAACTGCCATATCAACAGATTATAATATTGAGTTACACTGACAAGCAAACTAAACTGATAAACTAATATTCAGTAACATGTAATAAAATAAACATATATATCATATAACAAAAAGAGAGATATAGTTGAAGATACCAACCTGGGTGTGAAACCATTCTTTAAAATATACTCAGAAGTGTTACTTTCAGAAAAGACTGTTTGTGCCTCGGAGATGCCAGTCTTCTCTAGGAACCAGCTGAACCTACAAGAGGGTGTGTACAAACCAAAGAGAGAGAAATGAATGGTGTTGATTAGGTCAATGACAGTCAAGCACAATACATAAATCAAAAGAAATAAAGTCACAAAAATTATAAACTTCAACCAAGTCTGAGTAGAAGAGAAGTTATTATCAGCACACCACAACTGATCACAGGTGATCAAAGTCAAGTACTCTATAAGACCAAAAATTCAACAAGGTGGTATAAACAAAATGAAGGAGGTTAAATGACCGCATTAACCACAAGTCAAAGAAAAGGTACCACAAGTCCAATAATAACTCAATCAACGTGGGGAAGGTACAACAAGTATTTAATAACTCAATCAGTAATAGGTAATAAAATAAACATATTGATCATATAACAATAAGAGAGGTATACTTGAAGATCTCCACGTCAACATTAAACCAAAAATCAGGTCTGAAGTCTGGGTACAAATATAAACAATGGTCATAAAATAAGAAAATATAAACAATGGTCATAACAATATAAGTGTGGGTAGTAGAAGACCCATGACCCTTAGAACCAAGGGTATGCTCCAAATGTGGCCAAACAACCATAGTACTCTATAAGAGAAAAACTTCAACAACGTGGTTTTAAAAAAGTTACTCAAGGAGGGTAAATGACCCCATTAAACACAAGTGAAAGATAAGGTACCACAAAACCAATCATAGCTCAATCAAGGTGGGGAAGGTACAACCAGTCATATCTCTCTCAAATGTACAGCCATTCTATATAACTTGAAAGTTCATCATCACAGTATAAGGAAGGGTGGTGGGATGCCAAATAAAAATATCCCTCATTTCTCTCAACAGTAAAATATTTTACAACATAATTTTGTTCTCTATCAACTTTAGCACTCCTCTATGGTCCCTGTGCTGAATTTGGTCCTCGAGATGTAATGGGCAGTAATATTATAACATAATTTTCATCTCTTTCACTAACAGTTGATAAAATAAACATATTGATCATATAACAATAAGAGAGGTATAGTTTAAGATCTCCACATCAACATTTAACCAAAAATCAGATCTGAAGTGTGGTACTATTTCTGAATAGTGTTAAAGAAGCAGTAAAATATTTTACAACATAATTTTGTTCTCTATCAACTTCAGCACTCCTTTATGGTCCCTATGTTGAAGTTGGTCATCGAGATGTAATGGGTAGTAATCTTATAACATACTTTTCATCTCTTTCACTAACAACTGATAAAATAAACTTATTGAACATATAACAATAAGAGAGGTATAGTTGAATATCTCCATGTCAACATTTAACCAAAAATTAGATTTGAAGTGTGGTACTATTTCTGAATAGCACTAAAGCAATAGTAAAATATTTTACAACATAAATTTGATCTCTATCAACTTCAGCACTCCTCTGTGGTCCTTGTGCTGAAGTTGGTCCTCGAGATGTAATGGGAAGTAATCTTATAACATAATTTTCATCTCTTTCACTAACAGTTGATCAAATAAACATATTGATCATATAACAATAAGAGAGGTATAGTTGAAGATCTCCACGTCAACATTTAACCAAAAATCAGATCTTAAGTGTGGTACTATTTCTGAATAGCGCTAAAGCAATAGTTAAATATTTTACAACATAAATTTGATCTCTATCAACTTCAGCACTCCTCTGTGGTCCCTGTGCTAAAGTTGGTCCTCGAGATGTAATGGGCAGTAATCAAATTATAAATAGTGATGATCATCGAAGTCATGATGAACATATCTAATATAAAGACAATCAATTTTTCAGACTAATATATCTACATGCAGCATATATAGGAGTGATGATGTCTGAGAAAACACAAAATTTGAATATTAAAATACACACTAATTATAAACAAGCATACAATGACATGTGATGACATTTAAATTTAAAATTCAAATTCAAAGAAAATAAAAGATATAAATGGGAAAATCCCTAAGAGCATCACATAAAAGATAAGTACCTCGTAACTATACCAAGTAAAAGTTATCTATGTTACATACTGACAATGTTTCATACTAACAACATCAATATCCATCAAAATAGAAGTCATGAATTTAAGTTGCATATACTTTTTCGTTGATTTATGTTTTCTTGCATTGAAAAAAATTGCTAGTATGGTATCACAATCATCAATTGGTGCAGTATTTACTGCGATATCTCATATTATTGTTTGTTTTTCCATGCCCTCATTTATTCCACTTCTTGTACATCGCTAAGCAGGGCGTGGAGGCAGTTCTGAAGGGGTGTGAACTGCAACAATGGAAATGAGCATATATATATGGCATTGAATTATTATTGAAATAAATATTTCATTATTTTGATTAAAATTACAATATTTCTCTTTACCAGTCTCTGTAGATGTGACAACTAGGGTGTTAATTGGAGGTCTAGTTTCTTCCTCTTGTAGTTCATGCTCCTGAGCTTCATGGTCTTCCATTGAAAGAAGAAAATTTATAAGTATACGTCAGGAAATATATATATCTAATCACAATAGATATTTATATTTCCAAAGCATACATACCAGAATGGACACCATGCTCCACACTATCATGGGACATGTTCACCCCAACATCAACTTGTACTTGATGAGTACCACTAGATTCACTGTTGCGGTTGCATTGTTGGTTAAAAACAAACATAATTTTTTAGTTATGGGTGATATAATCAGAATGACTGAATAAACTTTAATAGTATACTACAATTGGTGATATACCTGCATTTGTGTCATTGGGGAGATTGGAGTCTGCCCCAAGCTTTTCCGATGTTCAACCACACTTTTAAAACCAAGCTTTAGGGCTTCCTCGGTGGCAGCAGCTTGGAATGTATTTCCCTGCAATGCATGATAACACATTTTAAAATTTCCAGTATCAAAATCAGATATTTGTTTGGTACTATTAAATAAATATTCCCAACAATTAATCATTTAATACTTACGATTCTTGCTCTTAGTTTTCTATAGCCACCCTGGCCCAGTCTATGTTGCCCGTGCTTTTCCATTCTAGCCTTGGTTTCTTTGGAGGTGTCAGGTAGCCTATATATGAAAATTTTGAAAAACCTTAGATATCAAAAATCTTACTTAAAACAAAAAAGAAAAAAATAATTGAGCTTATTTCAGTAAATAGATGATATATGGTGTACCTTGCTTTACTAGGCCGTGGTTGTCTTCCTTGTTTTTTTAGCAAGTTCTCCTTTGCATCATCTATGAGTGCCTTCCACTGTTTCTCCAGAACCATGGGAGGGCACTCATGCTTGAGTTAAGCTTGCAATCTTTCCCTATATTGGGCCCTGGTATATTTCAAATTCTCACCGGCTAACCTTGCAACAACTTTCCTGTTGAAAGTATTGCCGAACAAGTTGACCATGTGGTCCATCAATTCATCTCTCTTGTTGCTATCTTGGCTATTCCATTGTGTGTGAATGGTGGGGCCAAACAACTCCAAGGCTTTGTCATTCAAATTCCTGTAGAAGACATTGTTTCCTGCAAAAATATGTCATCCATTCATTTATAATAATTTCAATGTATGTCTATTTCAATTTCATGATTAAAATCAATAAATTAATTAATAAATACCTGCAATCTTCTGAATCTTGATAGGAACACAAGAGTCATCCACCAGAAAGGTGAGATCTAGTGATCTGGTGCTTTTAATTCGTGCTTCTCTAGGAAAAGTTTCATGGTCGTCTAGAGTACGTTCATATCCAGAGTCATGTGGAGTCCTAAGCTTCATCTCATCATTCTCTGGCATGGCATCATGCTCCGGCATGGCATCATTCCCTCTCTCATCAATGCCCACGTCACCAATGGATTCGAGGCCAACTGCAGGAGTGGCAAAAATCCTCATTGGTACATTGCTTCTTTTTTGTTGCATTGGACCATCACTACTACCTATACCTGTCTCGGCAGGTTCTGATCTAGTCACGGGTTTAAAAATTCCTACAAACAATAAACTTTACTTTATTAGATCACTTGGAAAAATAAAAAACATAATATCAAATATGAAATCATGTCATAGCTTAAAAAAAATTGTGAAGATGGCACTTACCCCATAAGATTGTATTTCATTTTCCAGTTGTTGAATCCTTTCCCTATTCTCTTGTGTCAAGGACTTTTTCGAGCCAAGGAAAGCATTTCTATGTTTTCCTTTTTCAAGGTTGTTCTAAAAATGTGCAGTGGTTTAGTGGAATAGAAAATGTCTTCCTCCAACCCCTCATCATCCAGATCGAGTGCACGTGATTAAATTCATCAAACAATAATTTAAATTAAGCAATATAATTTTAACATCATTCAAATATTGATATTGTAATGAAAATTAAGTTACTATTATGCACTAACACTTACCTGATGTGGTGTTATGTCCAATGAGTTTCCATGATCAACTAGAACCATGGAAGGAGCAGGTGCCTTTCCACGGTCCTGAATGAACCATAACACCATAATAAAGTTAGAAAAATGAAACAGTAATCCATCATAAGCTCAGAATAATGTGAATGTCAGTAGTGGTCATTGAATGTTAACATACTGAATCGAAACATTTAGTTATTGTACGTAACACTTACCTGACAGGCCATAGAGTGTGACCTTCCATGGTCTCCCTCGACCATGGAAGTAGCAGGTGCCTTTCCAATGGCGCCACCCTGACATAATAAATCAATAAATAAACCTTTACCTCATACTAAATATTTGTAACATAAAAAAAAATGAGATATTGCATTAATATTCATTTTTACCTCGGAAGTAGAAGATACATGTTTTGCTGCATGTCGATGTGCAGACTCCTGCCACAGTTTAATGAGCATGCTATCAAATGGAAATATTAACAATAAGCACGAAAAAAGCGAATGCTAACATTGAATATCGAAACATCTTGTTATTGTAGTCATATTTATTTGCTATATTTAACTTTTACATGATGAGGCGTAGATTCTAACCTTCCACGATCACCTTGGGTCATGGAAGCAGCATGTGCCTTTCCACTGCCTCCACCCTAATGAAACGTCAATAGTCAATAATTGCATCATAAAAAAAATGAGATATTCATAGCAGTGTAATCCCCATGTAATCACATGGAAATATTCATAATAAGCATGAATAAAGTGAATGACAACAGTGGAAATTGAATGTTAACAGAAAAAAAATGAAACATTCAGTTATTGTAGTCATGTTTAGTTACTACATTTAGCATTTACCTGATGAGGCATAGTTTCTGACGGTAGAAGGTTCCCCTAGACTGCGGAAGGCACATCTATTCTATTTAAGTTGCAATCGATCAACAACTCTTCACCTGCAAGTATTGTTTTTATTGCACATACAAATATACGATGATGTTCACGTGCCTCGAATTCAAAATTTGGCTGCTTATTTGTTGTCACTGGTCATGTACTATTTATAAAGCCAACAATGCTTCCAAACTCTCTTGGTCTCCCATCAATATACATAGTCTCCCCTTTGTTTTTATTGTTTGCTTCTATTTGAATATAATTCACGGAAACTCTGTATCTCCGCATACTTCGAGTATATTAGACCAAGATCAATCAGTTATTGTATCTGTATAGTGGTCCTACATACTCCATCAATTCAATTACATTTCCATAGCGGACCTTTATTCCATCCATGGAAAATAGCCCCAATCCATGTAAGGATGAAGGAGCGATGCAATACATCCTCCCATTGATGAGGAAATCTGTGTCCACTTGAGGTAGCATATTAGGTACCCATCATTGCACTAGATGTTTATACCTCAATGGAAAATCAATGTCTCCTATGCTCTCAGCATCATAATTACACGACCCACCATTGGCAATAAAATATTTCATGCGTCTATGAAATCTTTTCCTTATATTTCAGATCTAGTTTATATAAATCCGGTAGATCTAGTACAACTCGACTCACTTTCAACCTCTCGGAGTATATCTTCATCATCACTTGAGGAAGATAGATCTGACAGATACATATTTGGTGGTACCTACACTCCATAAAACAAGAATAAACAAGACGATGCTTTCTCTCTTGTTTGAAAGTACACATTTACTTAGTTAAACATATTTACATCCCTCAAATCTAAGGCTTAGGAGGGACATGTCGAACCCTAGTGGATGTACTAGTGTTACAAATCTCAGCTGAATTGTTTGGTATCGGGAGGACGATTTGTGGCAGGAAGATACCAAGTTACAGTGCCATAACAAGTTGTCCATACGACACCACATTCATCATTGTAGGCTATGAGCTATTTTGTGGACTGAGTTTGCATATTTGGGGGTCTTTTTCTCTTGTGGGTAGAACAAAACCACTGGGAACAACAAATTAAGGAAGTTAACTAGTATATCACCCAGTTTTGGTCCTTCCAACACTGCTGGGCATATTATTTGCAGCCTACCCTCTTTCTTTGAATGGCATATTTTTGGCATCCTACCCTTCATTATTAAATTTACATGCTGGTATTTTATGCTAATGCATATGAAAACTATTTGTTAGTGAACTGTTTGGCAAAATCACTCAACTAAAAAACATTAATTAACTATATATCATCCCAACAAACCATAGCTACAGTGAGAGGGTCCACTCAGGAGTACATTGCAGCAGTGTCCGCAACTGTTTCATGTCAAACATCTTAACCAAATAATCAGTAAAATACTACAGCAGAGAATGCAAAATACATCAGCTAAGTATGAACCTTTTCATCGGATTTGCTTTGGCTACAACAAACTCCTGCAATATGCAGTAATTGGGCATGATGCCTTCCAATACAAACTTTTAGCACAAGTGACCATAATAATCACAAGTGAGCTACGTGGGCATCATCTCTTGTTATTTATTTGTTTATCCTAATGGTGTCAATGACCTTTTTAATAGACTGTTATTAAGGTTTCTATGCCTCTAAATAACTACAAGATATGCCAAATAAGGGGAGCACTCTAGTCTCTCAAGCAAGCAAAAAACCGAAGGATGCCACCTCAACACCTGATAGTCAAAATCATAGAGGTCATTGATACCATTAGGATAAATAATTAAATAAAAACATTCGGGACCAATGGGTTTGTCACAATTAAATGTGTGGGGAATGTAATGTAAGACCCTCAAACAACCCTTATACACCACATGTTCTTGATGCAAACATTCAAATCCTTGACAATTTAAGCCTTAACTTAAGTGAAATCAACAAGAGATATAAGTGTTGGAAACAACCAAACCATGACTACAATGATAGCTAAAAATATAATGTGCAATAAGACAATTTTAAAAATTCAAAAACACCATGCATACAAAGAAGAAATGAAGTCCATTTTCAAGGTCTCATGATGAATAGGATTGCCATTGATGACAACATAAAAGTAACTAACCATTCTGGAAAACATCTAAAAGTTTTTATGGCTTTCAAAAGTAAGGTCCAAAAGTTTTTATGACTTTCTTTTCAATCTTTATGACAATTGGAATGGACAGGCCCCACTCATAGCCAAATACTTTTGAGATATTTACAACTCATCAGAGTATGGTGGACCATATGATTCTCGAAATACATTGCATTCAACAACCCATGCCTTTGAATAAACAGACCTCGGGACCATGCATCTATTCTGATGCATGTGGACGTCTATGTGAGTTTTGACAAGCCATTGTCATTCGTTTTTAACGTAGTACCCAAGGATTTGAGCCTCAGTAAGCTTTGTCTACAAAATATCTTTGACCTGTTCGAGAGATTCTCCAACTTCTCGTTTTAGATTATAAATAACAGCTAGATCTAATGCTGTCAGGTTGATGCCGAATGACTGCCACCAATCTGTAGTCCAATCAGGTACCAACCATCCAAGATCCTCATGGATATGTGTCATTTGAAGTCCAAACTTTAGCATGGTATAATATCTTCTATCTATATTTTCTTTTCTCAAGAATTTCCACCGTAATTTTTTATATTTTTCATAAGTGTGTGTAGTACTTGGAAACCAGAGACTAGCATCTTGATGTGGCCATGCTTCCAAAGAACGTATATGGTTAATACAGTAGTATTGTTGGTCTAGTCATAGCCCGGGGTGAGGTGTAGAGCCCTACGTCGAGATTAATTTAAGATCTTGGTATAGGTGAGTTAACCAATTGCTTGCATTAGCTGATTTTCTCAGGGAGTTGTTGTAAATCATCTCTGGTACAATACTGGATCCCATAGGCATTCTTCTGAGTTCTGGCACTAGTCTAATAAGAGCATCAGATCCCTGTAAGTTAGCATCTAATACTTCAGCATGTCTCAACTCCCACTTAGGTTTCCAGTCTTGTATATAATCCAACCAACTCAGATTATCATTGAGAGTATAGATATGATTTTTTCCTTTGGTCCAAGCAAATATTTTCATTTTTACTTGTGGGTTATGGGCCCACTGGATTCCGCTTTGACCTTCTACGCTCGCTTGCTTCGTGCTCGCTTGCACCAGGCTCATTTGTTTCAGGCTCGCTTGTTATAAATTAATAGCATTCTCCTATGTCAAATATTCTCTTATTAGTAACCATTGTGGTACTTTGGTGCAAATGTTTTTCCTAACTCATTTTTTGTCCATATTGTGTGCCTATTGCCACCTGTCTATGTCAATGCATAAATCAACCTCTTCTTGGTCTATGGTTCTAGTTGGCCTTGTTTTGGGCCTTTTAGTGGTTCTCTAATGTTGCAGCCATAGTCATTGACACATTAAAACATCTTAGATCTAAACCTAAGGAGAATCAAGACTCGGAGTCAAATCACAGTGGCTAGTACCTCGTAGTCATCAGCCATCACTCGTCACCTTGCAAAGGTAAGCAGTGAGTACATGACATGAGTGAGTGGATCACTGAGTTTAACAAGGATGATTTCCTCCCAAATGTTGTTATTCAATTATTTATCCTAACGGTATCAATGAAATTTTTAATATATTGTTAAAAAGCTTTCTATGCCTCCAAATAAGTACAAAATACGCCAAATATGGGGAGCAATGTAGTCTCCCAGGCAAGCAAACAACCGAGCCTTAAGTTTCCTGGAGTAGAATAGCAGCAAAGCAAGAGCAATGGAACATGAGAGTGAGTCCTTACACTCATATTTTCTCTTCATACCCCATCTTAGAAGCTCATATAAAAAGATGAACAAGGATAAGGTTGAGTCTACAGAAGCCAATCTTAAGTTGCAACATGAGTTTTCAGCATACTTTGCCTTGTGCCTCAAATTAGATCAATCACACCATGCAAGACTCGAGTCAAGACTCTCATCAAATGAGAAGGGCTTATAACATGAATACTAGAACACTAATTGATTATGTCTTTGAAATAATGGACAATTTATGAGACCCAACTCAAAATATGACCAACGTCCAATTATTTATCATAAAGAAGTATCTACTCCATTCAATCAAGGATAATCGACAATGGGAAAATCGTTATTGAATTTACATCCATTGTTGTATTCCATTTTACTAATTGCAATCATCCACTCGACCTGATCGTATTTTTGCAATGGACTGTCCAGTTGATTACACTGTAATTTGTGTAGTGGTTCCATAAATTGGGAAAGATGTAAAATAAAGCTGCATCTAGAATGAAAGGCACATAAAGACAGTCAACTTTGAACAAATTGAAAACAATTGGAAATTTGGGATGGGAATGAAAAGCTCAAGCATTGGCATCATAGTGATGAATATTATGAAGAGTCTGCATTCTCATGATGGATATTATACAGCAACATAAAGTTATTCCAACTTCATAGCAATGCACAAGTTCTCACTACACATTCAACTAGAGCCACAGAGATAGAGATAGTGAGCAATTTCAAATGCCCACTAAAGGTTTGAGGTGATGAAGGATGTTAAGAATTTATTGATTTTTTTGCAAAAAACTAAGAAGGCTATGGATATCCTCCCCCCCCCTCTTCAAGTGGCAACCATAAGGATTAGCCCAATGCTTCGACATGGCGGATTTTAATTGACATAATATTCAGCCAATATTTGTTTGTACACCTTGTCCAGAGCTAATATAATTTAAATTTTGTTTTGTTGTGCAGGGTAAAATGAGATAATTTGAGCAGAGTTTGGCATTGTCAAGATGTCTCAGCAGATGTTGGGGGGTCATTTGAAATAGCCAAATGAATAGGTGAGAGTGACCAGGGAGCAGGGTAGGCAGGACTGGGAATTACCAAACCGTCACTATGGTAAATTAATGAGAGACCTAGAGTAGGTGATTCCCTAACGAGGTGGGAACCAAGGAGGGGATTGCTGAAGACAATGACGGGGATTGCGGAAGAAGGTGACAAAGTAGTCTATGTGACAAAATAGTCTTAACGCTGAGCAAAATTCTCGAAGCATTAGACTACTCCATGAACAATCTAACATAGAGGGAATTTACAAGCAGGTGAAACTGATGTGAGTCTATTTTTAATAACATTTCCCGTAATAATATCTAGAGGGAAATGAACACAAGTGCATATTTTCTATCAAAAGGAATACAATTTACATCTTACACAAGTTTTCTTATGGAATCTATTGATGGTGTTCAAAGCAGTGATATCTAGAGCACTTTCAGGGCTAAAAGTTGAAATTCAAGACCTCGTTTGAAGCAATCACATTAATATCACAAATTAAAACAGCTATCATATCCAAAACCTGCATGAAAATCCAAATGAGCTTAACATACCAAATGATAATTCACATCCTGAGCATTGATACCCAAAAACATAGTGTTTTATTTTAAAAAATTATTAAAATTTTCACATACAACTTGGAAAGCAATCTGGTTCAAATTCCAAAACCAAAATCCAAAAGATAGGCACAATATGATTGAGACAATCATTCTTCTATGGCCATGAAGGTTGAACTATGCCTTCGAATCATGGGCAAACAACACAAGAAATGCTTGCAGGATAACAGAAAAGCCTCAAACTCTCACCAGCTCAAATCAAGAGAATGTGGCAAAAGGCGGAGATACAAAACTGCTTAAACCAAAATTAGGATTACAGCTAAGCTCCAAACTCACATCAGCTCAAACAAAGGAGAATGTTGCTACTGGCAGAGATATTTAAAACTGCTTAAAATCAAAATTAAATTGCAGGCATAAACACCCTCAATATGTGATAATGAGCACATATCTAATTCATATTCCTAGAATCCACTTGCACCAAAATATCCAAATAAAACTGGTTTGCAACTGTTTTCGAAAACCCTGTCAATGAACTTTGGATCACTATTTCTATGTTAAATAGAACTACAGCCTTTACATCAATCAACAACAAGCATTCCATGTCTGTTGGTTTCGTTATAAAATAAAAACCACCCAATTAACAAATGAAATCAACAACACCTAATTCACACCCAAAAATGCAGAAATTCAACTCAATAGAGGAGGGTTTCCACTTACGGTTGCCATTGAGGGTCTGCAGGGATATGAAGACACGACCGGAGTGGGTTCCACCAAAAAATACAATTCAATAGTGCTCGTTGCAAATCCAAATGAGGACAGGGCCGGAGCGGGTCCAACCAAAAGACCAAAGGAATGCACAGTCCATACTCGTAGAAAACCGGACCGGGTGCCACCAAAATCCCAAAGGTACACACACAGTGAAGGAGGTCACGGCCCAAGAGCCGGTTGCAAGGGGTTTCGTTGAACCCAACAGTTGCAGGGGGGTTCCGTCGAAGCCAACATAACAACAGAGCTCATGCGAGAGGTATGAAAGCACAATGAAGGAGGTCACGGCCTAAGAGCCGGTTGCAGGGGGGCGCCGTCGAACCCAACAGTTGCAGGGGGGTTCCGTTGAGCCAACACAACAACATAGATCATGTGACAGGTATGAAATCACAGTGAAGGAGGTCACGGCCAAAGAGCCAGTTGCAGGGGGGTTCTGTCAAACCCGACAGTTTCAAGGGGTGCCCGCGTCGAAACAAACAATGCAACAAAGCTCATGCGACAGCGACAGGTATCAATTGTTTTGCAGTTATGTTTTTTTTCTTGTTTAAACAATAATATTATATATTAATAATTGTATTGTATTATATATTATATATTAATTATTGTATTTTATTATATATTAATAATTGTATTGTATTAGGATTAATAATTGTTTTGTATTATTAATATAATTATATTGTGTTATTAATAATTCATAATGGAAAATATACTATTGAAGGTATGAATTCTCACAAAAGGCCCAACAGTTAGGGTGGCCATGATGATTCATGATGATTCTGGGAGGTAACTCATTAACCAATGTTGTATTCCTAATAAGTTGTAGAGAAATTTGGGAGAGAGTAGACTCAGATCCCCGTACCTCAATGGCCAATGGAGTAACCACCCATGAAATTAAGAAAATTCCAAAAATCCCTTGCCAACGTTGGGCCACCTTTGACTATCGAATGAAGGCCACTTGACAATCCTCATGAAAATTGACACACGCACATAGGGTCATCCTATCCTTCCACCGTTCATATGGAAATTGCAATAGGATTTGTGGTATGGAACACGATGGATCTCTCTCCCATTAATTCGATGGTGCATGTACTTTGTCTATTGACGCTTGCCTTGGTTCAATGGATGTTTCATGGAGTATTTGTATGGTTTTAAAGTTTAGGGGAGGTGACATTGCATCCACCCATCTATTTTTTATACCACGCCTATTGGCATATTGCAAGCTTAATTTGATAAATAATAAAGTACATAATTTAGTCATTTGAGGATGTGCAAGAAATCAACCAATTGAAAATATTTTATCAAATCTTACACTCTGAGGAGATTCATTTTCAAGTTGGGGTCATGAGGAAGAATGATAAAGACTATATGAAGAAGAATGATAAAGCTAACATTTTTTATTAACCATTATTTAAATAAAATTAAACACATGTTAAATATTTTTGATAACTTACATAAATGAATTATAAAATATCAAACACATTTCTTCATACATAAAATCTCTATATCTTACCAAACTTGGATTGTTTGTATCACTAATCCCAACAAAACATTTGACACACTTAAAAAAATCTTTAACACTAACAACACTCGCATATTTTTCAAATTTAACCCACACACTTATAAAAATGCTCTTCACCACAAATAACGCATTTATATTTACAGTTAACATCACATTGGCATGCATTTCAATTAGCGACATAAGATCCCATTGTTTGTCATCTATTTAAGTTTTCATAATTTCATTTGCAAGTAATTTTGTATTTTCCACGGTTAATTACCACCATCAAATAAGCCTATAAGCAAACATATTTTGCACAATATAACTTTACAAGGTTAGTGCAGTGGAAACTTCCTCAGAGACCAATCAGTAGCCATGACAAGGTTGTCCAATTTTGAGTTAAATATCACTAATGCTATTACTAGTTAATCTATCATTGCATTAAAAATAGGAACATTGAAGACAATATTGTTCAAAATATTATATTGACAATTTAAGTTACCAATCCATTTGTATAAAACTAATGATAATTGTTCTAATATGAAATAACCCAAGAATTAACACATAAATCTAGATAACTTCATTTTGTATCTTGCTCAATCGACACTGCATGTTCGATTCAAATTACCATTAACACTACAACATCCAAGAACAACCACGCTACTGCACATGTAGAACATAATTAGATTAGAATGTAAAATTAGTCACAGCAGATCTAATGAACAAGTAAATCAATCACAACAGATGAATATAGAAAATATGGTGTAAAACTGTGCAAAACATGCAGCAGTGCTTAATATCCCAATAAGGGTGAATAATTACAATACAATCTGACCATGTGAGTGAGCAATTCGAATTGACTAAGTAGGCCATTCGAATCACTGAATGGAGTAGCTTGACTCCAACTAGGATTCCTCATCATCAATCGGTGGTGCTCATCAATGCACAAGAACCAGTCATCCAGGTGTCAATCTGAGTCTAACTGAGTGTAACAATTGTAACTGAAGTGTGTAGCACTGATTAAGGGAAGGAGGCTCAGTGGGGGGCGCATGGGAGACTAACTGAAGTCGAAACAAGTCATCTAGTCAATCTGGAGGTCCAACGGAAGTGAAACAGTCAGTCGGGAGTGAAACTAGCCTCAAATCAGGGAGAATCGGAGCTAACTGAATGTAACTGAAGTGGAACTGCAATGGTAGGTGAAGAAGTGCGCCCTTCTCTGGCAGTAGGTGAGAAGTGGGCGCCTTCCAGACTAGGAGGGATAAAACTATGAAGTAAGTGGCTCCCGGGTGCTAGAATAAGGTGGGTAAGGTGCTGGAGGCATCACATGGTGACTAGGCTGCATGCAAACCCTAGAATTTGCATGCAAGGTCCTGAAAATGATGATGTGGATATCCGAACACCCCCCCTCAAGCTAGACTATGATGTGTAAAAAAAAATAATGTAGGGCCCTGGTTACTAAGACCAAAGGTCACCCCAATACAATAATAATCCAAACTAATAACCGTCAATAAACCAAGGAAATGGGGAAAACCTCATGGGAAAAATACCCCCCCTCAAAATAGACTATAGCACACCAAAAGATTTAACTGCTCCAAAATCAAGTAGATATGTCTGGAGGTATCTTACTCTTGGGAGTAAATGGATCATGCTCCAAGAACATGTTCTTGAATTCTCCATCAGTGGATGCAAGCGAATGTGGAGACTTTAAGAACTTGCTCTTCATACCGAAAATGGTGAGAACAAATCTGAAAATATGAGGATGATCCTGGAACCTGTGATTCAAACCAAGTGAGGTAGGAATAGCTCCAATCGGATCAAATAGATATTGAAACTTGAACTTCTTATCAATAGAAGCTAAATCAGCTCCAAAAATAGATGAATGGTTTCTTGAGATCTCCTTTGAACCAACAAGGGTGAGATCAAAACCAAAATCAGCAAAAAATGCATGAGAATTGAACTCAAGCGAATGGTAGTGCTCGTCATCTTCATTAAAACTCTGAGAAACTTTGCAAATGATAGAACATAAGTTTATAGAAGGCATGCAATCAAGGAGGGCGAATGCTTCACCTCCAAAATCAGATTTTGCGTCCAAAACTTCAAGTAGATCATTATTCTGCATGCCGGAAAACTCATGTGAAAGAGAGGATTCAAGAACCTCTTCGGAATCTAGAGTATGAGCTGGTTTATCTTGCTCAGAATTCGAAATAGAATACTTTGAGAGAGTGAGTTTTGAATCTACATTTTCTTCTTCATCTTGAACAATTGTTGAGGCCAACACATGATCGGAAAGAACACATAAGGAGATCTCACTGGGCTTGTTCTCCAAAAGGCTAGCATGATCCTCTTCTTCCTGCTTTCCAAATTCTCTGTCAAGTTGGACCCATAGATCACTTGGATTTTCAGCAGTATTACTGAGGTGGCGCATACAAGGAGACATAGCAAGACACATTGCTCCAAAAGCTCTATCACAATCATTGAGCCAATCATTCTCCTCTTCATCGGAATCAAAATCTCTTGTATTACCAATGCACATATCAAAAAGACATTGTCTCTTCAAGAATGAAATCATCTTTGGTTTCCATTCATCATAGTTGAATGGAGTAAGAATATTTTGTGAAGAAGAAGTCTCCATATTTGCATTAGCGAATGCACATGGAGGAAGTAAGAAACCTGCAAATCACACAAAAACAAACACTATGTTTTCAGCCTTGCATGTACATGAGCGAATGCACATGAGATTTTGCATGCCGCTGCTGAAATATATTGGTGAGCAAAGATTGCTCTCTCTTCATGTAGAACACCTGTAAAAAATAAATCTTGTCCCTGTCATGGCTCTGATACCATGTAAAATTAGTCACAGCCTATCTAATGAACAAGTAAATCAATCACAACAGATGAATATAGAAAATATGGTGTAAAACTATGCAAAACATGCAGCAGTGCTCAATATCCCAATAAGGGTGAATAATTACAATACAATCTGACCATGTGAGTGAGCAATTCGAATTGACTAAGTAGGCCATTCGAATCATTGAATGGAGTAGCTTGACTCCAACTAGGAGTCCTCATCATCAATCGGTGGTGCTCATCAATGCACAAGAACCAGTCATCCAGGTGTCAATCTGAGTCTAACTGAGTGTAACAAGTGTAACTGAAGTGTATAGCACTGATTAAGGGAAGGAGGCTTAGTGGGGGGCGCATGGGAGGCTAACTGAATTCAGAACAAGTCATCTAGTCAATCTGGAGGTCCAACGGAAGTGAAACAGTCAGTCGGGAGTGAAACTAGCCTCAAATCAGGGAGAATCGGAGCTAACTGAATGTAACTGAAGTGGAACTGCAGTGGTAGGTGAAGACGTGCGCCCTTCTCTGGAAGTAGGTGAGAAGTGGGCGCCTTCCAGACTAGGAGGGATAAAACTATGAAGTAAGTGGCTCTCGGGTGCTAGAATAAGGTGGGTAAGGTGCTGGAGGCATCACATGGTGACTGGGCTGCATGCAAAGTGCATGCAAACCCTAATTGCATGCAAGGTCCTGAAAATGATGATGTGGATATCCGAACATAGAAAACTAATTTTCAAATATAACCAAGTTAATCAACAAAATGAACATATGGTGAGTGCATTTACTTTAACCTAAAAACATTGCGTACCTCTACTTTTCAACAATTAAATGTCATTCATCTTCATCTTCATCCAACTCAACATTTGTATCAGGACCTAGTTCTGAATAGATATTGATGAAAGGATCATTCACATCATCATCAACATCAAATTCATCTTCGCTACTATAGTCATCCATATCGTCAATGAGATCATCGTCTGCTGCATTTGCATGATCAATCTCTTCAACTTCTTCATCTAACACATCGACTGCAGCCTAATCTAAATCATCCTCATTGTCTTCTTCTTCGTGATTATCTTCATCATCTAGTACATGATTATACTTTACTGGTGTTCCTCTTGGATCATATCGAATAACGTATGACCAACCTGCTTTACCTGGTACCTTGGAGTAGTAGACTTGCTCACATTGACTTCGAAGAGCTTAAGGCTCTGTACCCGGTTCAAATTCCCTTGTATTAACAATGGTAAATCCATTAGCATGCTCAATAACAGTTCTTTCAGGATCACGTTCATGCATCCATATCTTGTACCACTTCACCTCAAACAAAACTATTTTAAAGGAATTAAAATCACAATCAATAATGTCTTCCAAATTCCCATAGTACCTATTCTCGGTTTCTTCTGGATGTCTATCAATTATAGAGGAAACATTGGTGACCTTAAACACTGTAGTTATCCCACAATCCAAGGTTTTCCTGTTATCATCCAACTTTTTGATACAAAATTTACAACCATTACACCACATATCCTTGTGATGTTTCAACTGCAACATTGGCAACAGGTTAAAAATACATTGTCAATTAATAAAAGTCATATAAGAGTTAGTAAATATAATTGAAAACTTAAACAAACTAAATGTAATTGGAAAAATGGATCGAAGTAACTAGAAATAATGTACTGGGTAAAAAATTTACTTGCATTTTTATCTTTTAAACCATATTCTAAATCAACTTCGCTTTGCGACGTAAGATCAGGAATTTGATGTCGAAGACGATGAGCTATTTTAATCATGTTACTGACCCCTTCCCATGATAACCTATCGAAGAATCTTCACAATCTTTTATCCAATGCCTCATCTAATCAAGGTTGTTTGCAATGTATAAATGTAAAGCATCCCACACTCGACCAACTATAGGATAAAATAACAATTTAATATCATTAATTAGAACAATATTAAAGGCACATATAAGTTTAATATAAAAGTTGAAAATGCATAATTATTAAAGAGTTAAAAATCAGTATGATAATATAAAAGTGGAAAAAATAAATGTTTAACATATTAATTCAACAACGTATAATAATAATTACCTTTCACAGTCCTCAATGTACCTCTCCCCAATAGGACCTCCCCTTCAAATTTGTTGATGGAGTCGAGATGCCAAATGCAAGGCACATTCATATTTTCTGCTAATTTAGGTAGATATTCACTAATGTACACCATGCATTGATATACCATGTATCCTTCAACCATAGAACCCTCGGGACGCGCTGTTTGTCTAACAAAATCCTTCAATGACTTCAATTGCTTCTCCACCATCCACATCGACCTTGTGTGTATTGGTCCACATAATTCAATCTCCTCAACTTGGTGTATGAGGCAGTGTTCTTGTGCATTGAAAAATGCTGGAGGTAGATATTGTTGCATTTCACACATTAGTCGAGGAATTTCTCTCTTCCAATGCCTTATATCTTCTTTATGGATTTCTTTTGATGAAAGCCACCTACAAATGATGCAATAAAACAATATATCAAGGCATATATAATATTTGCGGGAAAAACATAACATGTCAATAAGTTCTGCTACAAACCACAAACCAAGTACATTTTCCAACTAAAACATTACTTACCTCATGTATTTTCCAAGAACATAAATAATATGTTTTATGTTGTTGTCAAAGTCGTCTGGGAGAGATAAAGGTAGAACATACTGTATCAAAAAACACATAAGTATTAATATTTATTTCAAAATAACAGAATAAAATTAATAAAATATTGCATACCGATAATGAAATATATTATAGAATCATGAGTACCTTAATGAATGTATGCCAATCATGTGTTTTAACCCCTGCAAAATCACCTTTTTTCGTCAGGATATTCTTTATGTTTGACGAAAAACCCGTCAGAAACCTGATATTTTTTATGACCTCTTTTACAATATTGCTTTGTTGCTCCGTCAAGCACCAAGGAAGACTAATATTATGTTGATAGCCATCGCAATTAGAATTAACGGTCACACTTTGCAATGCGTGATTAGCTTCTTGGAGGTCACTACAAATCTTTCAAATTTTTTCTTTGCCAGTCCTTCCATCTAATATTCGCCATAACATTTTTGTTATGTTCTTCCCGATATGCATTGTGTCAAACAAATGAACTATTCATAGGTGCTCGTAGTATGGAAACCTACTGAATTGAATCGAGTAAATTTTGATTCGTCGTGTGCCTTAACGACAATCATGAAACATCAACAAAATCAAATTAAAACTAATTAATCAATATGGTATAACATATCGCGTTGAACATAATTCAATACAAAAAACAATTGGCATACCTTGACGATTTCTATTATATTCCACCTTCCATAGGTGAGGTGTCATTCTTCATTGTTTTTTTCCATTCTCTTCTTTACCATTAAATTTTTCTTTGTCTGTAGTTCGATAAATATGGTTCTTAGGAAGAAAGTGCCTATACTCATCGAACACTTCCTTTGCTAAACTCCTTGAACGACGAGATTTTATCCTGGGACCGCAAAATGGACATGCAAATTTACCCTTGGTTTGAAGACCTACGAGATATATGAATTGGTGTAGCAAATTAGAATTACAATTTAAAATAATGCATGATATTATCAACATCTATATAAAATATTAAGGAACAAAAGAAAGTAACAACATACCACAAAAATGTGTTAACCCGGGAGCATCATGAATTATAAATGCAAGTATTCCATGGAAATGAAATAGTCTTTGCCCTATTGGTCTAGAAATATCATACATAGTGACGCCAACCCATAACTTCAACAACTCATCGATAAGAGGCTCAAGATATACGTTCATATCTTTAACCTGGTACTTTCCTAATTGGTCAAACATACATTTTTATTATATTTAGTGCCTATATGTCGTTATGTATAAAAGACATAATTATCATGCACGAAACAAATCAATGAAATATTTATTGATCAGAATTTCAATTAAAAAAATACCTATTAATTAAATACTTGGAACAATCATTGCCAACATTGTGTGCTCTCTCTTCATCGACATCCAAGGAGGAAGGTTATTGTTTATAACAAAAACAGGCCACACTGAGTAGGTAGAACGAAGCTCTCCAAATGGATTGACACCATCAGCTTCTAAAGAAAGTTTAACATTACGAGGATCTTCATTAAAAATTGGCCACTTTTCTTCGAAGTAACTCAATGCAGAACCATTTGGAGGCATTCCAAGAACATCGTCGCGACTTCTGTTCTTTGCATGGAAATCCATAAAGTGTGCTATACGTTGACACCTAAACAACCACTAGAAACGTGGGATTATCGAAATATAACAAAGAACTTTTTGAGGGACCTTTTTTGTCACTTTATCGGTTCGATACCTACTTGTTTGACATTGTGGGCATTCATTTTCTAATGCATATTGTCCATAATATATGATATGATCATTAGGACATGCATCAATAGCTTGATACTCCATACCAAATGCTTTCATAATGACATATATCTCTCGATATGTGCATGGTAAAATATTTGAAGTTGGTAATAGAAATTCACCTAACAATCTACAAAATTCAAAAGAATAAATCAATGAAAACAATATTAATCATCAATATCGCATCCAAACTTTACACATTAGATAACAATAGCAAAAATATAGGAAAAAATTCAACCCTTTCTATAGATATTGTGAACATGCAGACAAAAATAAAAAACAAATTACATACCTTAGTATCTGTGTTAGACAGGTCTTTGATAATCCATTCAAAACCTTCAAGTTCACTAACAACAATATAGCAGATAAAAGATTTGTTTTTGAGCCTTCATAAAGAGGTTGACGTGACTTCTCAAGTAGAGGATCAACATCATCACTATCATCCTGGTTGTCCTCATCCATTAGATCAAATGTGTCTTGGATCAATTGTGTGGACCCAACTTTCTAAACTGGTAAAAATTTAAACTTTTTAACCGTGGATGATAATAACAGACTAATTCCTCTTTTAACATAACGTTGATTAATTATCCGTTAAAAATATGGAACATATATAAACCTTATTTAAGCTATTAATTTTAATACCAAGATTTCCGACAATGCTTGTTAAATAATTCTCATTGTAAATTATTGTTCACGCCCTTTCAATCTAAGCCTATATTTTATCAATAACGCATCCACGTGTCTTACCATCCTTACCTTGAACTTTTTCTTGGAATTCCTTGCTTAATAGTAGTGAACAAATTTGTACATGCTGAAACTATTAATACACTTCTATGCCATGGATAACATGGTCAACTAAGAAAAGCATATTTCACCTAAGCTTTAATTGACACAACATATATTCAAACAGGCTTAATCGCACTATTATAGTTATATACGTAAATGAGAGACAAATACATAAACAAGGAGGTGTATATACAGGAGAATAAGGACGATAAGAGACACCAACCTACTATCAATGAATTTAAAACACACTTGCATCTACTTCCAATTAAAACACATAGATGCCTAGATAGTTCAATATTAAGCAAGACTAAAATAGATTTTTCCAACTTATTTACATATGTAAACCAGAAACAACGTTATAAATACCACCTTCATAAAAATGCCTAAGGTATTCAATTTTTAAAACAACCAAATCTGAGATTATAATAAAGACACATCATCAAGAGAGATATACACAAGAATACATACCAAGAGACCAAAGTAACGTGGTTCACCCGTACACGGGCTAGTCCACAAAGGTGTGTGCATCCTTTATTATTAGGCAAAAATTAATAGGATTACAATGAGCAATATGGTTGCTATGACAAGATTCCTTTTCCTTCCATTAAGCTTCTATAACATAGAGCTTTTCATGAATCAGCTATATACACCATTATAAATGAACTAGCATATAGGTATTATTTAATACTTTGAACCTTATCCTTGAAAATAAGGAAAAGTTACATATAAGATAAATGACTAGCATTTTTAATCCTATAATAACTTCTACTTTACATATATGACTGCACCCCTTATATGGCCTTTATACTTACTTGTGTGCATATACATCTTATCTTCGTATATATAAAACCTTGGTCAACCTTTATATGGTAATGAAACAAACTAATGTAACTTCTTATTATATAGTAATGGAACATCACATATTATATAGCATCCTTATTTTCCCTTAATTAGCAAATGGACAAAAGTAATAAAGGTACAAGGTCAGGGTTCATCCTTCAAGTCGCACGTACGGAGTATAAATCCATATGGGATAAATATGTCAAAGAAATTAAGCAATGGTAAGAATATCATATTTAAACATTGCATAATAATTAAAAGAATATTACAATTTCTTGCAACGCATGGTTCTTACCAAATTAGAGAATCGTTCCCTGAACTGGCTTTGTCATGCATCGTTCCATCAAACACCATGCAATAAAATATGAAATCTACACTATCAGATATGTACTTATTCAGGGATAGGTTTTCAATCCTTGCTCAATTCATCAAAACACTCATCATTCAATGTATAGCATTTATATATAAGGAAAGACTATAAAGAGTTGTATTTCCAGATCTCCATGAATTCTTCGCTGGCATTCAACATTCAATGTTTAATTCTGTATATATACTTATCATAATACATCATACCTGCGTAAATCTTCCCCTGCAAACAGAAGCAGAGATTTATAAAGTCATTTGCCAAGATATGTAAAATTTACATACTGAGACCTATATCCCATCGCCAAGGTCTAATGGAAATTGTCGAGATAGGAGAAAATCTCTGGATCACCAATTTGCTGAGTTATATGATAACTCTGATTATCGAAAACAGGTGGGTTACGTTTTACCCAGTCTCAAATCGATGTATCAGTCACAACAATGTTTTCACAAAACACAGATCGTACATTTTCTAAGTCTGTAGATGAATATTTCACAATGAAATACCTCCTAATGCAAGGATAGTGGCATTTCCTTCTCTTGGCGCCAATCTGATAACAAGATCAACAGGAAGCATACCTTTGCAAACCTAATAAAATGAAGATCAACATGAATCCATGAACACTCTTAACGCAGATCTAAAATTCAACAAGCAGTCATACACAACTTAACGTAGATCTAGTAAACAAGATCCACTCGCAGCATATGTAAACATTTAAGAAAACGCACAGGGAAGTCGAGCTCTCTACGAGATGTCCCTTCCCACCCATAACACATCATGGATAAAATATATACAGAGTATACCTAGCGTACCACTAGGTTTATCTAAAGCTATTCGCATTTTGGCAGGATTGAATTAAGTATTGTTCTTCTCTTCGATCTTTGGATACCATCCAGAACACCGAAACCCCATAGAAACCAAATCAGAGTTCATAAAAGCAAAAACGTAGTCATTTCCAGAGAAATAACGAAGCACCACATAAATCTTCCACGAAGATCTTTTAAAACAGATAGCACCTGAATTAAAATCGAATAACCCGCAGATCGAATGGATGACCATACACTGATTTCATAATAGCACAGATTTCCCAACAATGCCACACTGATCTACCACCACGATACCATACAGACCTCAAAAGAAAAATAAGCAACTCAATAATTGAATAATACGAAGATCAAACAGATGAATACAGTGTAGTTATTCAAACAAGGATCACGCTTATCTAAAAGATACACAACAGAGATAACCTAGGGATCGAGCTCTCTCCTAAGTTGTCCCTTCACCAAACACTCCATGAGAAGAGATGCAGAGCCGTCTTTCAACTAAGACTGGAAACACATCTCAATGTAAATGATATGCAACAGATATTTTCATATCTCCGTGGTTCTTTCCCCCTTTTCTATCCTTATCGTTTTCCTCCACGGGAAGTGTGTGTACACCATTCCAAATTCCCAGCTTCTATTTCCCTCTCAATATCACTATGTATCCCTCATACTACAAACTCTCCTTCATATGAAGGGAGTCTTACCCTCTTCTGTCGCGGCATTTGGAGGCAGTTCAAGGACAAGTGGAGGCTCTCATTTCTTCCTAGTTCTCCAAGAGATTCCTACTAACGAAAAACATTACACTCTATTTGTTTTGTCATTTAAAACGGAAGAATAAGAATACATATGGAGGTCGTTCCCTCTACATGTTCATCGTCTTTTACCAAGATCATCACGATTTCTAGGTGATACAAGGCCGCGTTGTCATTCTCTTGGGAGCATACCTCCTTTCTTACTTCTTTGGTAATGAAAGATCATAAAAGCCATGGTATCCCATCAAGTGGAAAATGCCCCTAAATAATGAGACAAAACTCCCCTACCGAAAACTCGGGTTGTCCTTCTAGGTATTTATGATTAAAAACATACATAGCAGTTTCTTCTACAAGATACCAGCTACCCTTGAGTTTGAGGTTCTCCACTATCGTAATGATGGCAGAGTGGGCCTAACATTAACTTCCACTTCTCCTACTAAGGTGACAACTTCATAAAATTTCTCAAACATGATCACCATTAACAAATTTCTTAGCGCTAAAGCTTCAAGGATGAACAACTTAGGTTTTGGCGATCCATGTGTCCTCAAGGAAAGACAACTTCGATTTAGTCGACACCACATCAATGTCAATTATAGTTATGGCATTTTTAACCAAAACATCGTTTCTCTAATAGATTGTATATGTACAGGTTTGTTTAGTCTTTCCTTTATAAAATTTTGTCTTAACTCCAGTTTCATATTTATATGTATTCACGCAATTACATAGCCCTTAATATTACCTTTTAAACTAATATGTCAAAAATTATGGGTTTAACCAAATATATTTATAGGTTAAGTTCCATATATATATATGAAAATAGGCTAAGCTTTTCCTTTTCTCTATACTCATGAATATAATAATATTCTTCATAGTATTTATCTTACTTGCATATGTGTTCAATTACTTATCATGCCATGGAAATAATAATAATAGGGATGGGAATAGTATAAATTTCTGGGTTTTCCTTAAGTGGTAATTTGTATTTCTCAGGCACTCATGTGTTGGATTTGAGATATTCAATATTACTTGGGATCATCACTTTGTTACTTAGATTTTTGCTAAAAGTCAAGTTAATTGAAGTTTAATCAAGCTTGCGATGAAAAACCGTTCTCCCAAATTTATGATGACGACCTTTAAACTTTTAAGGTTTTTACATGTAAACTTACCCTCCTCAAGTGCCCGAGGTACTAGGTCATCATCCATCATCTAAATTTAGATTTCCGGAAGGCTAACATGCCTTTCACCTTCTCCCTTGGTGACTTTACCCTCTGGGCATTTAGTTGTGTCCATCTTAAATTTAAATAAAATTTTAATAGTAAATCATGACAATACTTTCAAGGTCTACTGGTGGGGCCTTGGCCTTGAGCTCCTCACCATGGCCGTTCACACCATTATTTTTATAAAATAATAATAACCATAATAAGGTCAATTTGTAGGGATGTTACACACTCCACCCCTTAAAGATAACACCGTCCTTGGTGTTCAACGGTTTGTCTTACGCATCCTTAACTCATCCTTCACTTGCTTTGTTCTTTTGCTTTGGTCATCTTAACATTTTTGAGATTTCCGCAAGCTCTTATCATTCATAACCTGCACATTGTACAGCTTATACAATAGCTTCCACCTTCTCCAATATAACAAGGTGCATATGAATTTTCAAAACAATAAATGTTTGTCAATCATCCTCATACCTGAGGGAATATTTTCTTGCTCTAGCATTCATGACATTCACATATAAATACATCCATTAGTCAAATTACAAGACAATCATTTATATCATGAAACAATTCTTTCAACGAAACTTTGTTTGCTCATCAAACTCTTTTGCACTTCAACAATCATGGAGACTTTCATACAAAAACCTTTATGTATTTCCGCAATCGTGGGGACTTTCCATACCTATCCTGCTCATGTACTTCAGCAAGCATGTAGACTTTCATACACAACACTCTTTTGTATTTCAGTAATCATGGAGACTTGCATACCAAAACACGAGTCCTTTGTAACTGAGCAAGAATATGATAGTCTTACTCTGCAACTCATTACATAGCTTCCCCTCATCGAATATTCTTGTGGGCTCAGTTCTAACACCACAAAGAAAAGGTTAATTCTCCTCAGAGAACCTCTTGTGTGCTCCATTCTAACAACACAAGGAAAAAAAAAAATTGTGAGCCGCCTGCTCAATTCGATGGATATAAAGATTGCCTAGGTCTTTTGGGTCAGTGTAACATTCAACGAGCTGCCTGCTCTATTCCACTTCCATGGGAAACATGACCACAATTTAGGGAAGTTGCACCCTGCAACGGCTAGTAAGTGAGTGCAAGATGCGACCTCTACTTGAGTCCATGAAATATTATTTTCCCCTCAAACTTTCTCATTTGAGTCCAAGAAATATATTTTTTTGTAACAATCATTTAGTATTTCCTACATGCCACACGCGACATAATAGCAACAAAATATTTAACGAATATATTCATCTGTTTATTTTAAGATGATTACACATCATAAGTCTTATCACCAATCATGATTCCTAAATCCTGTAAATAACATGTAACGAAAATCATTACTTACTTTTGAGCGACTTAACTCAACTTCTCTGTATAAGTGCTTTTATAATCAACGTTCTTTCTTGATCTTGTCGTCCACCGAACTTAATATCACTTCCTGAAATGTCGGTATACCAAAAAATTTCTTTGCTTCAAGTGCTCAACCATTGAATATATTAGTTCTATAGCATTACGCACATGCTCATCGAATTAACTTGTGCATCCTCTTCAATTCATCCTGATGCAAACTCTTCTGCTAACAAATAAACATGTTAGTTTCATAATTTATAACGGCTAGTTGTACATAGATTCATTTCAAATTGAAGACTTTTCTCAAATAAATTTAGATGTTTAAAATATTTCATGCTCAATCATTTACAAAAAGATTAGGATTCTTCTTTTCTTAAAATCAAACTCCTACTATTTACAAGATCCATTAACTTGGTGCACAATAATCTTTATTCGAAAATATTAACAAACCTTAGAATCATTCGCATAATAAAATTATTTAAGCTTCTAGAAAACACTGCTTACAATACATTTTAAGGCCTTTCCTTATAACTTTAAAAATAAATAAATAAACAAATTCTGAAATGAAATACAATCGTTGTTAAGTAATAGCATTCGAACCTTTAACAAAATGACGATACTTATCAATAATGTATTCAAGTAACCTCTAAACTTCACTTTCTAATTCTCATATTCTTTTTAACATGCTTAGTTCTAAACATGACACATTTTATTGAAACACAATATGATCTTTAGGAGTATAACTATCCTAAAGGGTGACCATATTATTCATTCTACGGTGATGAATGCTTTTATTTACAATATCTCAACATTTATAATCTAGCCTATATTTTGGGATATCCTACCACTTCATATGGATATAAAAATAACTTCACATTGATATAAAAGTAACTTCCTATATATCTCAATGTAACTTCACATATATAAGAATATATATCCTACCACTTCATATGTATATAATTATATCTTCACTTTTATATAAAAGTAATTTCACATATACATAAATGTAACTTCACATATATAAGAATATATATACTGCACTTTTAGTTAAGGTCAAAGTATTATCATTAGTATCCAACATCAAAACAATTCTCATTTACAAGGGTCAGCCAAATCTTATCAAATTGAAGATACACAATACTCATTTATCAAATTAGATTTGCAAATCAACTACTTTGCTTTAATAACTGAAATACTTATGTTTACTTCTTTGGAAAACTTTGAAGTTTGAACTTTTGAATGACATTACCCCTCGTCCATTCCAGTTCCATGCATCCAAAATGAAACAAAACAATTGATTAGTAAACTTAACAACCTTCATACTTATTTATCACATGTTGAGCTCATTAGGCATGTTACAACGTAATTTTCCACCCTGTGAGCATCAGCATTCTTTGGCCTGTAGGATCCATTTCACTGACTCATATCCACTTATATCCTTCAGAAACTATTTTTCCCTATTTTTGTTCCTACCTGCATGTTGCATCATTATAACATGCGTACCCGCGAGTTGCATCACTATAGCCCGCGAGTATCAAGTAAAATGGTAAAAATCACTAATTTATTACTTTTTACTCCCAGAAAGCGGTCATTGGGTGACCTTTGGCTCTCCATCTTCCCAAGTAACACCTCAATGTGTCCTTTCACCTACCTTTGAGAGGACTATATATTGAGCACATATGGATTACGGACGGGAGGAAGAAGAGAATAGAAAGAGAACTCTAGTGGATTTTTTCCCTATCTTGAGTCTGCACTCATTGATCCTTGTAGTTGTGAACCCTTTATGTTCACCTTCCAAACTCTTATCTAATTTGAGTTTTCCATTCATGGAGGATTGAAGTGGTGGAGGCACAAGTGGATTGTTCTAGATCTCGGTTTAGATTGGTTACCGGCAAGAGGTCGTATCACTTTGTACTTCTTCTTGTTAATTAATAGAAATACTCATATTCTCGTCCATCATGTTGTGAATGTTGTTTATTATACATTGGGTTACATTTGCTTGTGATATTATGGACCATTGTTATTGATAATGTTAATGTCATTTATATATTATATGTACTTGTTGGATATTGGTTGTCAAGACTAATTTGCAGATTTCAAATGCATGGATTGAAAGCTCCAATAGGGATCTTCATCAAACGTTTGGATCGAGGTTGGTTGCATTTCTCCATTATCTTAACATTATCATTTATAATAGCATTGTTCAGAGAATTGAGTTGATTTCTGGTATTCATCTGTCTGTTGTGGTATTCCCAAGCCATAGTGAGTTTTCTCCAATACAAGGCCCAAGTGTTGTAACCTAAGGCTCTGATACCATATGTCATGGACCCAACTTTCTAAACTGGTAAAAATTGGTAAAAATTTAAACTTTTTAACCGTGGATGATAATAACACACTAATTCCTCTTTTAACATAACGTTGATTAATTATCCGTTAAAAGTATGGAACATACATAAACATCATTTAAGCTATTAATTTTAATACCAAGATTTCCGACAATGTTTGTCAAATAATTCTCATTGTAAATTATTGTTTACGCCCTTTCAATCTAAGCCTATATTTTATCAATGACGCATCCACGTGTCTTACCATCCTTACCTTGAAATTTTTCTTGGAATTCCTTTCTTAATAGTAGTGAACAAATTTGTACATGCTGAAACTATTAATACACTTCTATGCCATGGATAACATGGTCAACTAAGAAAAGCATATTTCACCTAAGATTTAATTGACACAACATATATTCAAACAGGCTTAATTGCACTATTATAATTATATACGTAAATGAGAGACAAATACATAAACAAGGAGGCGTATATACAGGAGAATAAGGACAATAAGAGACGCCAACCTACTATCAATGAATTTAAAACACACTTGCATCTACTTCCAATTAAAACACATAGATGCCTAGATAGGTCAATATTAAGCAAGACTAAAATAGATTTTTCCAACTTATTTACATATGTAAACCAGAAACAACGTTATAAATACCACCTTCATAAAAATGCCTAAGGTATTCAATTTTAAAACAACCAAATCTGAGATAATAATAAAGACACATCATCAAGAGAGATATACACAAGAATACATATCAAGAGACCAAAGTAACGGGGTTCACCCGTACACGGGCTAGTCCACAAAGGTGTGTGCATCCTTTATTATTAGGCAAAAAGTAATAGGATTGCAATGAGCAATATGGTTGCTGCGACAAGATTCCTTTTCCTTCCATTAAGCTTCTATCACATAGAACTTTTCATGAATCAGCTATATACACCATTATAAATGAACTAGAATATAGGTATTATTTAACACTTTGAACCTTATCCTTGAAAATAAGGAAAAGTTACATATAAGATAAATGACTAGCATTTTTAATCCTATAATAACTTCTACTTTACATATATGACTACATCCCTTATATGACCTTTATACTTACTTGTGCGCATATACATCTTATCTTCATATATATAAAATCTTGGTCAACCTTTATATGGCAATGAAACAAACTAATGTAACTTCTTATTTTATAGTAATGGAACATCACATATTATATACCATCGTTATTTTCCCTTAATTAGCAAATGGACAAAAGTAATAAAGGTACAAGGTCAGGGTTCATCCTTCAAGTCGTACGTACGGAGTATAAATCCATATGGGATCAATCTCTCAATATAAATCCATATGGGATCAATCTCTCAAAGAAATTAAGCAATGGTAAGAATATCATATTTAAACATTGCATAATAATTAAAAGAATATTACGATTTTTTGCAACGCATGGTTCTTACCAAATTAGAGAATCGTTCCCTGAACTGGCTTTGTCATGCATCGTTCCATCAAACACCATGCAATAAAATATGAAAGCTACACTATCAGATATGTACCTATTCAGGGAGATGTTCCCAATCCCTACACAATTCATCAAAATGTTCATCATTTAATGTATAGCATTTATATATAAGGAAAGACTATAAAGGGTTGTATTTCCAGATATCCATGAATTCTTCGCTGGAATTCAACATTCAATGTATAATTCTGTATATATACTTATCATAATACATCATACCTGCGTAAATACTTCCCCTGCAAACAGAAGCAGAGATTTATAAAGGCATTTGCCAAGATATGTAAAATTCACATACTGAGACCTATATCCCATCGCCAAGGTTGAATGGAAATTGTCAAGATAGGAGAAAATCTCTGGATCACCAATTTGCTAAGTTATATGATAACTCTGACTATCGGCAGCAGATGGGTTACGTTTTACCCAGTCTCAAATCGATGTATCAGTCACAACAATGTATTGACAAAACACAGATCTTACATTTGCTAAGTCTGTAGATGAATATTTCACAACGAAATACCTCCTAATGCAAGGATAGTGGCATTTCCTTCTCTTGGCACCGATCTTATAACAAGATCAACAGGAAGCATACCTTCACAGACCTAATAAAATGAAGATCAACAGACATCCATGAACACTCTTAACACAGATCTAAAAATCAATAGGCAATCATACACAACTTAATGTTATCTAGTAAAAAAGATCCAATCGCAGCATACGTAAACATTTAAGAAAATGCACAGGGAAGTCGGGATCTCTACGAGCTATCCCTTCCCACCCATAACACATCATGGATAAAACATATACAGAGTATACCTAGAGTACAACTAGGTTTATCTAATGCTATTCGCATTTTGGCAGTATTGAATTAAGTATTTTTCTTGTCTCGGATCTATGGATACCATCTAGACCACTGGAACCCCACAGAAACAAGATTGGAGTTCATAAAAACAAAAACGTAGCCATTTCCAGAGAAATAACGAAGCACCACACAGATCTTTGAAGCAGATCTTTTAAAAGAGATGCCACCTGAATTAAAATTGAATAACCCAGAGATCGAATGGATGACCATACGCTGATTTCATAATAGCACAGATCTCCCAACAATGCCACACTGATCTACCACCAAGATACCATACAGACCTCAAAAGAAAAATAAGCAACTCAATAATTGAATAATATGAAGATCAAACAGATGAATATAGTGTAGTTATTCAAACAATTATCATGCTTATCTAAAACATAAACAATAGAGATAACACAGGGATTGAGCTCTCTCCTGAGTTGTCCCTTCCCCAAACGCTCCATGAGAAGAGACGTAGAGACGTCTTTCAACTAAAACTGGAAACGCATCTCAATGTAAATGATACGCAACAGATATTTTCAGATCTCTGTGGTTCTTTCCCTCTTCTCTATCCTTATCGTTTTCCTCCATGGGCAGTGTGTCTACACCATTCCAAATTCACAGCTTCTATTTCCCTCTCAATATCACTATGTATCCCTCGTACTACAAACTCTCCTTCATATGAAGGGAGTCTTACCCTCTTCTGTCACGGCATCTGGAGGCAGTTCAAGGACAAGTTGCGGCTCTCATTTCTTCTTGGTTCTCCAAGAGATTCCCACTCACCAAAAACATTACACTCTATTTGTTTTTTCATTTAAAATGGACGAATAAGAATAAATATGGAGGTCGTTCCCTCTACGTGTTCCTCGTCTTTTACCAAGATCATCACGATTTCTAGGTGATACAAGTTCGTGTTGTGATTCTCCCGGTAACATACCTCCTTTCGTACTTCTTTGGTAATGAAATATCATAAAAGCCATGATCTCCCATCAAGTGGAAAATGCCCCTAAATAATGAGACAAAACTCCCCTACTGAAAAATCGGGTTGTCCTTCTAGGTATTTATGATTAAAAACATACACAACATTTTCTTCTACAAGATACCAGCTACCCCTAACTTCAAGGTTCTCCACTATCGTAATGATGGCGGAGTGGACCTAACATTAACTTCCACTTCTCCTACTAAGGTGACAACTTCATAAAATTTCTCAAACATGATCACCATTAACAAATTTCTTAGCACTAAAACTTCAAGGATGAACAACTTAGGTTTTGGCGATCCATGTGTCCTCAAAGAAAGACAACTTCTATTTAGTGGACACTACATCACTGTCAATTATAGTTATGGCAGTTTTAACCAAAACATCGTTTCTCTAATAGATTGTATATGTATAGGTTTGTTTAGTCTTTCCTTTATAAAAAATTTTCTTAACTCCAGTTTCATATTTATATGTATTCACGCAATTACATAACCCTTAGTATTACCTTTTAAATTAATATATCAAAAATTATGGGTTTAACCAAATATATTTATAGGTTAAGTTCCATATATATATATGAAAATAGGTTAAGATTTTCCTTTGCTCTATACTCATGAATATAATAATATTCTTCATAGTATTTATCTTACTTGTATATGTGTTCAATTACTTATCATGCCATGGAAATAATAATAATAGGGATGGGAATAGTATAAATTTTTGGGTTTTCCTTAAGTGGTAATTTGTATTTCTCAAGCACTTATGTGTTGGATTTGAGATATTCAATATTACTTGGGATCATCGTTTTGTTACTTAGATTTTTGCTAAAAGTCAAGTTAATTGAAGTTTAATCAATCTTGCGACGAAAAACCGTTCTCCCAAATTTATGATGACGACCTTTAAACTTTTAAGGTTTTTACATGTAAACTTACCCTCCTCAAGTGGCCGAGGTACTAGGTCATCATACATCATGTAAATGTAGATTGCCGGAAGGCTACCGTGCCTTTCACCTTCTCCCTTGGTGACTTTACCCACCGGGCGCTTAGTTGTGTCCATCTTAAATTTAAATAAAATTTTAATAGTAAATCACGACAATAATTTCAAGGTTTACTGGTGGGGCCTTGGCCTTGAGCTCCTCACCGTGGCTGTTTACACCATTATTTTTATAAAATAATAATAACCATAATAAGGTCAATTTGGAGGGATGTTAAATAAATCTATGCATCTCATCTTCCTGATTTGTATCACTAATGTTATCTACATCCATTATATCATCAGAAATAACTACTTGATCATCTTCAATATTATGATGTAGAAGTTCGTCACGCTGTGAATGAGTATTTCTGCTAGTACTTGGCAAATAACTCTCTGTAGTGCGACATTTTGGGGGCATTGTCTATAAATTTACAAAGAACATAGAAAAAATAGTCTATATAGAACATATAGTAAAAAAATAAGACATTTTACTGAAATTCATGACATTATGAATATTACAGTGAATATATTAAAAATTGAACCCCCAAAATAGTCTTACCGGGGGACGATATTCATAACCCCCTTCGGCGTGCCCCTTATCCCTACAATGTCTTTCATTTTTTTCTATTAAAAGTCTTATTTTTTGCAAGCCCCTGCAATCAAAGCAAGGACAATGACATTTTCCATCTCTTCTCACCTCTAATGCAACTCTAAACTGAGCAAGCTTCCTTGCATTTTCATTCATAGTGACAAATCCTTGTAGTGGTACAAGTAATTGTCTTACCTACACCATACAAAACAATAACTTGTCAATTACATTAGACATTATAAGTACATTTCTGAATATAGTATATTATAATCCAATATTTTCTATATTTATAAAGAAAAACATGAAGACTAAATTTAATATGAATGGAAAGATGGTAAGTGGGTTGTGAGAAAGTGAATTGAGAATGGAAAGATGGTAAGTAGTAGAATGATGTTGCATATAGACTCATTACATTGGTTGTGTACATCTAATTCACAAAATTATAGTTAGCCTTATTTTAAGGTCAAATAATTGTCGATAGGGTGATGAATTCTATGGTTGGATTGATGCTCCATGAATCTTTTCTTCGTGATTGCAAAGGTTTTAGGATATCAAAGACAAATATGACAACGTTTGTGTTGTTGAAACTGTATAATGGACCTACCTATTGTTTGCATTTAGTAATAGTGGAATTATGGTCCACACTATTATTGTTGTGAGCACATGTCTACTATCAAATTGGTGACAATGGTGATCTAGATGATGGGAGATCGACAAAAAACTAGTTAGTAGTGATAACAAGAAGTTCATAATTATGGTTAACCTTTTTTGTTTGACTTTTGTATATATTAACACCTACTTGTGACTAATGCTGACTTACATATTGTGAACAAAAATCAAGTGTTGTGAAATGTTGGGAGACATAAAAGAGTACAAATGAGTATAAGTACTTTAATTGTTGGTTTCCATAGAAAATGAGACTTTGTGAATTAAGAATTTGTAGTTTGGATTTTTTGGTATAATCTAACATTTAATGTGAACACTTGGAGGGAGATTGTACCCATGTAGTGGTTGTAATTTTAAATAAATATTCTTTCCATATTTTTAGGATTGCATTGTATCAAGAGCACTAAAATTAGCAGTGGTTCTGGTTGGTTACTAAAAAAAATGGTAAATGTCAAATGTTAAGGAACCAAAAATATTGGAAAATTGATAACTACTTGTATAGTTTGAAGACATCATATAGTTTGACCACCAAAGAGGGTAGGATCTTAACCAATATTGTAGATGTATTTCACCCACATGACATGGGATATCACCTTGGGAAGCTCAAATTTGGTTGGAAACATTAACTAGTTTATTGACAAATATTGTGAAGTATCCATTAGGTAGTGAAGGGTGTGAGTCCATAATCAAAATTTATAGGTTTGAGGTAATAATGGTTCGAGGTATGATAGAGAAAATAAATGATGTTAAGAAGTGCACACAAGATCTAAGAAATGATTTGGTTAAAGGTCAACTATTGAAAATCCTCTATTTAGTCGATCCATTGCAATATTTGAAGACTAGTAATTAGGTAAGTAGCAAATCTTGATGAGGTCAAGCCATAAAAAAAATTGGATCCATATAGACATTGAATATGCAAAGCAAAAAGAAGAAAGAATTGTAATAGATCTCAAGCATTATGTATGTCAGATGTTATATAGGACCGCAAACACACTAGAGATAGTACCAATTGCAAGAGAAAACATTTTCAAAGATGCCAAGATCGATGTCATGTGGTGATGAGTGAGAGACTAAAGATATTGAATACAGACTAAGGGAAGAATTTAGAGTTAATATTTATTTGTTGTAAAGATTGACAAAATAAGTTATAATCCCTAGCTTAGTAGGACACATCAATGTGGTATGCATTAGAACTAGGAGAATAGATTATGTCACTTATAGTGTTTCATAACTTACGATGACAAAGAGAATTGGTAAGAGAATGGGTTCAAGTGGCCTAACTTGGAGATGTAGTATTTGAACAAGAAATGTAAAAATATAATTGCACATTACTAACCTTGCAAGGAGCTATGCAGAATATCCAAGCTCATACAATTACCCCGCAAGTCCAAAATCCGTGCCGCAAGAAAAAAAAATGTGAAAATTATGGTGAGAGTGTGTAGTTTATATAGCTCGGCATTCGTCCCTGTTGCCAAGAAAAATGAAACCTAGACATTTAGTCGATATAGGGACAAATGTTCATGGAACTTTAAAAATTGTGGATATTGCCACGGTTTTTCTGCCCTGAAAAAAAAAAATTAAAAAATCAAATTTTTAACCCACGAATGTTGAAAACATGGAAACATTTCGTGGAACAATCAGCCCATATGTAGTAGTGTGTCCTTTTGTGTGAGTGAAGAGTTTGTTTGATTATCATGCTTCACGGATGGAGAAGAACCTTGTTGAGATGATTTATTTGGACAGCTTTCTTGATTGAATGGGCTTAGTATCTCTCTGTCGTGCTTTGATTGAGGCGAGAATTTCTGGAAATCAACTCTTTAGTATAAGCTCTTTTGGCTTTCATTTGTAGCATGGGATCATTTTAAATGCCATATATCTGTGAGACATGCTTCCTTTCCATGGGTCTGATTATAGTGAAATCCTTGAGACAGATAATTATGTTAAAGTGAATGGAGCCTCAAGATAGTAGGAAGGAAATGCTGAATCTTAGTTATTAAAACAGGGTTACTTTGACCAACCAGAGAAAGGATCTTTAATATTCCTAAAAATTCAATCACTGAAGACAAAGTCACCAAAACAATTCTTTGTAAGTGGGGTTTCACCCTTTAAAGATTGAGCTTAGATCGAAGATTTATCTTCTGCCTTGCCAACAGTTGAGCTGGGTTTTATTGAAGGATAAAAGAAAAACAAATATGAGCGTAGAAAACAAAGGCTGACTACAAAGAAAAGATAAAAGAAAAAACTAAAACAAAGAGTTTATGTACAAAGGAGTCCTCACAGGACTATGAGAAATATTGTTTCAAAGAGAGGCCATTTAGAGGAAGGGTTACCTCCTCTCCTTGTAAATCCTTCAGTTTGTAGGTATTTGGGACAAGCTTTTCAGAAATTTGGTAAGGACCCACCCATAAGTGCTGAAATTTTGTATGCATTCATTTTCCTTCATGGGGATGGTCCCATTTCAGAACTAGGTCACCTACTTCAAAACTTCATTTGCCAAATTCTCTTATCAAACCACCTCTTGACTATGTCTTAGTGTTGGTGGAATCGATCTTTAGCTTTCTACCGAGATTCTTCAAGTTTCAGCAAGGTGTCAATTCTAGATTGTAAAAGCTAGCTACTGGAACCTTGGGAGGCTTGGGCCAATTGCAAAGATGGGAGTAAGATTTTGGGAAGGAGGATGGATTCTTTACCATAGACAAGGTTATACGGGGTGTAGCTAGGGTTTTCACCCTAGCTTGTGCAAATGAGCACCTACTAAGGAGAATGGACTCCTTAGTAGCAGTTCAATAAACAATAAATTAAAATGCTAAAAAAAAAAATTCTAAACTAGCATGAGCATTAAGAAGCATAACAAAACATGGAATATAAATGGTTTTCTTGTGCATTAAAATTTTACCTCAAGTGTAGAGGTTGGTGAAGTTCTTGCCATGATCCAAGAGGGTTGCTCCAAACTCCAACTTTGCTCCTTCTCTTTCTCCAATGGTGGAAATGGGCCAAAAGGGGCACTCAATGGTGAAAGTAGCTCAAGGGTGAGCTAGGGTTTCAAGAGTGTTTTTGGCAAAGTAAGGGTGTATTTGATTGTGGATATGAAATGAGGGGTCTCCATCACCTATTTATAGGTTTTTAGTGGTGGAGTGCTGGCCCATGGTTTTGGGAACCATATGGTTTAGGTCAGTTGTATAGGGTTTTTTCCTTCTTTTTCCTCTTTTTCCTCCTTTTTTTATATTTTTTATTCCCTTTTTAGAGGGTTTTTGCTACTTTGGAGGAATTTTGGATATTTTTGGGGGAAAAAATGGGTTTTTTAGCCTTTTTGAGGCTTCTTTGATGGTTTTGTGGCCTTTTGGAGGCTTTTTAGGCCTTTTGGTGGCTTTTTAATGGGATTTTAGGGTTCTGAAGGTAAATATGGTAGGAAATATGGACAAATGAGTCATGTAATGGGTAGATGAGGTAGTGAGCACTTTTTGGGTGTTAACAGATTGCCCCCTGATGTGTGAGGGCAGGATATCATTGTATGGCCGATAGACATCATAAGTCCTGTATGGGTTTCCTGGGGTGTGGAGAAGAGAAGAAACAAACTGGAGCCCAGAACAACGGTCCCGAACAAACTGCAAAAACTAAAAGTACATAACCTCAATAATGGATGAGGAATAATCTAATCATATGGACGAGGCGGGCATTCCCATGCTCGTATCAAGACATAGAACAATAATAACAATGGGGTCCAAAATATGGGGACCTGACATATACATGACCTCAAATAATGAATGAGGAAGAATCTCAATATATGGACGAGGCGGGCATACCCATGCTCGTATCAAGATATATAAAAAAGAACTGTGAGGCCCGAAAATGGGGACCTGTAAGATACATAGAGAACCACTGTGTACACCATAAGGGTCCAGAGGGGACAAAAATCTGGGACATACTGCTGGGCTGACCATGTCAGAGCTGAAGAACTGATACACTGGAATGACAACAATGCTACTGCGTGTGGTACCAGAGGAACTAATGAGCTGCTAGATCGTAGTGACAAGGGGTCATACTATTAATGGTACACTGAACTGGAACGGAACTAGGTACTCAAGGAAGCATACAACTAGATGGCTTCCGAATACTATCGCCAACGCAACCCAGACATCCACGGGAACATATAACTGGGCGTTCCGAAGTGACTCACCAATGTGCTAGAGTCGGGGGAGATCCAGGGTCTTCGACCAATAATGGAAGGGATATAAACCCCGCACGATTCTCAACGATGCGATCAAGGTGTTAAAGTCGAGCATGTGAGAAACAACCACTCTAAGAGGCAATGATGACTCCTCTCAAAATGGTCCGTAGGCACCCACCACAGATGGTGATGGGTCCAAGGCGCAAGGACCTCTAGGTCTATCCTCTGGAATAGAGGGGCTGTCGTCGACAGAGGGAGACCGGAAACTAGCAAGGCAATGATGTTTCCTTGATAGGAGCGCAAGGTGAAGAACCGAAGCATGAGAGTACTGATGGTAGGACTGACATACAGTGGGGGATAACTGGGCAAGTAGAGTGGATGGACTCAAACTTCCTTTGTTCATAGTATGATGGCGGGGATGATCGGGAAGCATATGAAACTGACTGAGGGGAAAGGGATCATAGCTGTAAGGGATCGAGGATAGTGACTGGGATGAGGGATACTCAAGCTGATGTAAAATGGTAGGAGACTGCAGAATACTCTGAACAAAGGCGACCTGATTGGGGGTGCTGCCGAGATGATCGATCATAGTTCCAGGAGGCACGGGGGGACTTCTTCATGGGTTAAGGAACTAGAAGAAGTGTGTGTATAATGGTACTGTCGTGTGGATTTATACGAGCCCAGGACAGTTCATGCTCGTGATTGCTTTCAATTTAAAGGAGTCTGAAAGCGATAAGAAGACTCTGAAATAATGGAATGGTACTGTCGTGTGGATTTGTACGAGCCCAGGACAGTTCATGCTCGTGGTTGCTTTCACTTTTAGAGAGTCTGAAATTGGTAAGAAGACTCCAGGGGGTTGCTTTTTCGTGTGTTAGTCTCCAAGGCCCAAAGAAGCATAAAAGGATGCAATGAAGAACTCTTCTAGCCAGTGTGACTAGAGTATTCCTTTTTTGTAATTAGTCTACCAGGTCCAGAAAAGGGTTAAACTTATACCAGATAGATGCCCTTTCAGGTACTTTAACGAGCATGAAAGGAAGAAAGATTGCTAGGCGATCTTTTCATTGTTTTAGGAGTCAGAAAAGAGCTTAACAGAAACTCCCTAAGTGCCTTTTTCGTAAAGGACTTGTCCGGTCTGAAAAAGGGATAAAATTATACCGAACAAAAGGAATGACCAGGCAAGGAGGAAGTGCTCAATCAAGGGACATTAATGATGACCAAGAATGAGGGTGGGGGGGAACAATGATGGGCCTCCTTGCGGGATAATGAATGGTGGAAAAATAACGAAATAGTTGCAGTATGACAGGAGTGAATGGCTCATGTAAAAATGTGGAACAATCCGATGGCGGTTGATGTGGTGCGCAAACCGAGGCAGCAAGGTGTCAGGACACAATGTTGAAACTGTACCAAGTGAGAGTGAGAAATGATCTCAAGCATCATCATGGGCTCAGAAAAATGAATCCGATGATATAAAATATACCAAAAACAGAGAGCAACCGAAGTGGCATGCAAACCGAGGCGATGAGTGGTGTCTAAAAATGCTTAAAAACTGATATGGAAAAAATAAGAAAACAAGAGGACCATTATGACGGTCACGTCGTGCTGATTCCGATGGTGGAAACGGTTCAAAAAATGGACTCCCTATGGGTTCAGAATGGCCAAAACAAGAAAAAGTCAACAGACTATAAATAGTGAGTGGGTCCAACATGACAAGTGTCATTTGTACTATTTGACTTTGACTAGTGATCAGAGTCGACCAGAGCTGAGGTGGCGTTTCTGGACGATTCAACCGGCGGTTTTCAATTCCGGGAGTTACAGGTATTCCGTCAAACTCATACCTGCATTTTCTTTGGGTTCGGGGTAGGGGGTGGGTCCCAGGGGTTTTTATTGTACGGTCCACGTGGCTGGACCGCGGGTTTGTGGGGTGGAACCGTGGTGAGGGACCACGGGTTCCGGGGTAGATCACATGGCAGAGGACTGCGATGTTCAGGTCGAAATGCATGGTCTGGTACCAGGGATAATTTTAAGGACCCATAGTTATTTAAAAGTGTATAAACCTTGTCGAATCTTACCAATTTTTAAAATGTCAACTATAAAATATTTGGCGATATTTTTCTAAAATTATTTCAATTTATAAGGATTTTATATAGTTTATATAATAATTTGGCGATTTTAGAGTGAAAAAAGTTTACCCCATCAAACTTGGGCGAAATGGGGCTTCAAAAAATGCAAATTGGCGAATCGTTTTTTGGAAAAAAACATGGAAAAATAGCCCATGGGCTAAATTTCGCCCCTAAAATTATCCTTGTCTGGTACTGCGCGATCCAAGGCTGAACACACGGTTCCAAACCATGAGTGCGGCCCCTACAGACGCGGTTCGAGACCGTGACTGTAGGCCCGACAACCGCGGTCAGAAACCGCGGCAAGGGGCCCTAAAGCAGCGCTTGGGAGCAAGCTGTTAGCGCTTCCCCGGGGGGGGTTAGGTTGATTTCTTTGTCATGAGTCTGATGAGTTTGCCTTGTGTGATTGACAGGATGCCGCTAGTGTTGTGGCGAGAGCGGGGGTCCTCGATGAGATAGTGGATGTCATCTGAGAGGATTGACATGTGCGGTCTGTGTTGGGATTATGCGGAATGCTGAAGTTCGCTCAGGTACCTATGATGTGGTCAGCAGGGTTGCTACTGAATAGGTTAGTGAGCTTCTGGGAGCTAGATATTCAGGCGTTTAGGGTGTAGGGTGAGAGGGTGGACCTCACCCTGACAGATGTATACTTCCTGATGGGGTTTCCCTGTCTGGGTAGAGTGGCGGATACGCAGTCGCGAGTATCCGTTGATGTAGATATAGAGGATATGCTAGAGCAGTATTGTGTTCCCGAGGTGAGGGTGCAGAGGAATGCACTCCGGGTGGTGGACCTTTAGGATCCATTAGTACATGCCGCGGCATGCATAGTTCGTGTGTTGGGGTCCCAGTCACCTGAAAAGGTGTCCGGGGGCCAGATGCAGCTAGTAGAGCGCATATTGGATGGGGTCTATTATGCATGGGGCCAGATGTTCCTCACCTGTGTGCAGCGGCAGCTGATATCGGTGAAGGAATCTGGAAAAGGATTCTGTTACAGATTCTTTCTATGTGCATTCTTCATGGAGCGAGTACCGACACTGCGGCCATGGGTGCCGGTGAGGGAAGGAGGATTGAGGGAGCCGCGCATGGTGTGGTGGGGGGAGATGATGCACCGCCGTGGTGGCGGTGAGGTTGGTAGATATTTCACGCAGGATCTGTACCTGTAGTGGCTATAGATACCATTGAAACTATATGATTTTCCATATAGAGATATGGATTATACCGGGGATCCAGAGGCACCACGGGTGCCAGGACAGGCATGGGGACCAGATGGTACGTGTTAATTTTACTTGCATATTATGGATATCAAGTTTTATGTATGATAGTTTTTTGATATACTGTTGCTGACTAATGGGTGATCTACAGATGTTGGCCTGAGACCACCGCTAGGGCATGTAGCGCGCAGAGGGCATGTGGAGGTACCAGCCTTACCAGGCCGAGGGGAGGTGCGTCGGTGGGATGCAGAGGGGACTTTGGAGTCCGTGCGGATGTTGCTAGATCGGTTGCTGGTGGGAGTGGCTGATGACGAGTGGCGAGACGTGGATCCAGAGGTGATCCAGGACTGTTTGAGGGCGCCATGGGAGTTCCAATCGATCACGATCTGGGTGGCCATCTTAGCGGACAGGGGATGGGAACATGAGCCCACAGGGGATGAGGAGTTGCCGGAGGAGGAGCAAGGGGAGGACTCAGAGGCAGCGGATGCAGGCAGTGATGCAGGGTATGATTCTCATTAGGGAGTGCAGGGGTCTCCCCTCGATTTTGTAGCTACGGCATGTATTCTATGAGGCTTTAGGGATGTATAGATATCTTTGTATAGCTGAGTACAGGGGTACTCAGGACATGTATAGCAGATGGACATGTATTTTTTGATATATATATATGCACATGGATGCACCTTTTTTGCAATGATGATTTTGGTGTACGCACGTGGATGTGCTTATGGTTTGTTATATGTTTGTACTGCACGTGGATGCAAGTAGTATAGGATGTTGGGCACATGGATGCCCCTTGTGTATGTTATGTGATGGATGCAACATTATGTATGTAGGATTAGGCACATGGATGCCCCTGTATATGGATGTGTTTTTATTTTTATTGCACTTGGATGCAAATGTTTATGTGATGATAGGCACGTGGATGCCCCTTGCAATCTTTTTGGGTTTTTATATATTTTTATAAGATGTTATGGGATGATGATGCATGATGGAGGTTTTACATGGTGTGATTGATGTGCCAATATAGGATGTTGTTAGCCATTTGATCTACGACACTATTTTGAGCTCTTGGGACATGGGTGAATGTTATGGATTCAAACTGTTGGCTGAGTTGTTTTGTGCGTAGGAATTTTCTAAAGAGGCAGGGATCACGCACTTGGTAGTAGTTGTTGAGCTGGGAGACAAGTAGCTGGGAGTCAAGGAACACATGAAGGTGACATATGCCCATCTGGAGGGAAGCATTCAGGAGACCGGTCACAACATCATACTCCGCCTGTTTATTGGTAGTAGTGCCTACACAGATTCCGTCAAGGTGAATCATTTCATGTGAAGGAGAGTATAAGACCCATGCTGCAGAAGCCAGGTTAGGAGACCAACGACTTGCTCCATCGGTGAAGCCAATGTAATGAGGTGGAAGATGGCCCATCTGTGGTCATGCAAAAATGATGAATGTGAGAGTACGGTAAAAAAGGTGAAAAACAAAAAGAGAGCAAACTATACAATACGGACCAATGGGGCAGCGAGTTATTTAGGGATAAAAGCATTTAAGATACAACCCATTACGAGGGTTGCACAAAGGGCGACCTTCGGAGTCAATTAAAATGTATGCCCCATTGCCGAGGCAGGTCTGCACGATGTAAGGGCCTTGCCACATGGATTCAAAATTCCCTTTACTGGTTTTGTCGTGGGCTTGGTCATAGGCGAGGACGAGGTCCCCTTCATGGAAAGTTTGAGGGTGTACATGTTTGTCATAACTAGCCTTGGAGTGGTTCTTGGCGGCTTCAATGGTCTGGAGAGTGGCACGACGGTCTTCATCAGCTTGTTCAAGGGATAACAGACGTTGCTCAAGTGGGGAGGTATCTGGGAGAAGCTCGACGGCGATGTGTAAGGCAGGTATCTAACACTCGATGGGGAGGACAAACTCTACACCGTAAAATAAATGAAACGGGGTAAAACCAGCGGCGGTCTTGGTAGAGGTACGGTAAGCCCATAAGGCAGGGAACAACATGTGGTGCCAATTGGACTGATGCCGGTCAATAGTGCGTTGAAGGATGGTTTTAAGAATCTTGTTAATGGCCTCTACTTGACCATTCCCTTGGGGGTAGTAAGCAGAGGAGTACTGATGTTCGAACTTGAGAAGGGTGGATAACTCGCGCCAAATGGAATCTTCAAAGTGTGAACCATGGTCTGAGACCAACTGTTTGGGAACCCCGAATCGAGTGATAACGTGGTTAAAAAAGAAATGGGCAGCGGTGTCAGCGGTACAATTGAAAGTGGGCATGGCTTCGGCCCATTTGGTGAAGTAATCGACGGCGACAATGATGTATTTATGGCCGTTGGCAGATGGGGGTTTACACTCCATGAAGTCGATGGCCCACTTACAAAAGGGACCAACGGTGACGACTGGGTGTAACGGAGCAGGTGGTGTCCGGGCCTTGGGGCAAAAAGTTGGCAATTATGGCAATGTTTGACCGCTGTGATGCAATCGGTAAAGAGTGTGGGACATAAATATCCAGCACTAACGACTTTTTGGGTGGTGGACATTCCAGAGAAATGTCCACCGTAGGCACTGCTATGACAGTCATTGAGGACGTGTTCGGCTTCCTCATGTGTAAGGAAACGACGAAGGATCGTGTCAACCCCTCACCAGTAAAGGACATCGCCTAAGAGGAGATACCGAGAGGCCTGGTGACGGATACGATGGCGTCCATCACGACGAACGTTGGGTCTAAAATTTTGTGTGCGAAGGTATAACAAAATATCATCGTACCAAGGGTCATCAGACGAGATGGTGAACAAGTGATTGTTGGATAACTCGTCGGAGATCTGGGGGGACGACAGAAGGGATGGGAGATCGGTGATGAGCAGGGAAAGCGCAAGGGATTTGGTGCTCTTAGGAGTTCTGAAAGTGAGGTCATATTCCTGGAGGATAATGACCCATTTGGAAAAATGACCTTGTAGGAGCCGTTGGTTTAGGAGATAGACCATAGGGTTGGAGTCGGTGAAAACTGTGGTATGACTAAGTAAAATGTAGTGTCGCAATTTTTGGATGGAAAAGACCACAGCTAGGGATAGTCTCTCCTCGTATGGGTAACGTAGGGGTGGTCCAGACAAGGTCTGGCTGACGTAATAAATGACATGCTCTTGGTGAGAGGCATCTTCTTGAACCAAGACTCCGGAGACGGCATGCTCGAATGCCGAGATGTAAAGGATGAAGTCCTGAGAGAAATCCGGAGGGGAGATCAAGGGGGCTTGTGTGAGAGATTTCTTGAGGGCTTCGAATGCCGCTTCTGCTTGCTCATCCCAAACAAAGGGTATGTGGGTACGAAGCAGGCATAAGAATCCATGAACTTTGGTGGCGTAATCAAGAATGAAGCGACGAAGGAAATTGGACCGCCCCTGCAGACTCTGGAGTTGCTAAAGCATGCGAGGAGAGGGGAGGTCTAAGATGGCTTGGACTTTCAGGGGATCAACAGTAATTCCTTTCTGGGAAACAATGAAACCCAACAACCGTCCTGCTGGACCGCAAAAGACACACTTGTGTGGGTTCAAGCGGATTTTATATTTGCGACAACGCAGAAAAACTTGCCCGAGGTCATTAAGGTGGTCGGATCGTTTCCGGGAACGAGCTGTAAGGTCATCAAGATAGACTAGCAGGATATGGACCAAGTCATGAAAACAATAGGTCATGACCTACTGGAATGTGGCCCCAGCATTTTTAAGGCCGAAAGGCATGACGCGGTAGGCAAAGGTGCCCCATGGGGTGGTAAAGGCAGTCTTGTACTGATCCTCCTTACGGATATGAATTTGATTGTATCCAAAAAAACCATCCATGAAAGAGAGGACTTCATGCCCCGCACATGCATCGATGAGTTGGTCAATAAATGGCGTGGGGAGGTTGTCCTTGGGACAATCTCGGTTTAAATCATGGAAGTCAGTGCATACTCTAATGGTGCCTTGCTTTTTGTTAACGGGAACAGGGTTTGAAACCCAGGTGGTATAAGCAATAGGATAAATGAATCCTGCTTTGCAAAGTTTCTCAACCTTGGCTTTAGCAGCGGGTAGCTTGGAAGGATGAATGGGTCGCTATTTCTGAAGAATGGGGGGTACATCAGGCCATGTGTCAATGTGGTGCTCTATAATGGTGGGGTCAAGACCGGGAATTTCGGTATAGGACTAGGCAAAGACATCACAGAATTCTTGGAAAAGTTTTTTGTATTCTTCAACCTCATGCTCACTGCAAAAGGCTCCTAAGGTAATGATTTCAAGAGCACCAGGTGGGTCAGAGATATCGATGTGGATGACGGGTGAGACATTGGCCATGTTACCTTCCTCAAAGGCATCAGGAGCAGGAATAGGATCCTTAAACCAGTCGTCTTTAGTAGGAAGGAAATCTTTGGACTCAACCGCGAATTGGGTAGCGGTGGTAGAGGAGGATTCATCTGGGAGGAAATAGGAACGATGGTACATGTCGTCCCAGGGATAATCTGGGGTAGTGAGAGCCTCTAGAATCTCCTCATCATTGTGGAAATTGCGAGTTGTCAAATCGATTGACAAGGGAGTGGTAGCCGAAGAGATCATATAAATGGTATTAATCTCTCTGGATGGGGATGATACCGGGGGGTGGATCTCCTCAATTGTGGGGGGTGCCGTCTCAAGGTCTAAATTATTCATCTCGTAGAGAGATGATCTGTAATCTGGGAGGTCAGGACAGTGATGTGAGTAGTGGCCGTAAATACCGCATATGGCACAAGGGTGGTTGGTACACAGTGATTTATCACGAGGCTTAGGGGTTGGGTCTAGTTCAACAACCGGGATGTTGGGGTCATCGTCAAGCATTTGCATGTGTTCCTGTAATGCAGGTAACTATGGACATTGATGAGTTGGATGGCCTAAATCATCACACAACAAGCATTTGGGGGGAGCACGAAACATGGGAGAGGGTTTAACTATCTTGGGAGGGGGGACAGCAGTGTATGGTTGTGGGCCTTTGCCCCCAATGGGCTTGATAAGAGGAGGGGGATTCGCAGATGACGAAGGGGTAGCGACCCCGGGAGGTGGTTGACTAGTAGTGACAATGGGTTGCACCAGTTGGAGGACGACATTTGGTGTCGACGGGGGAATGGGAGGTGAAAGATACCACACGGGTAATCCTAAGGTTAACCCAAGGAGGCTGAGGGTAGCCATAACTGGTGCGCTTACTACTCCTGAGGGAGGGATTAGGAAGGGGATTGTGTGGATGGGTGTAACACCAATGTGACTAGGTACCAATGGTTGTTTAGGTAACAAGGGCGGTTGATTGTTGGGTGTTTGTGTATTGTGGGACAGAGTACAAAGGTCAGAGACTTCGGTCGCAGGTGACAGGGGTGGAATGGATTGAAATGTGGATGTCATCGGTGGATCTGAGTAAACTCCAGGTCCCACGAAGGAAACAAATGAGGTAGCGGGACCACTAACAGGTTGCTCAACCATGGGGAGAACATTTTTGGGTGCAGTAGGGGCATTTGGATCGTAGTAGGTGAGTTGGTTGACCTTGACCACGCATCCGTCATGGGGGAACATCATGGTACGAAAAATGGAGGAGGCAACCACCCGCATGGCATACATGTAGTTGCGGCCAAGTAAGAGGTTATAATCAAGTTGGGCATTGATGACCTCTATGTCAATGAGAACGGTGTTACCAGCCAGCTGGACGGGGACGTTAGCTAATAGGCCTTGGGATTGAGCCGAACGGCCGTCGTAGGCTCGCAACGGAGTGGTGGACTGCTGGAGAGTAGAGGATCCCAACTTCTGCCAAATGAATGTGGACATAACGCATGTAGAGGCACCTTCATCGATAATGCACCGATGGATGACAAGATTCCGAACGGAAACAGAAACTTGGAATGCTAAAGTGGAAGGCAGGCGTGGTTCGGACTGGTCCAAATCGAATGCCATCAGTTGTGAATCATTTGGTTCAATAGCACCAATGGCGAAGAGCAAAGTCTTGCGCTGTGAAGGACAGGTTTTTAAGACTTCTAATGTAGACATGGCTGCGGGAGATTTGGCTAAGTCATCTACAATGTTATAATTTGACGCAGCGCAAGCATTGGGGTTATTGTTGATACAACGAAGTGGGAAATGAGGTGCTTTGGCGGCGCCATCAAGTGGAGCCGTAGGTATACGTAACGTTTGATCAGTGGGATGAGCGTTAGTGTTTTTTTCGGTGGGAGGGGCTTCAGGGGTGGAGCCGTATTGGTTTCGACGGGTTTGGTGGTTGACATTAGCAGACGACATCATCAATAAGTGGTGAGTACCTGATTCGAACATGGCTTGTTCAGGAGCAGCATAAGTGACCTGTTGTTGTGGTGGCATGTTGCCCTGAGGAGGAGCCAATGGCTGATTGTTCACTACGCTTTGCGTTGGTAAGGGGTTTTGCAGTAACAAAGGTGGCTGCTGAGGAGGTGGGGGGTTGGGTGGTGCTTGAGGAGCTGCATGCCCTAGGCGATGGGCGTCATCAACCCAGAGTTGATGAGCTCGCTCTAAATGTGGGCAAGCATGTGTGTAGTGGCCATAGACCCCACAAATAGAACAAGGATGGTTTGTTCGCAAATTAGGATTTTTAGCCTGCTTGGGTGGTGGATCAGGATTTTGGTTGGCAGGTGTCGCGTTATTGTTGTCTGGGGAATTAGGAGGTTTACCACCTTGGTCTAGAGGAGGCTTGTTCCCACGGTTACGGCCTTTGCCACGGTTTTGCTGGCCCTATTGGTGCTAGTTGTTTTGGTTATGCTATGGATTTTGTTGGGCGTAAACTTACCCTTGGGAAACAGGTGGGTTCTAGGGTTGTGTAGGTACAGGAGCAGGCTGCGGTGGATAATAAGTAGGTGGATGCCGTGGGTAGCCATGTTCTGTCTGCAAGATAATAGGATCTCAACTCCCACGTCATAGAGAACAGGTAACTGAAAGAACTGCAGGAAGGTCGAGGCAAGGGAAGTAAAGGTGGCATGGGTCCCATGGGGCTGCTTGATATACCACTTAGCTGCAGAGCCAGTGAAGGTGCGCTGTAACAGACGGAGGCGGATAGAGTCGTCCACTATGGAGTTGGAGGAACACCATAGATGGAAGGACATAATATGGTTCTGGGGGTCCTCACCTGCCTTTCCCTCAAACTTAGGGATGTCAGAGGGGAGCTTGGTGGGCATGTGAGGCCACGCAGTGTCGTGTCTGATAGGATCGTTAGTCAGTCTAGCTAAGTCAGGAAGGATGAGGCTAGCCATGAATGGAAAACTAGTAGAAGGATGTGACATACTAGTGGGTTGGACCATGTTAGGGCCAATGCCCCCAAGTGTAGGGGCAGGGTTTGGAAGGTTTCCCCCAAGTGTAGGGACAAACTTGGTATGGGACGGTCCTGCACCGCCAAGAGTAGTGTGAGTCACTGATGGAGTGGGAATAGGTATTCCAGCTACTGGAATGGGTGCAATGATTGGCATGGTAGAGGTGGGCCCCATCAAGGGCATACCCAAAGCAGATGTGGTCGCTGATGTGGTGGTGGATGCTCCACCAATGGTCCCTGTTAAGTCAGTATTTTGTTTCTTCAGTTTGGTTTGATTTGCACTTTATTTTAAGTTATTTATTTTCCTTAATTTGATTTTTTCCTCCTTAGGAAGTTTTCCTTAGGCTTTATATAACATTTTGGTCTTTCTTTTGAATTTTTAGATTTTAAAGCTTTATTTTGGTTTTTGATGAGGGGTTTTAAAAGTTCATTATATCAAATAAGAAGCTCATAATCTTATTCTAAGTGAGGATAAGTACAAGTCTAATCCTGATAACCTCAAGATCCCATGCAAAATGATATAAGGTTGTTTAAAAGCCACAAATCAGTGTTGAAGTCTTTCTTGTAGCGCTGGAGCCGAAATTCAACAAGGAAGCGCTACAAGAATATCGAGATCATAGATTCTTCCTATTTTCTAGCAAAATTTTGGCACGCACGGGCTAGTGAATGATTAATTATGGGTTTCAGAGGATTCATGACGTGTTGATGTAATAGGCATCATGATTTCAAATGCTTGCACGTCGTGAGAAGGTCGGGTTCATCATCAACACAGGTGGAGTTCAGTTTGACATCTATCCATATGATTTCAGGTAATGTGGCATGATGTGTTATCTACAAACTCATTCAAAGACAGAATATTTAATGAGATAACCATAACCATTTGAAAAAGCCGAGCACCGTTTCCAATTGGACATGTAAGAGGCGTTGAGGGCATCATGGAAATTAGGGCTTCATAATTCCGGGGTGAACCGCTAAATTGAAGATTGTGCGACATCTGGACAACAAAGCTGACTCATCTAACAGTGGAGGTCGTGATTTCAAACAATCACATTGGAGCAATTTACAGGTATTCTTTAAAAACCCATATAAGAGCAGATTTGGGGCTTTTTCGTTTCAGCTTACTCTGATCAAATTAATCAAAGGATAGGTAAAATTGTGCTTTAAAACGCAATTTTAACCAGATAAGTAGTTATTTGATGATAAGCTGCAACACTAGTTTAAAGGAGGGTTGAAGATGATAACCTCATTTTTATATTTAACCCTGTCAGTGCTCCGAATAAACCTGTACAGTCAATAGTGCTGTTAACTTCCAGAATCCAGCTCCTGTTCACAAAAAATACCAGAGTATATATCCAATTTACAAGTGATTGAATCATAATGGGCAAGAGTGGCAGAATAAATAGGGCTGAGCCAACAGAGGTAGAATGGGTTGAAAAGCTACAAGAGTGTGTGGAGTTATTCAAACGAGCTGGCTGGATGGATTTCTTCAGAAAAATTGATGGATATAATGCACAGGTATCCTGCAGGTTTGCCCAAGGTTTTAAGAATGATATGGTAGTTTTCGACACCCTGAAATTCAAGCTGATAGTCAAATTGATCTCAGAATCAACAGGAATTGAAGATGAAGGTGAACATTGGTTTAAAAAGTTGCCCTTTGATTTTGATCCACAGAGATACCTTTTGCCCAATATCATACCTGATTGGAATAAATGTGTGCCAATCCAAAATGTTAAGAAAGAATGGGTGGAACCAATTAGAATTTTACAGAGTTATATTACTTGTGAGGGCAGGTACGCCTTCGTATACAAGTATCATTTTAGATTTCTTCAACACATGGTAGGAATATCTAAGATGAACTTGCCATTTTTCTTCCTGAAGAGTTTGCAGAAAATGGCAAACAAAGTGAAAGGGCCAGTAGATTCTTCTTCTCAATCCATTTTTCATCATGGATTAATCAAATTGATTGTTAGTACTGCCTTGCAACATGAGGGAAAGACCTGGGACTTTTTTGTTTTTTGGTCAGGTTTTGAAGATAAAAAATCCAAAAGACAAGCAGATAAGGGCAAAGTCTTACTTAGGAAATTAGGTCATAAGTTCAAAATGGAAGATATAGGAAAAATCAAAATTGAAAAATCAGCAGAGCCTGTAGAAGAAGAAAGTGAACAGAAGACACCCTTGGCCAGCCCTAAAAGCAGGTTCACACTGTTTGAAGACAAGAAGGAACTGCCTGAAGAGAATCCAACACCTGTAGCAGATCCTCAGGAGGAGAAAAAAGTTGACATTAAGATGGTTCCTGTAGATAAAGAAGAGATCCACATTCAACCAAGAAGTCCCATCACAATTATTTCAGATGGTGAAGGATATCTGTTGGAAGAAGAACAGCCTATTTCCGAGATAAAAGTCAAAGCTGAAATTGAAGAAGTTCAAGTTTCAGATAGCAAAACCACAAGGCCTAACAGGAAAAGAAACAAGCTGGAAGTGGTGGAATTAGCTGCTATTCAGTACCAAGGGAAAGAACTGAAGATGATGGGAGAGGCAACTACATTCTGGAGACCTAAAACTAGGTCAAAAAATAAGTTGAGATTAAACATGAAGAAGTTGTTAAATCCTAAATTGAATATAGATGAGGTGACTATCTTAGATGAAGGGTCCATGGATGATGACAAATCAGAAATAGATAAATTGCAGCCATGTTTAAAAGAAGAGATTAATTCAGTGGAAGCAGCAGGTGAAGAAGATCCAAAGCCCAGCATTGAGGACACTTCTGAGAAGCTGTTGATGGAAGAGACAGAAATATTCAAAAAGTTTGACACTCCTTGGAAACCTAATGAAGATCAAGATTCTGCAATGGATAAAATAGCTCATTCTGACAGGGAAAATTTACAGAAGACTGTCAAGCAATATAAGCACCAAATGAATTATATGCAGGAGGTCAACGATGGTTTGATGATGGCCAACAGAAGATTAAGAGAAGATCTCCAGGATGTTAATGACAATTTTCAGGAACTAGTGGCTGATGCAAAAGAAGCACTTAAAAGGAAAAGGGCTGCTGACAGTCAATGCACTCAGCTGGAGAAGACAGTTCGGGACTTGCAGCAGAAAAACAAAGAACTGACAAAAAGGATTAATGACATGGAGAAGGAACAAAAGAAGGCCAAGAAGAAGGAACAAACTTCAGATGGTATCGCCCTCTTAGCTGAGGTGGCAAAGGATCTATAAAACAGTTATGCTTTTAGTTAGTTGTCATTAAATAGCAAACTGATATATTAATGAGATGCTATTTTTGGCATATTTTGTAACTTGTTAATATTCTGTCTTTACTTTACCTCATCGAGGGCTGGAAAACAGTTAGGGTTAGAGACCTAATCGATTTTGAAGAGCATAGTATTTAGACATGTGAGCAAGTCATTGTAAGGGTTCTGATTTTTGGGGGCAGCAGGAGGTCTGCAGATTGTATTGTACCTTCAGACTTGTTCAAGAGATAAGTACTGTGACTCTTATGAGCATTAGCTGATGAAATAATGAAACATATGACTTTTTCTCCTTCATTTTTGTTTGTGATTGGCTTTGTTGTTAAGCTTGTTTAGCTTTTTAAATGGTAAATTCATTGCTAGTTGATGTATATTTTCTGGTGATGCTTATCTTTTATGTATGAACCTCAGCACATTCTTTTTGTGGGATCTTTTGTGATATGTTATGCATCTTTATCAGTTTATGCTTATGATTTAGTTGTTACTTTTCTATTGGATGTATTCCCTGACTGTGCCCAGAGCTTACAACCATTTAAATCATATTCAAAAACCCTAAAAACTTTGTCTTATTTATTGAGTTTACTCTTGAGATTGTGTTAGCTTGTTTCCTTAGCATTAGAAACAATTTCTGGCACAAACAGTCCCTACAAAGAAAGGGGTGGAAGTCACACCAGCCATGGGGCTAGTTGGTGCAGTGTAAATGGGGTTCTCGGAATCTGCCTCAGAATCAGAGGTAAAATAGGGGGCGTCTAGCTCGGGCGATGGAGATCGATGCCGTTGATGAGTGGAGTCAAGTGACAAGGCTCGAGATCTATGATGAGTGGTATCAAGTGATGAAGATCTATGCCTATGACGGGTGGTGTCAAGTGAACCATGCTACGGTGGCTCGCCCCGGAGGCGCCGAGAATGTCTCGGGGACTTAATGGTGACAAATGGTGTCAAATATCTGGGGGTTGTGTTGAGTGAAAAATAGCTCAAAAAACCCTAATGCAACCGAGTGTGCAGAAGGAGAGCTCAAAACATATGGCACTCAGGCCAACAACCAACTCAAAACACTTACCGTAACAGCTGTGCTACAATAAGTGGAGTATCAACAGAAATGGTCAGAATACCAACAAGCAGCAGGTTTCCTAAAAAATAAAAATAGTGGACTCACTAAACCAAAAGGAGGTAAGGGAGCATGCAAACACCTAACTAAATAGTATTCTGACTCAACTAGACATATCCTTTGCAAGGTGATGAAATCCAAGTCAGACAATATGGATAGGAGAGCCAAGTGGCTAAATATATCCCCCTATCGGGAGGGACACCGAGTAGTCAATCCTATAAGAAAGGAAACTAATATACCCTGTTCATGACACGTCCAGAAAAGGTGAATCTACCGTTCGGTCCTTTTACCGCAGTATCCCCATACAGGGATACCCCGAGAACTGCGAAAGGTAGCCTTCGGTTACTGAATTGATTGCGGTATTCCACTCAGGCCTCCGGAACCAGTCTGGCGACTTCAACCCTCCTAGGGGAGAGGCCCTCTGATAAACTGGTTGTGACCGTGCCAAAAAATACTAGGGGATTTTGGTTCCCTAATGGACAACAACTATGTCTCAAGTGTAAGCAACCGAGGGGTGTTATTTGGATGCCTATCCCCCCGATCCTACCTAACTACAAAAATTCTTATGTGTTCCCCAATTGGGGTTAGAATGTTGGTTGTGTTAAGTAGTTTTTTAAAGCTCACTTGAATTAGGTGACAGAGTATGTGCGTGTGAGGTGATGAACCCAAATAAAAGTGCCACAAGGGGGGCAACTTTCTAACAGAATGTATACTGTGAAATGCAAAATTTTCTCTTTTTCAAGTAAAATGCTGAAATTTTTAAAAAACGATTATGTAAATGGAACAGAAATAAAACTGCAGAAAAGGCTGTAAGGAAGTATGGTTGCAGGTAGGACAGATGGCTGTGTAGGTGCAGAAAATAATGCAGCAAAGTGTTGGGTTCAAAACAGGGAAAAAAGTGCAGAAAGCAGACCGCGGGTCTGTAGCTAATAGCGGCAGTCAGACCGCGGGAAACTGAGAAACAGTCGCGGACAGGTTGTGGGTTTTTGGCCGAAAGAGGCAGTAGGACCACAGGAAACAGGTAAAAAGCCGCAAGCGGGTTGTAGGAAAATGGCTGAAAACTGCAGGCCGGACGCAGGAAAAAGGCCGACAGACACAGTCAGGTTGCAGGAAAAGGGCTGAAAGCTGCAGTCGGGACGCAGGAAAAGGGCTGACAGATGCAGGCGGGTTGCAGAAAACTGGCTGAAAGCCGCAGGAAGGACGCCGAAAAATTTTTAACAGCCGCAGTTGGATCGCAACAAACAACCTAATTAGCCGTGGTCAGATTGCAGGTAACAGACTTGAATCTGCCGGCAGGTCACCGGAAACAGTCTGAGAGCCGCGGTTGGGTTGTAGGTAAATGCCTGAAAGACGCGGTCGGAATGCAACTGCGGGGGTAAAAGACGCAGTTTACAGCAGCCGAAAGGGACAGCCGAAAGGAAAAGACGGGAAAATATTTAAAACTATAACCAGAAATTCAAACCAAGGGGAGTCTCCAAACCTGTAGCTAGGGTTTTCACCCTAGCTTGTGCAAATGAGCACCTACTAAGGAGAATGGACTCCTTAGTAGCAGTTCAATAAACAATAAATTAAAATGCTAAAAAAAAAAATTCTAAACTAGCATGAGCATTAAGAAGCATAACAAAACATGGAATATAAATGGTTTTCTTTTGTATTAAAATTTTACCTCAAGTGTAGAGGTTGGTGAAGTTCTTGCAATGATCCAAGAGGGTTGTTCCAAACTCCAACTTTGCTCCTTATCTTTCTCCAATGGTGGAAATGGGCCAAAAGGGGCACTCAATGGTGAAAGTAGCTCAAGGGTGAGCTAGGGTTTCAAGAGTGATTTTGACAGAGTAAGGGTGTATTTGATTGTGGATATGAAATGAGGGGTCTCCATCACCTATTTATAGGTTTTTAGTGGTGGAGTGTTAGCCCATGGTTTTGGGAACCATATGGTTTAGGTCAGTTGTATAGGGTTTTTTCCTTTTTTTTTCCTCTTTTTCCTCCTTTTTTTATATTTTTTATTCCCTTTTTAGAGGGTTTTTGCTACTTTGGAGGAATTTTGGATATTTTGGGGGGGGAAAAGGGGTTTTTTAGCCTTTTTGAGGCTTCTTTGATGGTTTTGTGGACTTTTTGAGGCTTTTTAGGCCTTTTGGTGGTTTTTTAATGGGATTTTAGGGTTCTGAAGGTAAATATGGTAGGAAATATGGACAAATGAGTCATGTAATGGGTAGATGAGGTAGTGAGCACTTTTTGGGTGTTAACACGGGGAGACCCCTAAAGCATGTTTTGGAGTAACCCTATCTTCCCATAAATAATTTGGGAGAACTATGTGCCAGCTCCTCTGATTTTCAATCACGATTTTCTTAAGAATCCGAAATGAGGTTTTTGTTCGAAGATTCAGATAATCCGTTTCCTTGGGGATAATAATTGGTTGAATAGTGTAACTTAATTCCTCTCCCATAAACAAATTCATTTATCTTAAAAGACGAGAAGTAAGTTGCATTATCAAAGACTAGGGAAATTTGAACCCCAAACCTGGTTATGATATTTTTCTTTAAGAAATTGATAACTGCATCCTCGTTAATTTTGCACAATGGGACAACCTATGTCCATCTTGTAAAATAGTTTAAGGCTGTCAGGATATACCGATGCTGTAGAGAAGAATTGGTTTTATTTCTCCAATGACATCTATGCCTCATTGTTCAAAAGGCTCTGAGATAATCACTGGCTGCAATGGTCCCGATGCTTTGGGTAGTTTCCCAGCACTCCTTTGACACACATCACAATTTCTTGCATAGGCATGGGTGTCTTTGAACAAGGTGGGCCAATAGTATCCAGCCCTCAATATTTTGTGAGCTATCGTATCTCTAGAATAATGTCCCCCAGCAGGGCCATCGTGTAATTCTTTGACTACCTTACTTGCATCATCTTTCTTTAAGCATCTAAGAAAAATGCCATCATAATTTTTTCTGAAGAGTACTCCCTTAATGATTTGATAAGCTGCTGATTTCAAACAAGGTACCCTTCTTTGCTTAGAACTCCAATGCTCTGGTAAGTATCCTTGTTGCAGATAGTGTACTAGATCTCTGTACTAGGATTCGGGAGCGGTGAAGGTAGGGCATACCTCGGTCGGTTTAGTTCGGCTTCGTTTTCCCAACTCTATTCTTCACCAACTAGATATTCAGTGAGAAACTTACATAGGCCCTGACCTTTGATGATAGTAGCCGGTTTAAATTCTAAATCGTATTCGTCAAGAGCTGTGACCCAATTCCCTCTTCTTTCTCCCAATTCCTTTTGAACGAAAAGAGATCTGACAGCTGGATGAGGAACTATGACCTTAGTTCTACTCTTAAGAATATATGGCATGAACTGTTTTACCGCTTTGAATACGACGTAAGCTTGTTTATCAACAACAAGATAATTCAGTTCAGTGCCCTATAGACCAATGCTCATGAAGGAAATTAAGTATTCATCTCCTAATTCTACCTTTTGTGTAAGCACAACCGCGAGAGAGTCATCTGAAGAAAAAGTATACAAAATAAAATCTTTGTCAAAATATGGACTTCACAGAGAAGGAGCATTAGCTATGGCTACTTTGATATCTTTGAATGCATTCCTTTCCAAGTCTGTCCATTTGAACTGTACGCTTTGCTTGACCATTTGTTGCAAAGGTTTAATAGTTTGTGTGAAATCAGGAACAAACCTTCGAACAAAATTGATAGTGCCCATGAACGATTGCATAGATTTTTTGTTGTGGGGCATGGGGATTTTATTGATCACCTGCACTCTCTTTTGATCTATTGAAATTCCCTTTTTTGAAATGATGTGACCCAGGAGTTTACCCTCTGGAACAGAAAAATAAAAATAAAAATAAAAACACTTTTCTTGGGGTTTAAAGAGATACCATACGTTCGGCAACGATCAAAAATCTGTTTTAAATGAACATGGTCTTCTCTCTTCTTTGATAAAACCGTCACATCATCTAGATAGACCACGACACAATGACCGCTCAATCCTTGGAAGGAAATGTCCATTTCTCGTTGGAAAGTTGCTCCTGCATTTATCAGGACGAACGGCATTCTTCGGTAGGAAAAGGTTCCCCATTTAGTGCGGAAAGTAGTCTTAAGACGGTCTTCTTCAGCCACTAATACTTGATTGTAAACAGAGAAACCATCTAGGAGAAAGAAGAGTTTTGATCCTGATACCATTTGTAGAATTTGTTTCATCGAAGGGACAGGGTAGTTATCTTTATCAGAGGCTCTGTTCAAATTTTGGAAATCAACACATAATCTTATTTCTCCTGATTCCTTTCTTACGGGAACTAGGTTAGGAACTCATTCAGAGTGCTGGACTTTGAAAATGATCTTAGCATCTAATAATTTCTTCAATTACTTTTGAATTAAAGGTTCGAGAATGGGATGCATTCTTCTCAGTTGTTGTTGGAATGGTTTAACGCCTACTTTCATTGGTATGACATGTTGAATAATGCGGGTGTCATATGTTTTCAGATCTTCATAAGTCCATGCAAAAACATCTTTATATTGCCAAAAAAGCTTAATGAAGTTATCTCTCTCACCCGGTGAACAACATTTACCAAGATTAACATATTTTGGTTTAGCCTCGGTGCCCAAATTTACTAACTCATACTACATAGAAGAGTTGTGAGTCTTGACGTTCGCAGGCTTCTTGAACTTGCTCTGCATATCGAACAAACCTTCAAGTGATCTCATCCCTTTGGGCATAAAATTTCCTTTGACTGTATCCTTGTTTTTCAAATCAAAATCATGTTTTTCCTCTTCTATGACAGCTCCTTGGAACATGTTTTCATTTGTTAGAAAATTAATGATCTGATCATCATCATTGAACACTCTGAGATTTGTAATATTGTCTGGAACCGAAGGCCTGAAAACCAATTCAATTGAACATTTATTATTGGTAGGAACCAACCTGGAAGCGGAAGTTGCTAATAAATCAACCGCAACATTTTGCAATCTAGGAACAGATTTTATATTAAAAGCGTCAAAATGCGAAATTAAATCCAATACCTCAGCCTGATAACCTTTCAAATGTGGTGAAATACAATGAATGGTATCTCTCACCTTCCTGACGACTATTTCCGAGTCACCAAAGACTTTCAGGTATTTAACATTCAAACTGATGGCTTTCTTTAATCCGTGAACTAAAGCTTCATATTTAGCAGTATTGTTAGTGCAATCGAACTCTAATCGACACGACAAGAAATATTTGTTATTTTTAGGATCACGTAAAACACATCCAGCTCCGGATCCTTCCAGATTTTTGGAACCATCAAAGTATAAAATCCAAAAAACATTCTTTGATCTAACTAAGTTAGTATATTTATCATCTAAGTCAGTAACTAAGCTAACTATGTTACAGTCGATATCATCAGTCTGAGAAAATTGAAGGAGATTGGAATGTTCATCTGATTCATGGCTAACATTGTCTGATTGATAGTTACCCGGCTCGATTTCTAAGAAACAATTTCCCAAAATTGAAGATGTAAATGATACTGCTCCATTCTTTTCCTCTAGTTGAGTTACATTTTGTTTCATGTGCGGTTCTCTCAAAACTTTAATCTGATTTTTCCTATTCTGATATGGTAACCATAAACGGGACCAATCAATTGCAAAGTAACCATTGAGTTTTGTAGACCAGTATCTGCTTAAGATCAAACCATAGGCTTCAGGAATATCAACTAAAATTATATCAATAAATTGACACACCCTAGGATCTACTGATAATCTAATAAGGACATCTTTCATTTCCCCAATGACTTTAACGGTTGTTCTATCTAGTTGGATAATTTGAGCTGGGGATGGAATTGGCTACCCATTAATCCTTTTGCAGATTGACAATGGCATGACATTCAAGGATGCTCCAAAATCTATCAAACAGTTATGCACATTGTGATTGAAAATTTAAAAAGTTAAAAGGAAAGGCAATGTTTGGGATTTAGATTTTCCGCCAATACTAGCTTCATTAATTTCAGGATCTTCCTGAGTATCTGCTAATGGCACGCTAGATTGGAGTTCAAGAGCTTGTAGCAACTTCTTTCGTTACTAAGGCAAAATACACTTATCGAATATTGAAACATTTGTTTTCACCTTCTTGATATCTTCAACTATGTCATATCCCATGTCACATTCTTTTATGACCTTTAGTTTATTATCTATTCTACTCGAAGTGTTTTTGGGTTGCTGAGTTCTTGTCTCAATGTTTGGTTGTTTGGTAGGCATGTGGTTAGCTTTAGGTTTTGGTGGAATAACCGTGATGTGTCTTTTAGGTACTTCTTTGGATATTTTAGGCTTGGGTATAGCCGAGCTTGAACTAGGATCAGCAATTGTACCCTTACTGCGAGTGTTAATGTTTACAGCTGAGACCTAGCTTTCCTCGGAGTCAACTTCTATTAACTCAGTCAAAGGGTCCCAGTCCCATAACACTATGGTAGTGTCTGGAGCGGGCTCCTCTAGTTCGAGAGTTGGCTCTTCTAGAGGATTGTCTTGATCTGGTATTTGTGCATCCAGCATTTGGTTCATTTCCAAGCTCATTGAATTTATCCAATGCGGACAGCTCTTCTCAGAGTTTGGTTCTTGATGAAAGGTATAGAAATGTTCCATTCCTACTTCATTTAAATTCAAAATAGGATATTTGTTTGTAGACGAATGAAGCTTATCATTTTCTTCCCTTTTCTTGTATAAAGGTCTGAAAGGATTCCTATATGTGCTAGCCGCCTTATCCTTTTGAAGATCTACAATTTTTTTGGACAATTTCTGCATCTTTTTTACTATGTTCTCCATATCTGTTGATGATTCATCTTTATTCCTAGTAAGCAACAGGGTTTTCTTAGTAGTCATTGGTTTTGCTTCCATGTCTATAGAATGTTTAGGAATGTTGTCTACTTCTTCCTCTTCCTTCCTAGCTTCTTCAAAATTTTCTACTAAAGTAGTTTTCTTGGTTCTTTTGACAAACATTGCTATTGGAGGATCAAGTGCTATAGTATAGTACTCAACTAAGGATTCTTCAGCTGGTCTAGTTGCTGCACTAAAGTTATTTAACAGTGTGGTGAATCTTTGGTTGAATTCTTGGACCTTTTCTTTCTTTTCCATTCTCATGGACAGCAACTCTTTCATGAGTGTAGCTACAATTTTCTGATTTCCATATTTTTTTTAAAAACAATTTTCAAATTCTTCCCAATTCGATAGTGACTATCTTGTAAGCTAAAATACCAAGAAGAAACTTTAGGTTCGAAAGTATATGGAAAAATCCTACAAATGACATCTTGGTGCTGTACATTTAAAAGACTTAGAGCTAAATAAAATCTCTTGAGGTGATCTTCAACAGAGATACCTTTACCGAGATCATACTTAGGCAAACCTTTCTCAGGGTTCTTAGGTAGATTGTGAAAAGGTCCAGCCAAATTTAGAGCTCCTCTTGTTCTCCATGCCGGTACAGCCATGGATCCTCATGGAGAATTAGGTGGAGAATCGTGTCGAGTATCTATTAGGATATTCCTATACTCCATCCTAGTCCTACTAGGATGGAGTATAAGTAGATTGTGAAAAGGTCTAGCCAAATTTAGAGCTCCTCTTGTTCTCCATGTCAGTACAGCCATGGCTCCTCGTGGAGAATTAGGTGGAGAATCGTGTGGAGTATCTGTTAGGATATTCCTATACTCCATCCTAGTGCTTCCCAGTCATTTTCATTTTCAGTCATGCATGCAAAATTAGGGTTTGCATGCATTCTAGGTCATCAGTCCCAGCACATAGTCCTCAGCAAACTAGCCCCCATAGCTTCTTTCATATCATTTCTAGGCCTCCCAGTGACTAATGCACCCTCCTTTGCTCCACTGCATGACAAGGGTGCCTTCTTCACCTACCAGTCCAGTTATATTCAGTTATATTGAGTTATCTTCAGTTATTTCCTTGATTTAAGGATTAACTGACTCTTTACTGAGTTTATCACTCTGTCGGACCTCCAGTGAGACTAGATTGACCATTCTGACTCCAGTTAGAACCTATGGCGCCCTCCACTAAGCCTCCTTCACTATATTAGTGCTTCCATGTGCCAGTTACACCAACCACATTTAGTTAGACTCAGTTTGACTCCCGATTGATCATTACTTGTGCATTGATGACTTCACTGATGAGAAGGTGGACTCCTAGTTAGGCATTGATGACTCTCCACTGATTATGGATCTGTGCATGAAGGCCAATTCGAATTCCTTCTAGTGAATTCGAATCCTCATACTCAGCATTGTATATTTACTAGTTCATTATTTCTGTTAATAGTAACATGTGTAATTATTCTGCCTCAATCGGAGTTTCTTTGGATCTTATGTGGGCAATTTCACAGTATCAAGTGGAGAATTCTTTGGAGTGAAAGGTTCTTCAAGATCTAGAGGATCTTCGAGTTCGATTTCTCCAAGGGGTTCTGTGATTTCCTCTAAAGATAAATCCACCAATTATTCAAAGCTCTGAACAAGAACTGAATCACATGTATATTGTATTTCCCATCTAGGAGCTCTTCTTCTAGGAAGCAAAGGAATTGCATTTAAACCGCCAAGCTCCAAGCTGTTTAACATAAGCACAAGTATGTATTCTTAAGTTTTCTACTTCAGCAAAAGGTATAGCATATAGTGTTTCTTGATTTTCAAATTCAGAGTTAATATTTTCTTGATTTGTTACTTCAAGCTTTGGATTGCTTGGGATTACTGTTTCAAGCGGGTTTCCAGTTGGATCTCCTCTTAAAGAAGAGTCTCCTTTATCATCCATGCACTGGTGGCCCTCCTTCTAGCACCAAAAACTGTTGATACCTCGGAGATCGTAGCATCAATTAGCAAGGGATTCTCCCCAGTAAGCAAGCCCAATCAGATCGCTCACTGTTTGGTGTGGGGAATCCGTCCAGTTAATGGTTCTGGCTACTATAAGATTTAAAGATTCTTATTCTCAACACCGGTTGCGGCCCAATCCACCCTTTATGTATTTTATTTTAAAGATGATATGAAAGTGCCCTAAGCTAAATGCAAATAACTAATCTAAGCTAATCTAAGATTGTATTAACAAATCTAATCTATCCTTGTAAGGAGCAAACTTTAAATATGACTAATAGACTAAAAGAAACATCTAAAGATCAGAAAAATAGCTATTTAATCATAAAGATGCATCCACAGCAAAATATAGAAGATATTAAAGATAGCTTTAATTCAGTTAATGCATTCCATTACTCATTTGAGACAGACATCTTTGCACAGAAAATAGAAGAATCATTCATTACAAAGAAATAATTCACAGTAGTAAGGAAAGATATCATAGTAGTGTATGACTGATACAAGAGTAATCCAGCACACATTCAACACATCTTTCAGGCAAAAATGTAGTATCCTAGGCTTTCATTAGGAAAAATCAAATTCCTTATACATGCAGAGAAATGGTTCATGTACAAGATAGAAAAAGTCTTTCACCTGCCAAAAGTCCCTGTACTATTCACTAACTATCTATTTATAAGAATCCAGTGTTCCATGATAAGTCAAAAGCACATAGAGATCTGGCATTTCTATATACGAGATATGGAGCAGATAGGAATTAAGGTTCGAATTTGTAACAAGTTACCAATGTACTAACCAAACCTCTACCGATCCGATGTACTAACCAAACCTCTACCTCAAGTAAAGTTTTCCGAGACAAACTTAATATAGAAGGACCCTCCTCGAAAGGGGGAGTGATGTGATCACTTATGATGAGATTGCATGCATTGACAGTGAGGGCGATGATGTGAATACCTATATTGGTGATGCCGACAGAGAGGTTGGTGGATGGTCCTTAGACAGGGTCTAAAGTGGACATGATAGGATTGCATCATCCTCAAGAGAGCCGTAGACGTATGTCTTCGAAAATGAAGTTCTTGATGAACATGTGAGGGGATTGGATCATCCCTGGACTTTCAGTCCTAAAGAGAGCCGTAGACATGATGTCTCCGATAATGAAATCCTGAATGAATAGGTAGGGGATTGCATCGTCCCCGGACTGAGGTCCCAGAATTGAGCCGTAGACATGATGTCTCCGATAATGAAATCCTGAATGAACAGGTAGGGGATTGCATCGTCCCCGGACTAAGGTCCCAGAATTGAGTCGTAGACTGAGTCTCCGACAATGAAGTCCTGAATGAACAGGCAGGGGATTGCATCGTCCCCGGACTGAGGTCCCAGAATAGAGCCGTAGACTGGGTCTCCGATAATGAAGTCCTGAATGAACAGGCAGGGGATTGCATCGTCCCCGGACTGAGGTCCCCGAATAGAGCCGTAGACTGGGTCTCCGACAATGAAGTCCTGAATGAACAGGCAGGGGATTGCATCGTCCCCAGACTGAGGTCCCAGAATAGAGCCATAGACTGGGTCTTCGATAATGAATTCCTGAATGAACAGGCAGGGGATTGCATCGTCCCCGGACTGAGGTCCCAGAATAGAGCTGTAGACTGGGTCTCCGATAATGAAGTCCTGAATGAAAAGGCAGGGGATTGCATCGTCCCCGGACTGAGGTCCCAGAATTGATCCGTAGACTGATGTCTCCGAGAATTGAAGATAGGACTGCATCGTCCCTGGACCTCGGTTCAAAATGTACGTGAGAGGACTGCATTGTCCATGAACTGGGTTCAAAATGTACATGATGGGATTGCATCGTCCCTAGACATGAGACTTGTCTTAAAGTGATAAGGATTGATCATCCTGGAACTTGATCTGGATTGTATCATCCATGGACCTATGTCCTAAAGAGAGCGGGACTAATCATCCTGTAATATGATCATGTGTGTTGCAGGATATGCTGCTATGTATTAGTGAGAATACATGCTTTTAGATGTATTAGTGAGAATACATGATTTTTGATGATATATGTATTAGTGAGAATACATGCTTTTGATGATAGATGTATTAGTGAGAATACATGCTATTGATGATATACTTGTATTGTGTGAATACTTGTATGGATGATGTGTATACTTGTATTGTGTGAATACTTGTATTGATGATGTGTATACTTGTATTGGTGTGGATACTAATACTGTTGATCTAGATAACGATTGTGCCGATCTTGATGACGATGTTGATGATCATGTGATGACGATGCTGATGATCGTGTGTGACGATGCTGATGATCGTGTGTGACGATGCTGATGATCGTGTGATGACGATGTTGATGATCATGTGATGACGATGCTGATGATCGTGTGTGACGATGCTGATGATCGTGTGATGACGATGCTGATGATCGTGTGTGACGATGCTGATGATCGTGTGATGACGATGATGATGATCGTGTGATGATGATGTTGATGATCATGTGTGACGATGCTGATGATCATGTGATGATGATGTTGATGATCGTGTGATGACGATGCTGATGATCGTGTGTAACGATGCTGATGACCGTGTGATGACGATGTTAATGATTGTGTGATGACGATGCTGATGATCGTGTGTGACGATGCTGATGATCGTGTGATGACGATGCTGACGATCGTGAGGATTCAGATATTGATGTTGCTGTAGCTGTTTGAGTGCTACAGAAGATAAAGACTCAGTACTGAAGATGTTGATGTTCCAGTATTGAAGATGTTCCAGTAACTGCCTAAGTTACTGATGATGTTGAGAAAGCTTCCAATGATTTATAGATGTATCATGTATGATGTTGATGACTCCTTGCTCGTGCAGATACTGTTATAATATCCTTCTCGTTAAGGGGGAGTGTTGAAATATTGTAACTTCAAAGAATATTATATTTGTATATTATTTATTCCGGAGATGTTCCATACCTCCGATGTGATTATACTATAAATCCGGAGATGTTTATTCCTCCGAGTTGGGTGTGGTAACTAGGGTTATTAGACCCACCATGTGGGGGTCGGCCCAGTCAGTTATAATGGGGTATTTAACCTAATGGTTAAATACGAGCCTACATGTACTTGTGTAAAATATATATCAGAGTAGTGTATAAATAGAGGAGGTGTGTTCCTCATTTGATACACACTCACACACTTGAGGATAGCGCACTTGTGGAGGAGAGGTCTGCTATTGTGGAGGAGGAGATCATGTCTCAGGGTTTCATCTTTGTATATTGCTGGTCATCTATATTGAGGAAGCTTTGCTGGGTTTTCTACCCCATGAGGGTTTCCCAGGATAAATATCTGTCTCTTGTGTTTATGCTGTGCTTGTTGTTTCTTCAGTGATCCTGTATATGCTATTATTGTGAAATGGAATGTAATGCTGCTATTTTCTGTTTTAGCATATTAAATCTTAACATGAGTTTCGAGAAATTTTTCCTATGAAGTTCTCTAAAATGAAAGGTATTTTGGGTGATCTAGGAGAGATGAAGATTCCCTTGAAACCAGATGCTAAATCGATCAGGCAGCGACCTTATCAGCTCAATCCATGACATAAGGAGAAGGTAAAGGAAGAACTTGATCGCATGTTGGATGATGGTATCATTGAACCAGTCGAAGAGTCCGAATGGATCATTCCTATGGTGGTGCAGGATAAGAAGACTGGTGATTTACGCATCTGTGTCGATCTGCAAAAGTTGAATGATGCCTTCTTGCATGATCCCTTTCCGACCCCGTTTACCAATGAAGTACTTGCTGGAGTAGGTGGCCAGGAGATGTGTTCTTTCACAGATGGGTTCTCAGGCTATCTTCAGATCCGTATTGCAAAGGAAGACCGCCACAAGACAACTTTTGTGACAGAATGGGGATGTTTTCAGTATACTGTAATGCCGTTTGGACTAAAGAATGCACCTGCGATATTTTCATGGGTTGTTGTTGCTGCATTCAAGGATTTCATCCAGAAGTTCTTGCAGGTATACATGGATGATTGGACAATCTATGGTTTGATCCACAATCACCTAGCCAATTTGCAATTGATGTTGTAGCGTTGTCGACAACACCAGATATCGCTGAATTTGAAGAAGTGCATTTTCTACGTGCCGTTTGGGATAGTGCTAGGTCATATTTTGTGCAAGCAAGGGTTGTTAGTCGATCCAGCAAATATTGCACTTATTTTGAGTTTCACACCGCCGACCACTATCAAGCAGCTAAGGGAAACTTTAGGACATACTAGGTATTACTGCAAGTTCATCAGGGGTTATGCAGCGATCACCGCCCCTATGGAGAAGCTATTGAATAAAGATGTCATATTTCAATGGAGCACCAAATGTCAAGATAGTTTTAAGCAGCTGAAGGCTAAGATGGCTTCGAAACCGATACTAGTATTCCCAGACTGGAGAAAAGAATTCCATGTCCATGTTGATGCATCGTCAATTGCACTCGGTGTGGTGCTAGCTCAACCAGGAGAGGGGGATCTTGATCACTCTATTTCTTTTGCCAGTCAAAAGCTGTCATCTACATAAAAGAACTACACTACCACTGAGAGGGAAGGATTGGCGATGGTCTATGCACTGCAAAAGTTCCGACACTACTTATTGGGTGGACATTTTAAGATGTTCACAAACCACTTTGCGTTGAATTACCTGGTCAATAATCCTGTGTTGGGGGTGAAGATATTCCGATGGTTACTTCTCTTTCAAGAGTTCAAATTTGAAGTAATTGTTAAGCCAGGGTAGTCAAATTCTGGCCCTGATCATCTATCGAGGATTGAAACCAGAGAGGAGCCAACTAACATTGAAGATGGGTTTCCTGACGCACAACTGCTTTGGCTTGAAGTAGTCGATGGCTGCTTTGAAGAAATCATCTAGTTTTTGGCAACCGGTACTCACCAGAAGAGCTCACCACTAGTCAGAAGAAGCAGTTGGTGGTTACAGCTTCTAACTTCCAGCTCATCGCAGGAGATTTGTACAAGATGGGTGCAGATGAGGTATTACGACGGTGTGTCTTTCCATAGGAGCAAGCAGAGATATTGGAAAAAACACATGGAGGAGTAGTTGGACGACACTACGGTGGTCGGGCGATTGCTAGGAAGGTGCTTGGTGCGGCGCTTTGGTGGCCCATGCTCCATAATGAAGCGACAAACTATGTGCGGTCCTACAACGTCTGTCAAAGAACCGGGAAGCCATCCATGAGGGATGAGATGTCGTTGATTCCTCAGTTAACACTATAGTCATTTGAAAAATGGGAAGTGGATTTTGTGGGACCAATCAATCCACCCGATAAGCGCACTGGTTCCAGATATATCATCACAGCGACAGATTACTTGACAAGATGGGTGGAAGCTGCACCAGCCGTTGATTGTTTTGCAACCACGACTGCCCGGTTTTTGTTTGACAACATTATCACTCGCTTCGACTACCCCAATATATTGCTAAGTGATTAAGGAAGCCACTTTCTCAATCACCCCATCAGCGCATTGACGGAGGAGTTGCAGATACAGCATAAGAAGAGTACACCATATCATCTGCAGGAAAATGGCACAGTGGAAGCTTTCAATAAGATATTGGAACATGCATTGACAAAGGTGTGCAATGCGAACTGCAACGACTAGGATATCAAAATCCCAGCAGTATTGTGGGCCTATTGCACCACATGTAAAAGGTTGACAGGTCAGACGCCATTTAAGCTAGTGTATGGACAAGAAGCAATCATGCCAATGGAGTACATTGTTCCAAGTTTGCGCATTAAAACAATGACAAGAATGGATTCTGTGACAGCATTGGAGGAATGTCTAGCAGAGTTAGTGCAGCTGGAGGAAAATTGCTTTATCGCCGGTTTCCATCAGGATGTGGAGAAGGATTTCCAGAAGGGTTGGTATGATCGCCACATCAAGAACAAACAGTTTCAATAGGGCGACTTGGTGTTGTTGTATGACAGCAAGTTTATGAAACATCCAGGAAAATTGCAGATGCATTGGCTTGGTCCGTATCGCATCAGTAGTATAACTTCAGGAGGAGGGGTACAGTTGCAGCAGTTGGATGGAGTGATGCTCCCCAAGTTGATTAATGGTATCAGGTTGAATCCCTATCGGTTAGGCTTGGAGTAGCATGATGCCTGAGTCGCATCGGGAAAAAAAAATGCAGGTGGATCGATGGCAGGTTGGCGCACCAGCAAGCATTGAATCCAGAAGTAGGGAGGCTTGTGCCGCAAGTTAGGAGCGGTCCGTGACCCATGGCAGGGTTGTGACCGAGTCCGATCAGCAATCATTTCGAATCATGAGAAAATGGGACCTTTTTCGTTTTGACATATTTGATCGATAGTTGTCCCTGCGTGGCACCGGTGCAAGGCACGTTTGGCACAGGGGACACACTATGGAAGCATGGCCGATGGCATTAGGAGTGATGCTTTGCACACTTGGTCATGAATGGAAGGTGGCGGAGGTATGGTTTCCACTGCGCACGTTAGGAGTCTGGCCTCTACACACAAGACATAGCAGAATGGTATGATCGTCACCTTATGTGAACGGATTTTGCAAATGATTGTTGAGGCAGACATTTGAAGGCAGACGATGTATATATCTAAGTACCAGTGGATAGTCAAGAACAGAGGTTTTCCAATTGAGAGGTGTTATGCTGCGAGAGGGTCAGGCATCTAGATAAGTTAGAAATTCTAAGGAGGCTGTGGAAATGATCCATTTCATTTCGTGTGGTAGCACACCAGGTGTGTTGAGGGCTCGAACGACGAGTGTACATGAACGCCTAGAGCAATACGCACCGTAGACACTCGGGTGTTCCAAAAATGAAGTTTCATCTGAGATGTCTAGGTATGTGGTGGTAGTTTGAAGCTTTTTGGTCCCTGTGACCATAGAGATAATGGGGGTGGCAGCCCCCTGATCTTGATCATCCGTGCTCATCGGTGTGAAACAGATGTGCCAAAGCGGTTGTCCTGTTTCACCCCTCGACGTCGTTTGTAAACTTCTCCTCATTCGACATCGGGCTTCTAGAGACTGGAGGATGAGTTTGCAAGGTACAGGACAGCAAGCCAGAGGATGATCGTCTTTGGGGAAGAAGTACATGGCAACGAGCCGGCGATCATTGTAGCAGCGAGAGATGTATACAACAACAAGGTCCAGACACCATGAACAGTTGTACAGACATAGTTTAGCCATAGATGACTCTGAGTACACCATGTCCAGTTGACGTGGCTTGAGGGTGAGCCACAAGATTGTGTTCGGGGCCTATTGGAAGGCGGTTTGGTAAGGAAGAATCGCAGCATTGTCGATGTTGTGACATGTCAGAAAACATCACGGAATGAAGAAGGATGCATTATTTTATGTATTTTTGAGTCGATTGTACCGCAGAATGCGGTTTTTTGGGTCATTGGACCATACTTTATGTATTTTTGGGCTAATTGTACCATAGTAGGCGGTTTTTTGGGTATTTTGGACCATGTCAGTTAGTTTTGGGTCATTTGGATCGCGTCAGTTAGATTTTGGGTCATTTGTCCAACTGTTGGTTAGGAAGTTATTAGTAAATGGACAAGCATTGTAAAGATAGAAGCCTATATATATACATGAGTTGTAAGTGTAAAGGGGGGAATCGGATCGGAGAGATGCGTTTCATGCGTATGTTCTGAGATCAAGAGATATTGCTGAGATATTGTATCAGGGTTTTTGCTAATATGACATGATGGAACTATTTTGTGAAATTCCCTATGTTGATAATGCATGTTGCGATTTACAATTGATTATATGATTCCTATTGCAGTCAATACTTTAATGTTATATTTGTTGCAATGAATGCTTATGTTATGAATATGAATGATGTTAATCTTGAATGCATAGATCCATCTTGAATGCTACAATAAGTTAAGTAATTGTTTCCACAATCATCCTCCTTCATTCGGCGGAAACATGGTTCCGTGCACTCTCCCTTGATCGCCTCGGGTGAGACCTCATCTGCTCTGCAAGTGTTGCGAGATAGGGTAAAACCTGTTTGGGCCACGGCTCAGGGAGATCGCGATGGGTTGGTGTCAACAGTGATGGGAACCCCTTTCGACTGGGTCCGAGTCAACAATCATCATGATCGGGATCATCATCATCATGATCATGATCATCTTCATCATCACCATCCCCATCATAATCATCATCATCACAATCATCATAAACAACAACATCAACGTCGTCACCATCATCATCATCAACATCGATGCCATCACTAATCATCATCAAAATCATCATAAACAACAACATCGTCATCATCATCATGATATTCATTGTCATCAACATCAAGAATATCATTGTCATCATAAGTGTCATCATCATGGTCATCGTCATTGTCATCACAACCATCATAGTCATCATACATATGATCATCGTCATCATCATCATCATCACCATCTTCACTATCGTCATCATTGCCATCATCATCATAATCATCATCACCATATTCATTTTCATCATCATCATCATCATCATGATCGATATCATCATCATCATGGTCATGATCATCCTCATCATCCCCATCCCCATCATAATCATCATCATCACTATTCATAATCACAATCATCATAAACAACAACATCAATGTCGTCACCATCATCATTGTCATTGCCATCATCATCATCATCATCATCATAAGCATCATGATTAACGTTGTCATCGTCATTAATCATCATCAAAGTCATCATCATCATAAGCATCATCATTAACAGCGTCATTGTCATTAATCAACGTCATCATCATAAACAACACCATTTTCATCTTCTTCATGATGATGATGATGATGATGACGATGATGATGAAGATGATGATGATGTTGATGATGGTGGTGGTAATGACAATGATCACGATGATGATGATGATGATGATGATGATTATAATCTGGAGGAGGATGATGGAAGTGATGATGAAGATGATGATGAAGATAAGGATGATGATGGTTATAATGACGATGATGAATATGGTGATGATGATGATGAAGAAGATGATGGTGATGAGGAGGAGGAGTGGGATGATGAAGAGATGATGATGATGATGATGATGATGATGATGATGATCATGATGAAGATGATAATGATGTTGATGATGGTGGTGGTGATGCAATCCCTCTTCTTTCTCAGAGACATATGTCTACGAATCAATTCTGGGACCAAAGTCCAGGGATGATGCAATCCCTCTTCTTTCTCAGAGACATATGTCTACGGATCCTTTTAGAACATGTGTTCAAGGATGATGCAATCCCCTTGTCAACTTAGACCCTGTCTAAGGACCATCCACCAACCTCTCTGCCGGCATCACCAATATAGGTATCCACATCATTGACCTCACTGTCGATGCAGGAATTCTCATCATAAGTGACCACATCACTCCCCCTTTCGAGGAGGGTCCTTCTAAACTACACCAAGCCTGTCTTGGAAATACTCAAACTTTACTCGAGATAGAGGTTTGGTCAATATATCAGCAACTTGTTCATCAATGCTTACATACTCAAGCTTGATAGATCATTTCTGCACCATATCCCGTATATACAAATATCGGATCTCTATGTGCTTTGACTTCTCATGGAACACTGGATTTTCTGTCATCTTGATACAACTCTGGTTGTCACACAGGATCTCAGTGGGTTCCATCTCTAAGTCAAATAAACCAGATAACAACTTCTGAAGCCATATTGCTTCACAACTAGCAGAGCAAGCAGCAATATATTCCGCTTCAACTGTACTGAGAGCCACACTGGACTGTTTCCTCCTAAACCACGAGATCATGGCAGATCCCAAGCAATAGAATCCTCCCAATGTGCTCTTCCTATCTGATACACTTCCTACCCAATCAGCATCTGTGTATCCATACAATCTGAAACCATGATCTCCAAGATAACATAGACCAAAGTCTATCATACCGTTTAGGTACCTCATCACATTCTTTGCAGCTATGAGGTGAACTCATCTAGGTTCCACTAGATACTGACTCAAGGTATTCACGACAAAGCATATGTCTGGTCTGGTATTTGTTAAATACATCAATGACCCAATAATCTATCTATACAGAGTCATATCCACTAACTCTAATGAGTCATCTGCTAACAGTTTCAAGTTGGAATCCATGGGAGTGGCCATGGCCTTATAATCCAACATATCAAATCTTTTCAAGATTTCCACAGCCTACTTTCCTTGGTTGAGAAAGATTCCCTCTGGGCCTTGCCATAATTCTAGACCTAAGAAGTAGTGCATCAATACGAGATCTTTCATCTCAAACTCTAAAGAGAGTTTCTTCTTGCATTCGATAATCTGTTTCTCATTTCCTGTCAGAAATAGATCATCCACATATAGCAGCAATATGATAGGTTCATCATCCATAACCTTGAGATAAAGATTAGGATCACCTTTACTTTTGGTAAATCCTAAGCTTGTCAAGAAATTGTCAATTCTTCCATACCAAGCTCTGGGAGCTTGCTTCAACCCATACAAGGCCTTCTTTTATTTGCACACATGGGTTCTTACATCTTCCACCTCAAATCCTTGAGGTTGTTCTATATACACTTCCTCCTCAATTAGACCATTCAGGAAGGTTGTCTTTACATCCATCTGGTGTAATTTCCACTTCATCATGGATGCAAGTGCCATGATAGTCCTAATGGAAGTGTACCTTGCAACTGGTGCAAATGTTTCTTCATAGTCAATTCCCTCTTTCTGAGAGAACCCTCTGGCTACGAACCTTGCCTTGTATTTTTCAATACTGCCATCTGCAGCATGCTTTATCTTGTATATCCATTTGGAGGATACCACACTTTTGTCCTTTGTTTTGGGAACTATGTCCCAAACATCATTCTTCATTATTGATTGGTATTCCTCTGTCATTGCCTCCACCCACTCTTTCGTATGGGATGCTTCGTCATAACTAGTGGGTTCTTGATCTACAAGATCACATATCAGGGCCACATAGTTGGAAAATACCCTTGGCTTCTTGCTCACCCTAGTGGAGCCTTCAGGAGCTTCATACTTTTCTGCTCCCTATATAATGTCTCTTTCCCATGCTGGCTTTCTCTTCCTTGAAATTTCTATGACAGGGGGTTCTTGTGGTTCCATCATGTCATGGTCTTCAGGACTTGTCTCTTCAGGGGTGGGTGCAACTTCTGTGATTCTAGAAAGTGCCTATTCCTCATATAATTCTTCATGTTGGCACTTCCTAGATCTCTTGAGATCTTCCTCTTCATCAAATGTCACATCCCTACTTATTTCCATATGATGGAATCCTGGGATGTATATTCTGAATGCTTTGGATGCTTCACAATATCCAACAAATATTCCTTTCTTCCCAGAGGGATCTAGCTTGGTCGTCTTTTCTTTTGGAATGTGAATGTATACTAGGCATCCAAATATCTTGAGGTGACTTACCTCAGGCTTATTTCCTTTGAGCACTTCTTCGAGAGTATTGAAATCAAGAGCACCATGAGATAGTCTATTTTTCACATAGATTGTTGTCCTAGCTGCTTCAGTCCATAAATACATGGGTAGATCTTGATCATGTATCGTTGTCTTTACTGCCCCCATAATGGTTCTATTCTTTCTTTCTGCAACACCATTCTGTTGGGGATTGTAGGGATTGGTTAGTTTCCTCTTGATTCGAACTTCCTTGCAAAAGACTTCAAAGTCTTTTGAAGTATATTCTCCACCATTATCTATCCTCAGTATCTTAATCTTCTTTTCTGAATGGTTTTCTATCAAGGCTTTGAATTCCTTGAACTTTTCAAATACTTCATTCTTTCCCTTCAAGAAATATATCCAAGTCTTTCGTGACTAATCATCAATGAATGTAAGTTAGTATTCATATCCACTCAAGGATGTGGATGGCATTGGTCCACATACATCTGAGTGAATCAATTCCAATGTACTCTTAGTCTTTGTTTCACTCATTGGGAATGGGTTCTTGATATTCTTCCCTTTTTCACATCCTTATCAAGTGCCCTCATGATCAATTTTTAAGTCTGGTAGTCCTATGACTACTTTTCTCACATGAGGTAGTGATTTGTAGTTAATGTGAGAAAGCCTTTTATGCCATAGCTCACTTGGCCTAGTGGCTTCATGAACAAGGGAAGCTTCTAGATGGCCCTTGAGTTTGTATAGACCTCCTTCCTCTTCACCAATAACAATTGCATTCTCAATTGATTTTCCTTTGGACCACATGAGTACTTGTCCATCAATGAATGCAACCATATAGCCTTTCTTATCCAATGCTGAGATAGAAAGTAAGTTCTTCTTCAAACCTAGTACATATAAGATTTCCTTCATCTTCAATGGGGTTCCAGAATCAAGCTTATAGCTTGATTCACCAATTCCCTGATGGGATATTGATAGTCATCTCCTAGGGATACCTTCTAAGGAGAGGAATTCTTTTCAAGTCTTGAGAGAGTCTTCTTTTGTCCTGTCATGTGCTTTGAAGCACCACTATCAATAAGCCATGTATCTTCTCCAGGTGTCACAGACCTAGAGAGTGCAAAGAATAGAACATATTCTTCCGCATCTTCTTTTTCCACTTTAGTTCTTTTCTTTTGAGGCCTTTCCTCTTATTCTTCTTCACTATCATCTTCTGCCACATGTGGATGATGTCTTTTGTGAATATTCTTCTTCTTCTTCTGTGAAGTACAATTTCTAGCAAAGTGTCCTAGTTTGAGACAATTGTAACATTGAACTGTGGAGAGATCTCTTTCTGAGTTTACTCCTTCCTTCCTTTGAAATCTATGTGGAGGGTGATATTTCTTGTGGCCATTTTTCATGGAGTTGTAGTGACTCCTTCTTCTTCTTCTAGTGTGAGTGGCCAAAGCTTGGTCATCTTCCTTGAGCAAGGATTCTTTGTTGGCTACCCTAGCCTCTTCTTGAATGCAATCTTCCCATACCACATCAAACTTCATACTTTCTTTTCTTGCACACATAGTTTGGATGAATGACTCCCAAGGTCTAGTTAGATCATTTAGAGCAGTCATGACTAGTTCATCTTCGTCAAGGGTATCTCCAATGGCATCTAGTTGTTCCTTGAGCTGGGAAACCCTTGATAAATAGTCTTGAATGGATTCTCCTTTATTCATCTTGGTGCTCTTCAATTGAGTTCTTAGATTCATCTTTCTATTGATGTTCCTTCCTTCATACATTCTTCCTAGGGCATCATACATTTCCTTTGGATTATTCTTGGATGCCACTTGGGGAATCAAGTGGTCTTTTATAGAATCAACAATGATTCTCTTTTCCCTAATCAAGTCCTTCCTATACTTCTCTTTGGCTTCATCTTCTTCACATTTTGTAATTTCATCTTTGATATATTGGACAAGATCATTCTAAAAAATCCTATATTTCCATGCTCGGAAATTCTCTATACCTTCTAGCTTGTCCTTAAGCTTAGTGCTTGGGGCCATCTTATCTAGGGGGTCACCAAAAATTAAAAATTAAAAAATGAAAAATTGAACTTACCAGGAGATTGGCTGGACTAAGGTGAGGTTGCTGGTATGCTTACTTTCTGGAAACTTCAATTTTTCAGCCTCCAAACTTGACCAACGAATTTTGGACTTGCTGTAGAAATCTAGTTCTGGTTTTTCTAGTTTTCTGGTTTTCTGCACTTTTGGTCAAACTAGGGTTTGACATTTCTGGATTTCTACCCAACCAAAAATCTCAATCCAGGGCTCAAAACTTTGATTTTGAGGAGGGCTATCTAGCCATGCAATCAAAATCGAAAAATTCCAACTTTTGCAGAAACCTTAATTTTCACCGGAGGAGGAGAGAGAGGTATTTTCACCTTGTGAAAGATGTCCTATTCAGGCTAGCTCTTATACCATGCTAATTTTATACTAATTTGACTAGAAAGATCACTAAAAGAAACACAATCACAAGATAGACAAAGATTTACCCTGGGAAACCCTCATGGGGTAGAAAACCCAGCAAAGCTTTCCTCAATATAGATGATCAACCAAATACAAGATGTAGAAACCAAACAAGAGCTCCTTCTCATCCTATGTAGACCTCTCTCTCACTTGTGCACTACTCCTAAGTGAGTGAATGAATGAGATAAGTGAGGAAAACCCTCCTCTACTTATACTCATCTTCCAACTGACCTTTTACCCCAATGGGGCCAACCTCTCCCTGGAGAGTCTAATAACCCCCAAATAATAAACTCAGGGCCGAACTCACATGGGAGATCTAATAACCCTAGTTACCACATTCTCTCGGAGGAATAAACATCTCCGGATATACAATAAGGTCACAACGGAGGAATGTACCATCTTAGGAATAATAAAATACAAATATAATATTCTTGGAAGTTACAATATTTCAACATATGGAAGTGATGATGAAGATGAGGATGATGATGACGAAGAGGATGATGATGATGATGATGATGATCAGGAAGATGGTGATGATGGTGATGAAGAATATGATGATGAGGAGGAGGAGGAGGATGAAGAGATGATGATGATGATGATGATGATGATGATGATGATGATGATGATGATGATGATGATGATGTTGATGATGGTGGTGGTGATGACGACGACAACGTCAATGATGATGATGATAATGATGATGATGACGATGATGATGATGATGATGACGATGATGATGATGATGATGATAATGACTATGATGATGAGGAGGAGGAGGAGGAGAGGATGATGAAGAGATGATGATGATGATGATGATGATGATGATGAGGATGATGATGATGTTGATGATGGTGGTGGTGATGAAGACGACAACGTCAATGATGATGATGATAATGATGATGATGACAATGATGATGATGATGATGATGATGATGAAGATGATGATCATGATCATGATGATGATGATGAGGATGAGGATGATAAAGATGATGACGAAGATGATGATGAAGATGATGATGGTGATGATGATGAAGATGATGATGATGATGTTTGAGCCTGGAAGATGATGATGATAATGTTTGAGCCTGCAAGATGATGATGTAGGAAGATGATGATGATGATGATGATGTAGGAAGATGATGATGATGATGATGATGATGATGATGAGGATGATGAGGATGATGATGATGATGGTGATCACAATGATGTTGATGGTGTCTGTGACAACGACGATGAACATGCTGCTGCTGCTGATGATGATGATGAAGATGACGATGATGAAGATGATCATGATGATGAAGATATCAATGAAGAAGAAAAATATGATGATGATGAAGAGGTTGATGAGCAAGAGGGTGATGACGATGATGATGATTATGTTTTAGTCTTGGTAATTGTGCATTTCCTTTCTAAGCTTCTCTCTATTTCGAGAATAATTTAATATTTTCTACTAAACAAGTCCAACCACGTTAAGTGTTCAAGTGAATTTAGATCATATGCCAGACTCCATATCATGGCATTGGATACCCCCTAGTTTGGATGATTGCACACATTGGAAAATATCAGCAATATTCAATTTTTTATACATGATGGGAAACTACAATAAAACAATTGAACAACTATGATAACGGAGATATCACTCTCATTATCCAATAATGGAAGCCCTTCTCTCATTCACGTTGGATCAAACCCTTAAAAATATTAAGCCACCTAAATTTTGTTGGCATGGGAATTTTACATGGATTTTGCAGTGGACAAGGGCTTCATTGGATAGGAATCAATTGTCATACGCATGTATAAAGAGAAACAATGGGATGCTAAACAAATTCTTGGTTTTGGTGGAATTCCCTCGTCGTATTCTGCATCTGTTACTGCACTTACCACAGCTATTGGATTTCAAGATGGACCTGGAGAGTCTTCCCTTGCAATTTCGTTAGTCTTGGCCTATGTTGTTATCTATGATGCATTGGGTGTTCGACTGCATGCTGGCCGCCAAGCAGAGATTTTGAATCAATTGGTATTTGAGCTGCCAGCAGAACAACTGTTATCTGACAAAAGGCCTCTTCAAGAATCTTGGGTACATCACACTAGGGAATGTTCTCAAAAAGTTTAGATCCAAGATCGAATCCTCCGAACACCCTAAAAATCAATCAAACGTTTCATATTTTCTTCATCCACATATTTTTAAAACCATAGACTGTAAATGGAGATTGATATTATCTACAGTCATAGTGTCTATCCCTTCTTAACCAAAACTTAAAATGATAAAATATGGAAGTTTTCTTCTTCTTAATGGGAAACTAATAAGAAAACTCATTAATCAAATATTCGAGCTCATTAAGACTCATTGATCCAAAATTCACTACAATCAAACACATTAATCCAAAATTAAAGCTCAATGGGAAAATATTTAGGGCTTGGTACTCACATATTTGGGAGGCATTGGCTCCTCTCATATTTTCCTTGCTCGACCTCCCTGTCCCCTACACGACCGCAATCCAACTCTTCTATGCTTAGTATCCATAGGCCCAAATCACTTCTCTGGCTGAGATGATCTCCTCACGGCTCACTCAGCAAATCAATGGCGCAACTCTGCTTAGAATCTGTGGGCCAAAATCATCATTACTTTCTTACTGGGTTGTTTGCTCAGTCTCTAGCCGAGATGCTCTGCTCAGTCTAGCTCACTCATGAACTCAACACTGGGTGCACAGGCGAGAGGTTGAAAGGTAAGTCTTCTTTGTGATTTTTTTTTGTTATATATTATAATATGTAATTTTTTAATTTGTTAGATTTGTAATTTTTATATAATATATATATGTGTGTGTTTGTGTGTGTGTGTGATCTTTTTATTTTTAATATTATATCTATATATATATATATAACAAATAAAAAAATCACACACATATAAATATGATTTTTTTTTGTTTTTTCAATATGTATATATATATAACAAAAAAGACTCACCTTTCATCCTCCCGTGCTTTAATATTTATATATAGATAGATATTGGAAAAAAAAAATTAAAGTTTAAAATAAGATTTTATTTTAAAAATTGATAATAAAAAAATTAAATTAAAAAATTAATAATGATGTAAGTGATGATGACACTGATGAAATCAATGTTGATGATGATGATGATCACCATCACCACCATCCCAATCATCATCATCATTGTCATCATCATGATAATCATTGTCATCATCATTAACATCGTCATCATCATCAAGAACATAATTGTCATCATCAACATCGTCATGCATGTCATCATAATCATAAAAAACACCATCATCATCGTCATCGTCGTCATCATCATCATCATCAACATCAATGCCATCACTAATAATCATCATCGTATTCATTTTTTTCATCATCATCATAATCGGGATCATCATCATCATGGTCATGATCATCCTCATCATCACCATCCCCATCATAATCATCATCATCACTAATCATCATCGCAATCATCATAAACAACAACATCAACATCGTCACCATCATCATCATCAACATCGATGCCATCACTAATCATCATCAAAATCGTCATAAACAACAACATCGTCATCATCATCATGATATTCATTGTCATCAACATCAAGAACATCATCATCATAATGGTCATCGTCTTCATCATCAGAACTGTCATAGTCGTCATACATATGATCATCATCATCATCATCATCATCACCATATTCACTATCGTCATAATCGCCATCATCATCATCATAATCATCATCGCCATATTCATTTTCATCATTATCATCATCATGATCGGGATCATCATCATCATGGGCATGATCATCCTCATCATCACCATCCCCATCATAATCGTCGTCATCACTACTCATCATCACAATCATCATAAAGAACAACATCAACGTCGTCACCATCATCATCGTCAATGTCGATGCCATCACTAATCGTCATCAAAATCATCATAAACAACAACATCATCATCATCATCATGATATTCATTGTCATCAACATGAAGAACATCATTGTCACCATAAGTGGCATCATCATGGTCATCGTTGTTGTCATTACAACCGTCATAGTCATCATACATATGATCATCGTCATCATCACCATCTTCACTATCATCATCATCGCCATCATCATCATCATCATAATCATCATCACCATATTCATTTTCATCATAATCATCATGATCGGGATCATGATCATCATGGTCATGATCATCCTCATCATCACCATACCCATCATAATCCTCATCATCACTACTCATCATCACAATCATCATAAACAACATCATCAACGTCATCACCATCATCATCATCAACGTCGATGCCATCACTTATCATCATCAAAATCATCATAAACAACAACAACATCGTCATCATCATCATGATATTCATTGTCATCAACATCAAGAACATCATCGTCATCATAAATGTCATCATCATAGTCATCATACATATGATCATCGTCATCATCATCATCACCACCATCTTCACTATCGTCATCATCGCCATGATCATCATTATCATCATCATAATCATCATCACCGTATTCATTTTCATCATCATCATCATGATAGGGATCATCATCATCATGGTCATGATCATCCTCATCATCACCATCCCCATCATAATCGTCATCATCACAATCATCATAAACAACAACATCAACGTCGTCACCATCATCATCATCAACATCGATGCCATCACTAATCATCATCAATATCATCATAAACAACATCGTCAGCATCATCATGATATTCATTGCCATCAACATCAAGAACATCATGGTCATCATCGTTGTCGTCACAACCATCATAGTCATCATACATATGATCATCATCATCATCATCATCATCATCACCATCTTCACTATCGTTATCATCGCCATCATCATCATGATCAAGATCATCATCATCATGATCGGGATCATCATCATCATGATCCGGATCATCATCATCATGATCCGGATCATCATCATCATCATCCGGATCATCATCATCATGATCCGGATCATCATCATCATGGTCATGATCATCCTCATCATCACCATCCCCATCATAGTCGCCATTATCAATATTCATCATCACAATCATCATAAACAACAACATCAACGTCGTCACCATCATCATCATTATCATAAGCATCATGATTAACGTTGTCATCGTCATTAATCATCATCAAAGTCATAATCATCATAAGCATCATCAAAAACATTGTCGTTGTCATTAATCAACGTCATCATCATAAACAACATCATTTTCATTGTCTTCGTCATGATGATGGTGATGATAATGATGATGATGATGATGATGATGATGATGGTGGTGGTGGAGATGACGACGACGATGATGAGGAGTAGGAGGAGGAGGAAGAGGATGATGGAAGTGGTGATGAAGATGATGATGAAGATGAGGATTATGATATTGATGAAGATGATGGTGATGATGATGAAGATGATGATGAAGATGATGATGAAGAAGATGATGATGATGAAGAAGATGATCATCATCATGATAAGGAGGAGGAGGAGGAGGAGGAGGAGGATGATGATGATGATGATGGTGGTGGTGGTGGTGGTGGTGGTGATGACGACAACAACATCAATGATGATGATGATAATGATGATGATCATGATGATCATGATCATGATCATGAACATGATAATGAAGATGATGATGATGGCGATGACGAGGAGGAGGATAATGAAGAGATGATCATGATCATGATGAAGATGATGATGATGTTGATGGTGGTGGTGGTGATGATGACGACAACGTCAATGATGATGATGATGATGATGATGGTCATGGTTACGACGACGACGACGATGATGATGATGATGATTATGATGATGATGATGATGATGATGATGACGATGATGATGATGATGACAATGATGATGATCATGAGGATGACGGAAGTGAGGATGAACATGATGATGAACATGAGGATGAACACGAGGATGATGATGATGATGACGATGATAGTGATGTTGATGATGATGAAGATGATGATGATGATGATGAAGAAGATGATGATGATGATAATGAGGAGGAGGAGGAGGATGAAGAGATGATGATGATGATAATGATGATGATGAAGATGATGATTATGTTGTCTATGGTGGTGGTGATGTCGATGACAACGTAAATGATGATGACGATAATGATGATGATGACAATGATGATGATGATGATGATGATGATGCCGACGATGATGATGATGAGGAGGAGGAGGAGGAGGAGGATGAAGAGATGACGATGATGATGATGATGAAGATGATGATGATGTTGATGGTGGTGGTGGTGATGATGATGATGATGATAATGATGCTAATGATGACGATGACGATGATGATGATGATGATGATGATGATGATGATGATGATGATGATGATGATGATGATGATGATGACGACGATGATGATGATGACGATGATGATGATGATGAGTATGATAAAGATGATGATGAAGATGATGATGAAGATGATGATGATGATGATGAAGATGATGATGATGAGGATGAGCATGATGACTATGATGATGACGACAATGATGATGATGATGGTGGCCGTGACGACGACGATGAACATGATGCTGATGATGATGATGATGAAGAAGATGACGATGATCAAGATGATGAACATATCAATGAAGAAGAAAAATATGATGATGTTGAAGAGGTTTATGAGCAACAGTGTGATGACGATGACGATGATGATGATGATGATGATGATGGTTTAGTCTTGATAATTGTGCATTTCCTTACTAAGCTTCTCTCTGTTTCGAGAAAAAATTAATATTATCTACTAAATAGGGCCAACCATGTGAAGGGTTCAAGTGCATTTAGATCATATGACAGAGTCCATATCATGGCATTGGATACCTCCTAGTTGCGATGATTGCACACATTAGAAAATATCATCAATATTCAATTTTTGATACATGATGGGAAACTACAATAAAAAAATCGAACACCTAGAATAACAGAGCTATCACTCTCATTATCCAATGATGGCAGCCCTTCTATCATTCATGTTGCCTCAAACCCTTACAAATCTTAAACTACCTAAATTTTGTTGGCATGGGAATTTTATATGGATTTTCCATTGGACAAGGGCTTCATTGGATCGGAAACAATTGTCATACACAGGTAGAGAGAGAAATGGTGGGATGCTAAACGACTTCTTGGTTCTGGTGGAATTCCCTCACTGCATTCTGCATCTGTTACTGCACTTACCACAGCTATTGGCTTTCAATATGGACCTGGAGGGTCTTTCCTTGCGATTTCGTTAGTCTTGGCTTGTGTTCTTATGTATGATGCATTGGGTGTTCGACTGCATGCTAGCCGCCAAGCAGAGGTTTTGAATCAATTGGTATTTGAGCTGTCAGTAGAACAACCATTAGCTGACACAAGGCCTCTTCGAGAATCTTGGGTACATCACACTAGGGCACGTTCTCAAAAAGTTTAGATCCAAGATCGAATCCTCCGAACACCCTAAAACGCAGTCAAACATTTCATATTTTTTTCATCCACAACTTTTTCAAAAAACAGACTGTAAATGGAGATTGATATTATCTATAGTCACAGGGTCTATCCCTTCTTAACCAAAACTTAAAATGATAAAAGATGGAAGTTTTCTTCTTCTTAGGGGGAAACTAAGAAGAAAACTCATTAATCCAAAATTCAAGATCATTAAGACTCATTAATCCAAAATTCACTGCATTCAAACACATTAATCCAAAATTAAAGCTCAATGGGAAACTATTTAGGGCTCGGTACTCACAGATTTGGGAGGCATTGGCTCCTCTCAGATTTTCTCTGCTCGACCTTCCTGTCCCCTACAGGACCGCAATCCAACTCTGTTATGCTCAGTATCCACGGGCCCAAATTGCTTCTCCGGCCAAGATGATCTTCTCACGGCTCAGTAAGCAAATCAATGTCGCAACTCTGCTTAGAATCTGTGCACCAAAATTGCCATTTCTTGCTTACCAAGTTGTTTGCTCAGTCTCTAGCTGGGATGCTCTGGTTAGTACAACTCACTCATGAACTCAACGCTGGGTGCATGGGAGGGATGTTGAAAGGTAAGTCTTCTTTGTGATTTTTTTTTCTTGTTATATATATATATATAATATGTGATTTTTTAATTTGTTAGATTTTGTTATTTCTATATAATATATATATATGTGTATGTGTGTGTGTGTGTGTGTGTGTGTGTGTGTGATCTTTTTATTTGTTATATTATATGTATATATATATATATAACAAATAAAAAAATCACACATATAAATATGTTTTTTTTTTGTTTTTTCAATATATATATATATATACAACAAAAAAGACTCACCTTTCATCCTCCCTCCCTTGTATATATATATTGAAGAAAAAAAATTTAAAATTTAAAATAATATTTTATTTAAAAAATGATAATAAAAAAATTTAAATTAAAAATTTAATAAGGATGTAAGTGATGATGACACTGATGAAATCAATGTTGATGATGGTGATGATCATCACCATCAACACCATCCCAATCATCATCATCATTGTCATCATCATGATAATCATTGTCATCATCATTAGCATCATCATCAACATCATCATCATCAAGAACATTATTGTCATCATCCACATCATCATCAATGTCACCATAATAAGAAAAAACACCATTGTCATTGTCATCATCATCATCATCATCAACGTCGATGCCATCACTAATCATCATCACCGTATTCATTTTCATCATCATCATCATGATCGGGATCATCATCATCATGGTCATGATCATCCTCATCATCACCATCCCCATCATAATCACCATCATCACTACTGATCAGCAGAATCATCATAAACAACAACATCAATGTCGTCACCATCATCATCATCAATGTCAATTCCATCACTAATCATTATCAAAATCATCATAAACAACAACAACATCGTCATCATCATCATCATTATATTCATTGTCATCATCATCATCATAAGTTTCATCATCATGGTCATCTTCGTTGTCATCACAACCATCATAGTCGTCATACATATGATCATTGTCATCATCATCATCACCACCATCTTCACCATCATCATCATCACCATCATCACCATCATCACCATCATAATAATCATCATCACCGTATTCATTTTCATCATCATCATCATGATCGGGATCATCATCATCATAGTCATGATCATCCTCATCATCACCATCCCCATCATAATCATCATCATCACAATCATCCTAAAAAAAAACATCAACATCATCACCATCATCATCTTCAATGTCGATGCCCTCACTAATCACCATCAAAATCATCATAAACAACAATATCATCATCATCATCATCATATTCATTGTCATCAAGATCAAGAACATCAACGTCATCATAAGTTTCATCATCATGGTCATCGTCATTTTCATAACAACCGTCATAGTCCTCATACATATGATCATCATCATCATCATCATCATCACCATCTTCATTATCATTATCATTGCCATCATCATCATCATCATAATCATCATCACTGTGTTCATTTTCATCATCATCATCATGATTAGGACCATCATCATCATGGTGATGATCATCGTCATCATCACCATCCCCATCATAATCATCATCATCACTATTCATTATCACAATCATCATAAACAACAACATCAACGTCGTCACCATCATCATTGTCATTTTCATCAGCATCATCATCATCATCAGCAGCAGCAGCATCATGATTAACGTTGTTGTCATCATTAATCATTATCATTAACATCGTCATTGTCATTAATAAACATCATTGATGAATCCAAATTACAGGTCCAGGTACACTAAAGGACCAAGCACGCAGATCAAGCGAAGGACCGAAAGATCATGAGAAACTCAACACCTTTTTCCCTGATTTCTAGAGATAACTTCTATTCAAACAGAATCGGCAATTAGACATGTAGTTAGGTTAAGCATTAGAGGAATATAAATATGGACCTCTTGGCTAGCGAGAGGATCCTGTTGCTATTTTTTAGAACCATTGTTTTACGTTTTTATACTGTTGAGATACTTTAAGTTATAGACTTTTGTTAAACTATGAAGCTTCTATTTTGAATAAAGAATTGATGTTGCTTTCAATTCGGCATATATAAGTTTCCTTCACTCCTGAGTACGGGTTGGAGAAGGCCCCTCCAACACATAAGTCAGGAGATCTTACTGTTCAGTTATTTTTCATTATGTGCTTTACATTGACTGAAATCTATATTGCATATGGAAGCATTTGAATGGCGTTAAATAGTACGATTTGATTTCTGTAGTAAAGTGACCAATTTGATTCTGCAGTAGTTTATAACACATTCTGTAGTTCGGTAATACTGTTTCAGTAGTCCTGTAGTAGCATTCTTCCAAGGCCTATTTTAAGCATCTATTTCCCTATGTGCTCGCATTCTTTTGAACAGTGATTCAAATCTTAAAGCTGATGCATTCTCCCATTACGATGGTTTCTTGTAAAGATTGCTTACTTTCAATACTGTGGTTGATTAACGATATTCACTTCTTAAAGTTTTTAGCCTTAGATAATGGCATTATGAACTTGGTTTTGGCAATTGAATAGGTTAGACCATATTTCTAGATTTATGCATTTGATTTACAGTAGTTACTTCTTAGAGTAAAGATCCAACTTTCATTGGTTTAGAATAGATGTGCTACGTTTTCAGCATTCAATTTCATAGTATAAATCCACTAGTTTCAGCAAGGAAATTCTTAGGGACATATTTACTGTTTCAGCATTTAAATTCCTTAATATAGATTTACTGCTTTCAGCATTTGAGATTCTTAGCATAGGTATTTTTCATCCGTAGATTGGGCAATCCTTTCCCGACTTATTCGATTTCTTTTAGGAAAACTCGTAAACATTGATACCAACACCCAACCACGACCAAGATTATCCTATAAGAGCACATATGGTGCCTGTACCTCTGAAATTTGTACGTCCCCCGGGTTGATAATTAAAGTAGGCTTCTAGTCTAGCTTCCCTAATTAGGCATCCATTCTGAGAGCTCACCACTTTTTGGTGTCGTTGCTGGGGAGGTTCTAAATCTTTTAGGAGGCATCTTCACCAAACATAACGAAAAGAAAAAATCACATATAAAAAAAAACAAAAACAACATAAAGATTTTACCAATGAATGCCTCATCGACAGAGGGATAGGTTTAAACGCTTTCTGTCTAAGCGTCCTATGAGTAACAATGGTAACAATAGTTCTGAACATTCTCAATTTGATTTCCTAAACTCTGAGGAGGAAACTGACTCTACATATGATCCAAACAGAGACAACTACTTTGCTAGTTCCATATCAAACACCACTATAGCAGAAGAAGATGAAGAACCTAGGGAACTGTTCACCTTTCCCATTAGTATACCTCTTGGAGATGCCAGGATGAAGAACATCAACCCTAACAATCTTCCAAACTTCCATGTATTAACTTCAGAAGACCCTGACACATTCCTGTTTGAGTTTGAGGTAGTTTGCAGATCCTTTGATTACACTACAGATGCACAAAAGTTGAGGCTTTTTCCCTCCATACTGAAATATTTATCACTTAGGTGGTTCATGAGTTTAGAAGGAAATAGTATTTTCAGCTGGGATCAAATTAAATAGGCATTTCTAGAAGAATATAGGGACTACTGCAAAGCAAAGGATACAAGGGACAAAATATTTAGGATGCAATAGGGAGACCGTGAATCCTTAGAAGACTATGCCCAGCATTTTTATCTCAGCTACAAAAGAGCTAACCATTGCACCCTAGACCCTGAATCCCTGAAACTTGTCCTTCTTAGAGGGATCAAAGAAGAGAATTTTGAGATCTTAAACCTCTTTGGAGATGGAGACATATTTCAGAAAACTTATGAACAGATACTACAGATCTTCAAAAACCATTCTAGGTCTAGGAAAAGCAAAAATGGGACAAGAGATACACATCTATCCATAGGATCATCATCATCTGCAGGACCAAATCTTACAAAATCTGATTTAGGAAACCTGTTAGATGACAAGAAGACCGACATCTTACAATATCTGGCCATGCAACTTGATGCACTTCATATAAAAAAGAAGCAGGATGAAACTAACCAAGCCTTGGCAGTATTCTGTCCTCGTTGTAGAAAGAAGCATGAGAAGGGGTAGTGCACACTAAACACCATCGAAATATGTGGCCTCTGCATAGACGATCACTTTACTGACAAGTGTCCTCTATTGTCCTCCCGCAAATATGATATTCAAGATCCCACAACTAAGGGTGCAATAGAATAACTCTGTTTTGTGAACCATAGGAGGAATAATTTTCCTAGACCGTACCAACCTAGCAATCAAGCCTACTATAATCAGGGACAACAAAATTGGAACTCTACACCAACTCCATGGAAAGCATATCCAAATCCAAATCAATGGAAGCAAAATTAGCAGACTTATCAGTAGAATCAACAAACTTATCAATCATCCTATCAACAATCTTATTACCCACCGTCTTACCCTCCATACCCCCCACCTTTTCCTCCATCAACCACGAATTATACAAATCAATACCCCCATCCATCAAATTGGAGAGCTCCATTACAGCAGCAACAACCACTCATCATACCACCACCACCAAATCAACCACCCCCCAGACCTCCACCAATTCTTGTCCAACCCATTCCAAACCCTAACAACAATAGGCCAAAGCAACAGCAAGCCTACAATACTGAAACGATGTAATTTCCCACTTACGTAGTAGACACATTGGAAATAAACAAGATTAATCTAAGGTTTGGGAAGACATTGCAACATAGACACATGCAGAATATACAAGAACCTGAGGCCCATGATCAAACAACACAACCTCATGTTCAGCATCCTGATGAACCAGACCCTCCGGAGGAAGAAATTCGACCACTCACACGAAATCAAAATCCTCCATTCCCTGAAAATCTTGTACGAAGTACCAAAGATGAAGAGGAAAACGCAATTCTGAATGAATTGAAACACTTGAATATCCAAATTCCCATCTTATAGGCCATTAGAGATGTACCTATTTGCAACAAATTCATTAAAGAGAATTGTTTGAAAAGACTTGGAAGGAGAAAACATGACCCACCAACGATCAATGTAGTGGTCCAGTTAGCATATCTAATGCTAGGTATCGTTATTAACCCAAAATATCTATATCCAAGAAGCCCTGTGGTCAACGTAAATATCAATAACAAACAGATAGACAGAAGTTTAATTGATTTGGGGGCTGATATAAATGTAATTACCAAGGATACTATGGTATACCTAGGACTCCAATCAATGGTCAGACCAACAACTACAGTACTCCAGCAAGCAGACACATCCACTGTAAGACCTGAAGGAATTCTCAAAGACATTATGATCAATATTGAATCCTGGAAATACCCAACTGATTTCATGGTCATTGAAGTCAAAAGTAAACTTAGTGGTTATCCAATCATACTAGGTAGACCTTGCTTGGAAACTACAGATGCTTAAATAGGTTTCCAATCAGGAAACATGACTATCACCAGTGGACATGCCAGGAAGAAAATCACAATCTAACCACCAACAAGGAAATCTTCAAACTTAGAATATCAAAATTGGACTGATGATTGTAATGACACACCAAATCAAAACCTATGACATGTCCTAACAATTGATGATGCACTATCATTAAAATCAATAGATGAAGATGGTCATATAGATAGGTTCATACAAAATGCATATTCTAACAATGTTGGTCTTGAAAGATTTTTTGACACAGAGCAGCAACAAGTGGCGAAAGTTTAAACTAGAACTTAAATAAAATGTGGGCAGAAGTACTATCTCTGGAAGAACAATCAGAAAAAGCAAAAACAGTGGAAATTATGCCTGGAAAGACAGTCAACATTAATTCCAATCTCAATCCAGAGCAAGAAACGCAGCTAATGAAAGTATTATCAAAACAAAATAAAGCTTTTGCATGGACATATGTAGACATAAAAGGTATACATCTTGATATATGCAAACATTATATTTAGATCAAAGAAGGTTCTATCCCTATCAGGCAGCCACAGAGGAGGTTGAACCCAACATTAAAGGACATTCTCAAAATAGAACTGCAAAAGTTATTAGATGCTGGTTTCATATATCCCATCTCTGACAGCGAATGGGTCTCTCCATTGGTTATAGTCCCTAAAAAAGGAGGCAAATGGAGAATTTGTGTGGACTATAGAGAGCTAAATAAAGCAACCAAGAAATATCACTTTCCACTACCATTATAGATCAGGTGTTGGACACATTAGCTGGGAACAAATATTTTTCATTTTTGGATGGCTTCAGTGGGTACAACAAAATTTTAATACACCCAGCTGATCAAGATAAGACAACATTTACATGCCCCTGGGGTACTTACTCATACAGAGTACTACCCTTTAGGTTATGTAATGCTCTAGCAACATTCCAAGAGGCCCTACTAAGTATATTCTATGATTTCATTAATGGTCAAATGGAAGTCTTCATGGATGAGTTCACACCCGATGGACAAAAATTTGATCAAGCATTGAACCATCTTGAATTGGTATTAAAAAAATGTATTGAGATGAGGCTATGCCTTAGAAATGACAAATGTAGAATGTTAATGGAAGAAGGCATTGTTCTAGGACATCATATATCACAGAGGGGGATAGAGGTTGATCAAGCAAAAGTCTCAGTAATCAAAACGCTGCCACCACTTGTTAAACAAAGGGATGTGAGAAGTTTCCTTGGGAAAACAAGGTACTACAGGAGGTTTATTGAAAATTACAGTAGGATTGTTGCCCCAATGTTTGCACTTCTCACAAAAGACACTAAGTTCATATGGAAAAACCATTGCATGACAGCATTTGATAACCTTAAGGAGAAAATAGTTACAACTCCAGTACTCCAAGGACCAGACTGGGCACGTCCATTCCGCATCCACTCTAATGCATCAGATAAGGCAATTGGGTCTATCCTTGGACAAGAGAAAGAGAAGAAGCCCTATGCAATATATTATATCAATAAAAATTTAGCAGGGGCAGAATTAAATTATACTGTCACCAAGAAGGAATTTTTGGCTATCATACATGTCGTTAATAAATCTAGGCACTATATCACTGGCTACCAAGTCTTTGTTCATACAAACCATTCAGCCATAAGATATCTAATGAACAAACCCAACACAAGTACTCGAGTCATTATATGGCTGCTACTACTACAAGAGTTTGACATTACAATTTTAGACAAGCCAGGAAAACACAATGTGGTGGCTGACTTTCTATTTAGAATCACACATGGACAAGAAAATGAAGTGGTCAATGACAGTTTTCCAGATATGCATCTCTTTGCAATATCCACAAGGAGCCCATGGTTTCCTTACATAGCAAACTATCTAGAGTCTGGGAAATTTCCAAAACATTACAGTTACAAAGAGAAGACTAAAGTAATAAGGCAAAGTGAGACATATACATGGATAGAGGGCATGATCTTCAAACAGGGACCAGATCAAATACTCAAAAGCTGCATTAGAGAATATGAGGTGCATGACATAATGCATGCCACACACAATGAACCATGTGAAGGACACTATGCTACAAAGAGGACAACCTATAAAATTTTGCAAACAAGGTACTATTGGTCAACACTCCACAAAGATGTTTATGAATATGTCTCACACTGTGATGATTGCCAAAGGATAGGGAAACCAACACAAAAAAAGGAAATGCCACTCCATCCACAAATATCCTTGGAGGCATTCAAAAAATGGGGATTCGATTTCGTTGGTCCAATCAACCCACAGTCAAATCAGAAGAGATACATCCTAGTATGCACTAACTACCTCACAAAGTGGACTGAGGTAGCAGGACTTGCTGCAGCCAATGAAACCAATGTGGCAAAATTCCTCACTGAGAAGATCTTTCACAGGTTTGGAGTACCAAGAGAACTAGTTTATGATCAAGGCCCACAATTTACATCAAATTTAATAGAAGACTTGCTAAAAATAAACAATGTCAAGCACAGACAGTCTTCCTCCTATCACCCTCAAGCAAATGGTCAAGCTGAGGTCACCAACAAAGAATTAGAAAGGATTTTGACAAAGACATTACAACTCCACAAAAGAGATTGGGCTGACAGGATGAGTGAGTCATTTTGGGCCTATAATACCACATGGAAGACAACAACAGGATTCACACCTTATGAACTAGTATTTGGAAAGAAAGTCATGCTGCCAATTGAATTTGAAATAAAAACATTAAGAATTGTAGCAGACTTGAATATGGAACTAACAAAGATACAACAAGAACGCATGCTACAATTAATTCAATTGGATGAGCAACGCCAGCAAGCACTTGCCCATACTGAAATCATCCAATAGCAAAGGAAGAAGTGGCATGACAAACACCTAAAGGATAAAATGTTCAAGGAAGGTGACTGGGCACTACTTTATGACTCCAAGTTTCACACATTCAAGGGAAAGCTAACAACCAGATGCTCGGGACCTTACATAATTCAAAATATCTATGAAAATGGAGCTATAAGGATCATCACAATTGATGAAGAAGAGTTTCCTATGATAGTAAATGGACATCGACTCAAATTTTACAAGAAGCCACAGTCAAAGGAGGAGTTTACACAAGTACTCTACTAGCAACAACTGATGCTGATAGAGAGCATCGAAAACAATTGAAATTCAGTTCAATATATATATATATATATATATATATATATAGAGAGAGAGAGAGAGAGAGAAAAACAAAATTTTCTAAAAAGGGAAGCAGAAGAGAAAAAAGGAAGAAAAAAGAAAAAAACAACAAAAAAATAAGAAAACAAACATGAGAAAGGAGGATGGGAAAAATGCCAAATTACACACTACAAAAATGATAAGGTAAAATTGCAAGGCATCATACATCCCCATGAAGGAACAACATTCAAACTACAGACAATCAACAATCAAGCAAGCCAGTCATATATTACAGTCAGCAGCAAAGATATCATACTACAGAACTCAATCAAGCAAGCCTGCTATTATTCAAAACCTCCTACTATTCAAGCGAGCATGTCATAAAAATTCAAGCGAGCCAGAAATATAATCAAGTGAGCCCGATTATTTTCAACCATTAAAGCAATCAAGCGAGCCAGCCACGTCTACAAACAAAGACATCAAAGGTATCAACTAAACTACAGAATGTATTTCCGACAAACAAGATATTCAATCACATATATTATTTCATGCGAGCCTACCATTTATTCAATAGAGCTAGCATAGATTACAACAATACAATGAACAATCCAAAACCCAATGCAAAAGAATCATCACAAAGTCGAATCAGAAGAAGGCACAAAATTCAAAAGAAACCAATGGAGCAAATTCAAATGAACGCAAGGAAAAAACAGCAAGTGCACGTAACTACTGACATGCCAAAATTTACTACAGACATTTCCAAATCTACTACAGAGTCCACCACGCATAAAAATCAGGCCAGATCATTGAATCAGGTATGCTAAAACATTACAAGGTAATATCTAAAAATCTTTGTTTAATTTTTGAGGTCAAATCATTATCTTGCAAGACATTTTTATTCTAAAGCCAAGGACAGCTTCAATCTTCATTCGGCGGCACGGGTCAGTTCAGAAGGCCTCAATAAATCATGATTGCTACCTAAGTCACATTAGCCTCAATGAATCATGATTACTACCTTTGTCATGTCAGCAAATGATAAACCCGCATCTAGCCGCCATACTTCCAAATAATCAGAGCAAATGGGGCAAGATACAATCATGAAACGAAAAAGCAAGGCTCGATCAAGCAGAAGGTACAACAAATGTTAATGAGGATAAGTACAGAAAGGCAATTAAGTAAGGCTGCATGATATTCCAAAAATCCAGTTTTGCATATACGAAACCTCTTAGAACTCTCCAGAAGCAAGAAACTGGAAGCTAGTGTGGTTACACATACAACAATCCAGCCATCAAACTGGTAATCAACCTCGACCATTTGAGGAAATATAGCCATGCTCCAAGTATTGATTTACTGTTACAGCAAAGGATTTCAGGATGACAAAATGTTTTAAGAAAAGCGAACCAGAGGAACACAGTTCTATTCATCAGAACCTGCAAATCCTAGCAATCATCCGCAGCACGGGTTGGATGCCTTTCATCTTAGGATTGAGAGGATACAATGTAGGGGTGGCTCTAGAGTTTGCAAGAAATTTAAAACATATCAAGGATGAACAGTTTGTCACCCGAGTTAAGGGGTTACGTATAAAGTTGGATGATGAAGTGATTGCCAAATTCACTGGTCTACCAATGGGCCTGCATTAGACCAGGGATGACTGGGAGGCAAACCATGAAGCAAAGGAAACATTTTTCAAGCAAGGAGAGGTCTACGACGAAGATAAAAATGAAGTCAAAAGACTCTCCCTACCAGCACCGTGGGATGAAATGGCTACAATCGTCCAGAAGTACATTACATGCACTGGCAGGTTAAGTTATGTCCCAATTTTTCATTTTCAAATTCTAGAGTTGTTGAGGCATAGGGCCCATCTTCCACTAAACAACAACATTAGTATTCCATACTACCTGCTCCAATCCCTAGCAGAAATGAGCAAGAAAGTGATTAAAGGAAAGGAGGATGCTTTAGCCCATCATGGGCTGATCAAATTAATCGTTTGTGAGGAATTAAAAGCATAGATCCCAGAGCTTTCTTGGGAAGAATTCGTGTTGGTATCTGTTGAGGATGTTCAAAGAATGAAGGGTACACCCACAGTTGGCATACCCCTGCCGCCTAGATCAAAGAACAAGACCACCTCTACATCAGGGACGAAGAGGAAAATTGACCTGGACAGTGTGGCTGATACCCTGGTGAAGATAAAAAATTCACGAGATGACTCCCCCAAAATGAACCTAGGGATTTCTGCCAGTAATCAAGGGTCGAAGAAACGAAGTAGAAGATTTACACAGGCATCCAGAATATGAATTACCAAGGAAGAGAAAAGGGAACCCAGTCCCCTAGTTCAAAATGTGTCTGATGAAGAGGATGATTGGGTAGATCAGGAAGATCCCACTACACCATAAGAGCAGGATGAACAAGAAGAGCAGGATGAACAAGAAGAGTAGGATGAACAAGAGGAACAGGACGAAGAAGAAGAGCAAGACAACTTCCAGAGGAACACTCTTGAGCACAATGAAAACCCTGGGGTTGTCAACCAACTCATTGAGGGAAGGGCAGAGCTAGAAAATCTCAAAGAGGAGCTGGAAACATTGAAAATTGAATCCAGTATGCAGAGCAGCCATCCAACGTCTCCACTATTTTCACCTGAGAAGACACAAATTTTAAAAATGCATCATGCAGGGGAGGTAAAACTAGCTAAGCAAAAAAGTTCGGCACTTTAGGAGAAATTGGTTGAGGCACAGGAGGAGTTAGCCAAAAAGGGCGAGGAGATTGTTCAATTGAGGGACGTTTTGGCTACTACCACTCAAATATACGATAAACTACTGGACCTTAGGCCACCATCAGCAATTTATGCAGTCTATCTACAAGAAAAATGGGGCAAATTCCATCTCCAAAGGTTAAAAATGGGACTCCCGATAGAGATAAACTCCCCCATATAATTTATGGATGCATCTCTAAACTCCACAGAGTTGGAGAAGGACTAGATAAGTGATTTTTTCTTGCACAATTTTGTAGTTCCTAGCTCGCCCAAGTGGTCTCCAAACGCTTACATGGGCGATTTCCAGTTGAGGACACTGTGTTCATGGATGAATCACGAAATTGAACGAGCTCAGGACTACCACATTTACCTTGTAGCAAAATGGAAAAATTCATTATGGGTTAGGGCAGAGCCAACTCACCCTAAAAGAATAATCTACAACCATAGGATCCTCACCCAGGATGAGGAGTTGATCCCCATTCTCCTTGCAAAGCAGCAGGAGGCTATGGCACACTTTTATGTTACTCTCCAAAGCACACACAAAGAGGTTTAGGAGTCTATTAATGAAAGATGGCGTAGAGTAGCAAGTGATCTAAAACGAAGAGAGCTCCACTCCCCTCTCATACTTGAAGTTGCTCTCTTTAAATCCAAACTCTACAGGGAATCCTTGATAAAAAATCAGGTCAGGTGGATTGGCATGAGGTTGAATCCCCCATTTTTCCTTCCCCTAGTTATTAAGGAATAGATTAATGAGGAAGAAGAGAGGAGAGCATGGGCCAAGGAGGATCAGAGCATGGGCTACTACAGGTAGGCAGGGACCCCCAGGGTGGTAGTATGGCACATCAAATAATTCGTCGAAGAGCTGAACATGTCACCCAAGGATGGGTGAATCCTTCAAGTATGGGGGAGAATGATGAGTCCAAATTGCAGGTCCAGGTAAACTAAAGAACCAAACACACAGATCAAGCGAAGGACCGAAAGATCATGAAAAACTCAGCGCCTTTTTCCCTGATTTCTAGAGAGAACTTCTATTCAAATAGAATCGGCAATTAGAGATGTAGTTAGGTTAAGCATTAGAGGAATATAAATATGGACCTCTCGGCTAGCGAGAGGATCCTATTTCCATTTTTCAGAACCATTTTTTTACGTTTTTATACTGTCGAGATACTTTAAGTTACAGACTTTGGTTAAACTATGAAGCTATTATTTTGAATAAAGATTTGATGTTGCTTTCAATTCGGCGTATATAAGTTTCCTTCACTCCTGAGTACGGGTTGGAGAGGGCCCCTCCAACACGTAAGTCAGGAGATCTTACTGTTCAGGTATTTTTCATTATGTGCTTTACATTGACTGAAATCTATATTGCATATGGAAGCATTTGAATGGAGTTAAATAGTACGATTTGATTTCTGTAGTAAAGCGACCAGTTTGATTCTATAGTAGTTTATAACACATTATGTAGTTCAGTAATAATGTTTCAGTAGTCATGTAGCAGCATTCTTCCAAGGAATATTTTAAGCATCTATTTCCCTATGTGCTCGCATTCTTTTGAACAGTGATTCAGATCTTAAAGCTGATGCATTCTCCCATTACGATGGTTTCTCATAAAGATTGCTTACTTTCAATACTGTGGTTGATTAACGATATTCACTTCTTAAAAATTTTAGCCTTAGATAATGGCATTATGAACTTCGTTTTGGTAATTGAATAGGTTAGACCAGATTTCTAGCTTTAAGCATTTGATTGACAATAGTTACTTCTTAGATTAAAGATCCCAACTTTCATTTTTTTAGAATAGATCTACTACATTTTTAGCATTCAATTTCATAGTATAAATCCACTGGTTTCAGCAAGGCAATTCTTAGGGACATATTTACTATTTCATCATTTAAATTCCTTAATATAGATTTACTGCTTTTAGCATTTGAGCTTCTTAGCGTAGGTATTTTTCATTTGTAGATTAGGCAATCCTTTCCCAGCTTATTCAATTTCTTTTAGGAAAACTCTTAAACATTGATACCAACACACAACTACGATCAAGATTATCCTATAAGAGCACATATAGTGTCTGCACCTCTGAAGTTTGTATGTCCTCGGGGTTGATAATTAAAGTAGGCTGCTAGTCTAGCTGCCCTCATTAGGCATCCATTCTGAGAGCTCACCAGTCATCATCATAAACAACACCATTTTCATCATCTTTGTCATGATGATGATGATGATGATGATGATGATGATGATGATGATGTTGATGATGATGAGGATGATGGAAGTGATTATGAAGATGAGGATTATGGTGATGATGATGATGATGGTGGTCATGATAATGATGAAGATGGTGATGATGATGATGATGAAGATGATGATGAGGAGGAGGAGGAGGAGGAGGATGAAGAGATCATGATGATGATGATGATTATGATGATGATGATGATGATGATGATGATGATGATGGTGGTGGTGGTGGTGGTGGTGGTGGTGGTGATGACGACAACAACGTCAATGATGGTGATGATAATGATGATGATGACAATGATGATCATGATCATGATATTGATGATGGTGGTGGTGATGAAGACGATGACGACGACGACGATGATGATGATGATGATGATGACGATGATGATAATGATGATGATGATGATGATGATGATGATGATGATGATGATGATGATGATGAGGATGATGGAAGTGATGATGAAGATGATGACGAAGATGAGGATGATGATGATGATGACGATGATGGTGATGATGATGATGAAGAAGATGATGAGGAGGAGGAGAAGGAGGAGGAGGAGGATGAAGAGATGATGATGATGATGATGATGATGATGATAATGGTGGTGGTGGTGGTGGTGATGATGCCGACAACGACAATGATGATGATGATAATGATGATGATGACGATGATCATGATCATGATGACGATGATGATGATGATAATGACAATGATGAGGAGGAGGAGGAGGAGGAGGAGGATGACGATGATGATGATCACAATTATGATGATGATGGTGGTCGTGAAAACGACGATGAACATGATGCTGTTGCTGCTGCTGATGATGATGATGAAGATGATGATGATGAAGATGATGATGAAGATGATGAATATCTCAATGAAGAAGAAATATATGATGATGATGAAGAGGTTGATGAGAAAGAGGGTGATGATGATGATGATGATGATGATGATGTTTTAGTCCTGATAATTGTGCATTTCATTACTAAGATTCTCTTCGTTTCGAGAATAATTTAATATTCTCTACTAAACAGGGCCAACCATGTGAAGGGTTCAAGTGAATTTAGATCATATGCCAAAGTCCATATCATGGCATTGGATACCTCCTAGTTTGGATGATTGCACACATTGGCAAATATCAACAATATGCAATTTTTTATACATGATGGGAAACTACAATAAAAAAATCGAACACCTACAATAACAGAGCTATCGCTCTCATTATCCAATGATGGCATCCCTTCTCTCATTCACGTTGTCTCAAACCCTTAAAAATATTAAACTACCTAAATTTTGTTGGCATGGGAATTTTACATGGATTTTGCAGTGGACAAGGGCTTCATTGGATCAGAATCAATTGTTATACGCAGATATAAAGAGAAATGGTGGGATGCTAAATGACTTCTTGGATCTGGTGGAATTCCCTCATCGCATTATGCATCTATTACTGCACTTACCGCAGCTATTGGCTTTCAAGATGGACCTGGAGGGTCTTCCCTTGCGATTTCGTTAGTCTTGGCCTGTTTTGTTATGTATGATGCATTGGGTATTCGACAGCATGCTCCCCGCCAAGCAGAGGTTTTGAATCAATTGGTATTTGAGATGTCAGCAGAACAACCATTAGCTAACACAAGGCCTCTTCGAGAATCTTGGGTACATCACGTTAGGGCACATTCTCAAAAATGTTAAATCCAAGATTGAATCCTCCGAACACCCTAAAATTCAGTCAAACGTTTCATATTTTCTTCGTCCACAACTTTTTCAAAACGCAGACTGTAATTGGAGATTGATATTATCTACAGTCATAGGGTCTATCCCTTCTTAACCAGAACTTAAAATGATAAAAGATGGAATTTTTCTTCTTCTTAGGGGGAAACTAAGAAGAAAACGCATTAATCTAAAATTCAAGCTCATTAAGACTCATTAATCCAAAATTCACTACATTCAAACACATTAATCCAAAATTAAAGCTCAATGGGAAACTATTTAGGGATCAGTACTCACATATTTGGGAGGCGTTGGCTCCTCTCAGAGTTTCTCTGCTCGACCTCCCTATCCCCTACACGATCGCAATCCAACTCTACTATGATTAGTATCCATAGGCCCAAATCGCTTCTCTGGCTGAGATGATCTGCTCACGGCTCATTGACCAAATCAATGGCGCAACTCTACTTAGAATCTGTGGGACAAAATCGCCATTGCTTGCTTACTTGGTTGTTTTCTCAGTCTCTAGCCGGGATGCTCTCCTCAGTACAGCTCACTCATGAACTCGACGCTGGCTGCACGGGCGGGAGGTTGAAAGGTAAGTCTTCCTTGTGATTTTTTTTTTGTTATATATATATAATATGTGATTTTTTAATTTGTTATATTTTTATATTTTTATATAATATATATATATGTGTGATCTTTTTATTTTTTATATTATATGTATATATATATAACAAATAAAAAAACCACACATATAAATATGAATTTTTTTTCAATATATATATATATATATATATATATATATATATATATATATATATATATATATATATATATATATATATATAACAAAAAAGACTCACCTTTCATCCTCCCACCCTTATATATATTGAAAAAAAAAAAAAAAATTAAAATAAGATTTTATTTAAAAAATTGGTAAAAAAAATTGAATTAAAAATTTAATAATGATGTAAGTGATGATGATGCTGATGAAATCAATGTTGATGATGATGATGATCATCACATTCACCACCATCCCAATCATCATCATCATGATAATCATTGTCATCATCATTAGCATCATCATCATCATCAAGAACATCATTGTCATCATAAGCATCATCATCAATGTCGTCATAATCATAAAAAACACCATTGTCATCGTCGTCATCATCATCATCATCAACGTCGATGCCATCACTAATCATCATCATGGTCATGATCATCCTCATCATCACCATCCCTATCATAATCATCATCATCACTACTCATCATCGCAATCATCATAAACAACAATATCAATGTCGTCACCATCATCATCATCAACGTCGATGCCATCACTAATCATCATCAAAATCATCATAAACAACAACATCATCATCATCATCATGATATTCATTTTCATCAACATCAAGAACATCATCATCATCATAAATGTCATCATCATGTTCATCGTTGTTGTCATCACAACTGTCATAGTCGTCATACATATGATCATCGTCATCATCATCGTCATCACCATCTTCACTATCGTCATCATCTCCATCATCATCATCATCATCATAATCATCATCACCATATTCATTTTCATCATCATCATCATGATCGGGATCATCATCATCATGGTCATGATCATCCTCATCATCACCATCCCCATCATAATCCTCATCATCACAAGCATCATAAACAACAACATCAATGTCATCACAATCATCATCATCATCAACGTCGATGCCATCACTAATCATCATCAATAACATCATCCTCATCATAAGTGTCATCATCATGGTCATCGTCGTTGTCATCACAATTGTCATATTCATCATACATATGACCATCATCATCAACATCATCATCACCATATTCACTATAGTCATCATCGCCATCATCATCATCATCATCATATTCATTTTCATCATCACCATCATGATCGGGATCATCCTCATCATTGTCATCAACATCCTCATCATCACCATCCCCACCATAATACTCATCATCACAATCATGATAAACAACAACATCAACGTCGTCACCATCATCATCATCATCAACATCGATGCCATCACTAATCATCATCAAAATCATCATAAACAACAACAACATTGTCATCATGATCATGATATTCATTGTCATCAACATAAATAACATCATCGTCATCATAAGTGTCATCATCATGGTCATCGTCATTGTCATCACAACCGTCATAGTCGTCATACATATGATCATTGTCCATCATCATCACCATCTTCATTATCGTCATCATCGCCATCATCATCATCATCATAATCATCATCACCGTAATCATTTTCATCATCACCGTAATCATTTTCATCATCATCATCATGATTGGGATCATCATCATCATGTTCATGATCATCCTCATCATCACCATCCCCATCATAATCATCATCATCACAATCATTATAAACAACAACATCTACATCATCACCATCATCACCATCAACGTCGATGCCATCACTAATCATCATCAAAATCATCATAAACAACATCGTCAAAAATCATCATGATATTCATTGTCATCAACATCAAGAACATCATCATCATCATAAGTGTCATAATCATGGTCATTGTCATTTTCATCACAACTGTCATAGTCGTCATACATATGATCATCGTCATCATCATCATCATCACCATCTTCACTAATGTTATCATCGCCATCATCATCAACATCATCATCAGGATCATCATCATTATGGTCATGATCATCCTCATCATCATCAGTATTCATCATCGCAATCATCATAAACAACAATATCAACGTCATCACCAGCATCATTGTCATTGTAATCATCATCATCAACATAAGCATCATGATTAACGTTGTCGTCGTCATTAATCATCATCAAAGTCATCATCATCATAAAGCATCATCATTACATCGTCATTGTCATTAATCAACGTCATCATCATAAACAACACCATTTTCATCATCTTCATGATGATGATCATGATCATGATCATGATCATGATGATCATGATGATGAAGATGATGATGATGTTGATGATGGTGGTGGTGATTACGACGACGATGACAACGATGATGAGGAGGAGGAGGAGGAGGATGGAAGTGATGATGAAGATGATGATGAAGATGAGGGTGATGATGATGATGACGATGATGGTTATGATGATGATGATGAAGATGGTGATGATGATGAAGAAGAAGATGAGGAGGAGGAGGAGGAGGAAGAGGAGGAGGAGGAGGATGAAGAGATGATGATGATGATGATGATGATGATGATGATAAAGATGATGATGATGTTGATGATAGTGGTGGTGATGACAATGACAACGTCAATGATGATGATGATAATGATGATGATGACGATGTTTATGATCATGATGATGATGAGGATGATGATAATGATGATGATGATGGTGACGATGAGGAGGAGGAGGATAATGAAGAGATGATGATGATGATGATGATGATGATGATGATGAAGATGATGATGATGTTGATGATGGTGGTGGTGATGATGACGACAACGTCGATGATAATGATGATGATGACGATGATCATGATCATGATGATGTTGATGATAGTGGTGGTTATGACGACGACGACGACGATGATGATGATGATGATGATGATGATGACGATGATGATGATGAGGATGAGGATTATGGAAGTGATGATGAAGATGATGATGATGACGATGATGATGATGACGATGATGATGATGAGGATGAGGTGTTGTCTGCTTTCTGGACAGACCCGGGTTTTCAGGAAGCGCAGCAACAAACACCCATTTGCGCACTGGCCCTTTCGGCAACGAGCTGCGAAGCAGCCCGAGGTCTCACCCGAAGTGGCTATGGGGGTGCTAAGGAATCAGGTTTCCTCAATTGGGGTGGTGGAATCCACAGTCTTCTCTTTCCTCCTTTTGCAATAACTTCTAAATGGAACGTCCGCTTCTTTCACAGGTCATACAGCGCAACAGCGCGGGAGCTTACTTGCCTTAGCCTAGTTGCGCGGCACCTCCGCACCTGCGCACAAGGAATTTACCCGAACATCTGCTACA
>BSBM01000637.1:16942500-16970000 GCA_027924585.1 Larix kaempferi | reverse complement strand
GTCAGCAGAACAACAGTTAGCTGACACAAGGCCTCTTCAAAAATATTGGGTACATTACACTAGGGAACGCTCTCAAAAAGGGTAGATCCAAGATTGAATCCACCAAAAACCCTAAAAATCAGTCAAACGTTTCATATTTTCTTCATTCACAGCTTTTTCAAAATGCAGACTGTAAATAAAGATTGATATTATCTACAGTCACAGGGTCTATCCCTTGTTAACCAGAATTTAAAATGATAAAAGATGGAAATTTTCTTCTTCTTAGTGGGAAACTAAGAAGAAAACTCATTAATCCAAAATTCAAGCTCATTAAGACTCATTAATCCAAAATTCACTGCATTCAAACACATTAATCCAAAAATAAAGCTCAATGGGAAACTATTTAGGGCTTGGTACTCACAGATTTGGGAGGCATTGGCTCCTCTAAGAGTTTCTCTGCTCAACCTCCCTATCCCTACACGACCGCAATCCAACTCTGTTATGCTCAGTATCTACAGGCCCAAATCGCTTCTCCGGCTGAGATGATATGCTCACGATTCACTCAGCAAATCAATGTCACAACTGTGCTTAGAATATGTGGGCCAAAATTGCCATTGCTTGCTTACTGGGTTGTTTTCTCAGTCTCTAGATGGGATGCTCTATTCAGTACAGCTCACTCATGAACTCGACGCAAGGTGCACGGGCGGGAGCTTGAAAGGTAAGTCTTCTTTGTGATTTTTTATTTGTTATATATATATAATATGTGATTTTTTAATTTGTTATATTTTGTTATTTTTATACAATATATATATATATGTGTGATCTTTTTATTTGTTATATTATATGTATTAATATATATAACAAAAAAAAAATTCACACACATATAAATATGATTTTTTTTTGTTTTTTCAATATATATATATATATATAACAAAAAAGACTCACCTTTCATCCTCCCGCCCTTATATATATATATATATATATTGAAAAAAAATTAAAATTAAAAATTAAAATAAGATTTTATTTAAAATTGATAATAAAAAAAAATTTAAAATTTAAAAACGATGTAAGTGATGATGATGCTAATGAAATCAATGTTGATGATGGTGATGATCATCACCATCACCACCATCCCAATCATCATCATCATTGTCATCATCATTAGCATCATCATCAACATCATCATCATCAAGAACATCATTGTCATCATCAACATCATCATCAATGTCATCATAATCATAAAAAACACCATCGTCATCGTCGTCATCATCATCATCATCAACGTCGATTCCATCACTAATCATCATCATCGTATTCATTTTCATCATCATCATCATGATCGGGATCATCATCATCATGGTCATGACCATCCTCATCATCACCATCCCCATCATAATCGTCATCATCACTACTCATCATCACAATCATCATAAACAACAACATCAACGTCGTCACCATCATCATCATCATCACCGTCGATGCCATCACTAATCATCATAAACAACAACAACATCGTCATCATGATCATGATATTCATTGTCATCAACATCAAGAACATCATCGTCATCATAAATGTCATCATCATGCTCATCGTCGTTGTCATCACAACCGTCATAGTCGTCATACATATAATCATCGTCATCATCATCATCATCACCATCTTCACTATCGTCATCATCACCATCATCATCATCATCATAGTCATAATTACCATATTCATTTTCATCATCATCATGGTCATGTTCATCCCCATAATCACCATCCCCATCATAATCATCATCATCACAATCATCATAAACAACAACAACAACGTCGTCACCATCATGATCATCACCGTTGATGCCATCACTAATCATCATCGAAATCATCATAAACAACAACAACATCGTCATCATCATTATGATATTCACTGTCATCAACATCAAGAACATCATCGTCATCATAAGTGTCATCATCATGGTCATCGTCATTTTCATCACAACTGTCATAGTCGTCATACATATGATCATCGCCGTCATCATCATCATCATTATGTTCACTATCGTCATCATTGCCATCATCATCATCGTCATAATCATCATCACCATATTCATTTTCATCATCATCATCACCATCCCCATCATAATCATCATCATCACTACTCATCATCACAATCATCATAAACAACAACATCGTCATCATCATCATCATGATATTCATTGTCATCAACATCAAGAACATCATCATCATCATAAGTGTCATCATCGTTGTCATCACAACGGTCATAGTCGTCATAGATATGATCATCGTCATCATCATCATCATCATCATAATCATCATCACCGTATTCATTTTCATCATCATCATCATAATCATCATCATCGTATTCATTTTCATCATCCTCATCATCACAAACATCATAAATAACAACATCAACGTCGATGCCATCACTAATCATCATCAAAATAATCATAAAAACAATTATCAACATCATCACGATATTCATTGTCATCCACCTCAAGAACATCATCGTCATAATAAGTGTCACCATCATGGTCATCGTCGTTGTCATCAAAACCGTCATAGTCGTCATACATATGATCATCTTCATCATCATCATCATCACCATCTTCACTATCGTTATGATCACCATCATCATCATCATCATAATCATCATCACCGTATTCATATTCATCATTATCATCATGATATGGATCATCATCATCATCGTCATGATCATCCTCATCATCACCATCCCCATCATAATCGTCATCATCACTATTCATCATCACAATCATCATAAACAACAACATCAACGTCGTCACAATCATCATTGTCATTGTCATCATCGTCGTTATCATCATCATAAGAATCATGATTAACATTGTCGTCGTCATTAATCATGATCAAAGTCATCATTATCATCAGCATCATCAGCATCAGCATCATCATTAACATCACCGTTGTCATTAATCAACGTAATCATCATAAACAACACCATTTTCATCGTCTTCGTCATCATGATGATGATGATGACGATGATGATGATGTTGATCATGATCATGAAGATGATGATGATGTTTATGATGGTGGTGGTGATGACAACGATGATGATTATAAGGAGGAGGAGGAGGAGGAGGATGGAAGTGATGATGAAGATGATGATGAAGATGAGGATGATGATGATGATGACGATGATGGTGATGATGATGATGATGAATATGGTGATGATGATGATGATGAAGTTGATGATGAGGAGGAGTAGGAGGAGGAGGAGGAGGATGATGAGGATAAAGATATCATGACGATGACGATGATGATGATGATGATGATGATGATGATGATGATGATGATGATGATGATGATTTTGATGATCTTGGTGGTGATGAGGTCGACAATGTCAATGATGATGATGATAATGATGATGATGATGATGATGATGATGATGATGATGATGATGATGATGACGATGATGATGATGACAATGAGGAGGAGGAGGATAATGAAGAGATGATGATGATGATGATGATGATGGTGGTGGTGGTGATGACGATGACAACGTCAATGATGATGATGATAATGATGATGATGACGATGATGATCATGATGATGGTGGTGGTTATGACGACAACAACGATGATGATGATGATGATGAAGATGATGATGATGATGGTGATGATGATGATGATGATGATGATGATGATGACGACGACGATGATGAGGATGATGAAGATGATGATGAAGATGAGGATGGTGATGATAATGATGATGATGATGATGATGGTGATGATGATGATGATGAAGATGGTGATGATGATGAGGAGGAGGAGGAGGAGGATAATGATGATGATGATGATGATGATGATGATGTTGATGATGATGGTGGTGGTGATGACGACAACAATGTCAATGATGATGATGATAATGATGATGATGATGACAATGATGATCATGATCATGATTATGATGATGATGATGACAATGATGATAATGATGATGATGAGGAGGAGGAGGATGACGAAGAGATGATGATGATGATGATGATATTAATGATGGTGGTGGTGATGATGATGACAACGTCAATGATGATGATGATAATGATGATGATGACGATGATGATCATGATGATGATGATGAAGATGATGATGAAGATGACGATGATGATGATGATGAAGATGATGATGATGATGATGTTTAAGCCTGGAAGATGATGATGATGATGATGATGTTTAAACCTGGAAGATGATGATGATGATGATGATGCAGGAAGATGATGATTATGATGATGATGATGATGAGGATGATGACAATGATCATGATCACAATGATGATGATGATGAGGATGATGATGATGATCATGATCACAATGATGATGATGATGGTGGTGGTCGTGACGACGACGATGAACATGATGTTGATGATGATGATGATAATGAAGATGACGATGATGAATATGATGATCAAGATGATGAAGATCTCAATGAAGAAGAAAAAGATGATGATGATGAAGAGGTTGATGAGAAAAAGGGTGATGACGATGATGATGATGGTTTAGTCTTGATAATTGTGCATTTCCTTACTAAGCTTCTCTCTATTTTGAGAATATTTTAATATTATATACCAAACAGGGGCAACCACGTGAAGGGTTCAAGTGCATTTAGATCATATGCCAGATTCCATATCATGGCATTGGATACCTCCTAGTTGGGATGATTGAATACATTAGAAAATATCAGCAATCTTCAATTATTTATACATGATGGGAAACAACAATAAAAAAATCGAACACCTACAATAACAAAGCTATCGCTCTCATTATCCAATGATGGCAACCCTTCTCTCATTCACGTTGGCTCAAACCATTAAAAATATTAAACTACCTAAATTTTGTTGGCATGCAAATTTTACATGGATTTTGTAGTGGACAAGGGCTTCATTGGATCGAAATCAATTGTCATACGTAGGTACAAAGAGAAACGATGGGATGCTAAAAGACTTCTTGGTTCTACTGGAATTCCCTCATCGCATTCTGCATCTGTTACTGCAATTACCGTAGATATTGGCTTTCAAGATGGACCTAGAGGGTCTTCCATTGTGATTTCATTAGTCTTGGGTTGTGTTGTTATGTATGATGCATTGGGTGTTCGAGTGCATGATGGCCGCCAAGCAAAGGTTTTGAATCAATTGGTATTTGAGCTGTCATTAGAAAAATCGTTAGCTGACATAAGGCCTCGTCGAGAATCTTGGGTACATCACGCTAGGGCACGTTCTAAAAAAGGTTAGATCCAAGATCGAATCCTCCGAACACCCTAAAAATCAATCAAACATTTCATATTTTCTTCATCCACAACTTTTTCAAAATGCAAACTGTAAATGGAGATTAATATTATCTACAGTCATAGGGTCTATCCCTTCTTAACCAGAATTTAAAATGATAAAAGATGGAAGTTTTCTTCTTCTTAGTGGGAAACTAAGAAGAAAACTCATTAATCTAAAATTCAAGCTCATTAAGACTCATTAATCCAAAATTCACTACATTCAAACACATTAATCCAAAAATAAAGCTCAATGGGAAACTATTTAGGGCTCCTTATCACTTTAAGACATCTCACCATGTCTAGGGACGGATCAATCCTGAATCATATTACAGGATGATTAGTCCTTATCACTTTAAGACATCTCACCATGTCCAGGGATGATGCAATCCCGAATCAGCTTACAGGATTATCAGTCCTTATCACTTTAAGACATCTCACCATGTCTAGGGACGATGCAATCCCGAATCAGCTTACAGGATGATTAGTCCTTATCACTTTAAGACATCTCACCATGTCTAGGGACGATGCAATCCCGAATAAACTTACAGGATGATTAGTCCTTATCACTTTAAGACATCTCACCATGTCTAGGGATGATGCAATCCCGAATCAACTTACAGGATGATTAGTCCTTATCACATTAGGACATGAGTCCAAGGACGATGCAATCCTGATCAACTTATGGGATGATCAATCCCTATCACTTTAGGACATGAGTCCAAGGATGATGCAATCATGATCCACTTACGGGATGATCAATCCCTATCACTTTAGGACATGAGTCCAAGGATGATGCAATCCCAACAGTCCTCTTAGAAAACGTATAAGTACCACTACATCGACCTCATCATCGGAACAGGTAACCTCATCATCAACCACATCATTGGAACAGGTAACCTCATCACCAACACATGTATCCTCATCATCGATACAAGTCTCCACATCATCAATACAGTAACCTCATCAATACAGGTATCCTCATTATTGAACTTACCATCAGTATAGGAAATCTCATCATTTATACAGGTATTCACATTGATACCAGTATCCAAATATCATCATCGACCATATCACCCCCCTTTCGAGGAGGGTCCTTCTGAAAAACACCAAGCTTGTCTCGAAAATATTCAAACTTTACTCCAGTGGTTTGGTTAATATATCAACAACTTGTTCGTCAGTGCAAACATACTCGAGCTTGATAGCTCTTTTCTGCACCATATCTCGTAGGGTCCATCTCTAAGTCAAACAGTCTTGATAACAACTTCCGAAGCCATACTGCTTCACAACTAGCAGAGAAATAAGCTATATATTTCGCTTCAGCAGTACTGAGAACCACACTAGACTACTTCCTACTAAACCACGAGATCATGGCGGATCCCAGACAATAACATCCACCTGATGTACTCTTCCTGTCTGATACACTTCCTACCCAATCAGCATGTGTGTATCCATACAATCTGAAGTCATGATCTCCAAGATAACATAGACCAAAATCTATCCTACCCTTTAGGTACCTCATCACATGCTTTGCAGCTATCAGGTGAACTCATCTAGGTTCCACTAGATACTGACTCAAGGTGTTCACCGCAAATCATATATCTGGCCTGGTATTTGTCAGATACATTAATGACCCAATAATCTATCTGTATAGAGTTACATCCACTAAGTCTGAAGAGTCATAAGCTAACAAATTCAAGTTGGAATTCATGGGAGTGGCCATGGCTTTGCATTCCAACATATCGAATCTTTTCAAGATTTCCACAACTTACTTACATTGGTTGAGAAAGATTCCTTTTGAGCCTTGCCATACTTCCAGGCCTAGGAAGTAGTGCATCAATCCGAGATTTTTCATCTCAAATTCTGAAGATAGCTTCTTCTTGCAATCAATAATCTGTTTCTCATTTCTAGTTAGAAATAGATCATCCAGATATAGCAACAATATGACAGGTTCATCATCCATAACCTTGAGATAAAGATTGGGATCAGCTTTACTTTTGGTAAAGCCCAAGCTTGTCAAGAAACTGTCAATTATTCCGTACCAAGCTCTGGGAGCTTGCTTCAACCCATACAAATCCTTTTTCAGTTTGCACACATGGGTTCTTCCATATTCCACCTAAAATCCTTGTGGTTGTTCTATGTACACTTCTTCCTCAATCACACCATTAAGAAAGGTTGTCTTTACATCCATTCAATGTAATCTCCACTTCATCATGGATGCAAGTGCCATGATGGTTCTAATGGAAGTGTACCTTGCAACTGGTGCAAATGTTTCTTCATAGTCAATTCCCTCTTTCTGAGAGAATCCTCTGGCCACAAATCTTTCCTTATATTTTTCAATGATACCATCTGTAGCATGCTTTACTTTGTATATCCATTTGGAGGATACCACACTTTTGTCTTTAGGTTTGTGAACTACATCCCAAACATCATTCTTCATTATTGATTGGTACTCCTCAAGAATTGCCTCTACCCACTCTTTCTTATGAGACGCTTCTTCATAACTAGTGGGTTCTTGATCTACTAGATCACACATCAAAGCCATATAGTTGGAAAATGACTTTGGTTTCTTGCTCACTCTGGTGGATCCTTCAGGAGCTCCATACTTTTCTGCTCCTAGAATAATGTCTCTTTCCCATGCTAGCTTTCTCTTTCTTGATATGTTTGTAATAGGGTGTTCTTGTGGTTCTAACATGTCATGGTCTTTTGGTGTTACAACTTCAGAGTTGGGTACAACCTCTACATTTCTGGAAGGTGCATCTTCTTCATATACTTCTTCATACTGGCACTTCTTAGATCTCTTGAGAGCTACTTCTTCATCAAATGTCACATCCCTACTTATTTCCATATGATGGAAACCTAGGATGTAAATTCTGAATGCTTTGGATGCTTCACAATAGCCAACAAATATTCCCTTCTTTCCAAAGGGATCTAGCTTGGTCCTCTTTTCTTTTGGAATGTGAATATATATTGGGCATCCAAATATCTTGAGGTGACTTACCTCAAGTCTCTTTCCTATGAACACTTCTTCTGAAGTTTTGAAATCAAGAGCACTATGAGATACTCTATTCTGCACATAGACTGTTGTCCTAGATACTTTAGCCCATAGGTACATAGGTAGGTCTTGATCATGTATCATAGTCTTTACTACTTCCTTAATAGTTCTATTCTTTATTTTTGCAACACCATTTTGTTGAGGATTGTAGGGTGTGGTTAGTTCCCTCTTGATTCCAGCTTCTTTACAAAAGTCTTCAAAATCCTTTGAAGTATTGTCTCCGCCATTATCTGTCCTGAGTATTTTGATCTTCTTTTCTGAATGATTTTCTATCAAGCCTTTGAACTCCTTGAACTTTCCAAAGACTTCATTATTTCCTTTTAGAAAGTATATCCAAGTCTTTCTTCAATAGTCCTCAATAAATGTAAGACAATATTCATATCCACTCAAGGATGTGGAGGGCATTGGTCCACATACATCTGAATGAATTAATTCCAAGGTACTCTTAGTCTTTGTTTCACTCTTTGGAAATGGGTTCTTGATATTCTTCCCTTATGCACATTTTTTGCATGTGCCATCATGATCAATTTTTAAGTTTGGAAGTCCTATAACTACCTTGCTCACATGAGGTAGTGCTTTGTAGTTAATGTGAGCAAGCCTCCTATGCCATAGCTCATTTGGGCTAGTGGCTTCATGTACAAGGGAAACTTCTGGATGGCCCTTGAGTTTGTATAGACCTCCTTCCTCTTCACCAATAACAATTGCACCCTCAATTGATTTTCGTTTGGGACACATTAGTACTTTCCCATCTATCAATGCAACCCTATAGCCTTTCTTATCCAAAGCTGAGATAGAGAGTAAGTTATTCTTCAAACCTGGTACATATAAGATCTCCTTCATCTTCAATGGGGTTCTAGAATCAAGCTTGTAGCTTGCTTCACCAACTCCCTTGATTGGATATTGATAGTCATCTCCAAGGGATACCTTCTATGGAGAGGTCTTCTCTTCAAGTTTTGAAAGAGTCTTCTTTTGACCTGTCATGTGCTTTCAAGCATGACTATCAATGCACCATGTATCTTCTCTAGGTATTACAGCCCCAGCGAGTGCAAAGAATAGAACATATTCTTTTGCATCTTCTTCCTCTTCTACTTTAGATCTTTTCTTTTGAGGCCTTTTCTCCTCTTCTTCTTCACTATCATCTTCTGCTAGATAAGCTTGATGTATTTTGTGGTGAAAACCACTTTTCTTCTTTAGAGGACAATCCTTAGCAATGTGTCCTATTTTGTGACAAGTAAAACATTGAAATGAGGAGTAATCTCTTCTTTGATTAGTTCCTCTTTTCTTTTGAAATATTTGTGGAGGTTGAGACTCCTTGGAACTATTCTTCTTGAAGTGGGATTGTTTCCTTCTTCTCTTGGTGTGGGTGGCCAAGGCTTGGTCATCTTCGTTGAGCAAGGCTTATCTACTGGAAACCCTAGCTTCTTCTTGAATGTAATCCTCCCAAACCACATCAAACTTCATACTTTCTTTTCTGGCACACATAGTTTGGATGAAAGACTCCCAAGATCTAGTGAGACCATTTAGAGCAGCCATGACTATTTCATCTTCATCAAGGGTATCTCCAACATCATCTATTTGTTCCTTGAACTGGGAAACCCTTGAGAAATAGTCTTGAACAGATTCTCCTTTATTCATCTTGTTTCTCTTTAATTGAGCTCTCAAGTTCATCTTCCTAATGATGTTATTTCCTTCATACATTCTGGAAAGGGCATCATACATTTCCTTTGGAGTCTTCTTGGATGCCACTTGGGGAACCAAGTGGTATTTAATAGAATCAACAATGATTCTCTTTTCCCTAATAAAATCCTTCCTATGCTTCTCCTTGGCTTCATCTTCTTCAGGTTCTGCAACCTCATCCTTGATATATTGGGCAAGATCATTCTCTTCAAGAATGAGACCAATTCTATATTTCCATGCCCGGAAATTTTCTATACCCTCTTGCTTGTCTTCAAGCTTAGTGCTTGGAGCCATCTTATCCAGTGGTCAAAGAGATTGAAGTTTCTCAAGAGATAGAATAACACTTACCAGGAGATGTGCTTGATTGAGTTGAAAGTTTTGGTGTGTTCTGCTTCTAGAAGCTTCAACTTTTCACCTTCCGAATCTGCAACATAATTTTCGGTTTTCTAGTCTTCTCTTTTCTAGTTTTCTGGTGCACAAGTTCACAGCTTTTCTGGTTCAATGGTGCACAAGTGTGCAGCTTTTCTGGTTCTCTAGTTTTTCTGGTTCGCTGGTTCTCTAGTTTTCTACCCAACGAAAAATCTCGATCCAGGGCTTAAAACTTCGATTTTGAGGAGGGCTATCCAGCAATGCAATCAGAATCCAAAAATTCTAACTTTTGCAGAAACCCTATTTTTCACCAGAGGAGGAGAGAGAGGTATTTTCACCTTGTGAAAGATGTCCTATTCAGGCTAGCTCTGATACCATGTTAATTTTAGCCTAATTTCACTAGAAAGATCATTGAAAGAAACACAATCACAAGATAGACAAAGATTTACCCTGGGAAACCCTCATGGGGTAGAAAACCCAGCAAAGCTTTCCTCAATATAGATAATCAAACAAATACAAGATGTAGTCCAAGACTAGAGCTCCTTCTCGTCCTATGCAGACCTCTCTCTCACTTGTGTGCTACTCTCAAGTGGATGAATGAATAATATAAGTGAGGAACATCCTCCTCTACTTATACTTATCTCCGAACTGACTTTTACCCTAATGGGGCCGACCTCTCCTAAGAGAGTCTAATAACCCCTAATAAACTAACTCAGGGCCAACCCCACATGGGGGATCTAATAACCCTAGTTACCACAATCCATCGGAGGAATAAGCATCTCTGGATACATAATAAAGTCCCGTTAGAGGAATGTAACATCTCCAGAATAATAGGATACAAATATAATATTCTTTGAGGTTACAATATTTCAACATATCCCTCTGAAGTATTTAAACTTCACTCTGGCCAGCGGCTTGGTCAACACATCGGCTATCTGCTCATCCATCGCAACATATAGGGGCTTTACTGCTCCTCTCTGCACCATATCCCTGATATAGTGATACTTGATCTCAATGTGTTTCGACTTGTCATGGAACATTGGGTTCTTTGAAAACTTCGCACAACTCTGGTTGTCACAATATATACAAGTAGCACTCAGCTGGAGATCAAACAAATTAGACATTAGCTTCCTAAGCCATACTGCCTCACAAGTAGTTGAACAAACTATGACATACACTGCTTCGGATGTACTCAGTGCCACACATGACTGCTTCCTGCTAAACCAAGAGATCATACCGGATCCCATACTGAAGCAGCACCCGAAAGTGCTCTTCCGACCAATGGCACTACCTACCAAATCTGAATCAACATAACCCTCCAGGTTAAACTTTTGATTCACCTCATACTTGAGCCCATAGTCAACTGTACTCTTCAGGTACTTTAGAATATGCTTTGCAGCTATCAGGTGAACATGTCTCGGATATGTCAAGTACTAGCTCAAGGTGTTCACCGGAAAGCAAATATATGGTCTTCTATTCAACAAGTACATCAAGGACCCAATCGTCTTGCGATATATCCTAGCATCAACCGGCTCAGATGAAGCATCACACATAATATTTAGGTTCTATTCCATAGTTGTGGCCATGGCCATGCAATCCATCATCCCGAACCTCTTTAGGATCTCTACTGCATACTTCCCTTGTCCAAGAAAGATTCCATCTGCACTCTGCCACACCTCCATACCAAGAAAGTAGTGCATCATCCCCAAGTCCTTCATCTCGAACTCGGCAACAAGCTTCCTCTTCGTGTTGGAAATCAATCTATCCTCACCAAGTCCTAGGATCTTGCTTCAATCCATACAAGGCTTTCTTCAGTTTGCACACATGAGTCCCTCTTTCTAGGAGAATCCACGAGCTACAAACCTCGCATTGTATTTCTCCATGCTACCATATGTAGCATGCTTGATATTATAGATCCACTTGGAAGTCACAATAGACTTCCCTTCAGGTCTTGGAACTACATCCCAAACATCATTCTTCATGATCGAATGGTATTCCTCAATCATGGCATTCTCCCCGAATCCTGGGAACTTTAGTTTCTTCAATATCTTCAATGGATAGCTTTGTTGCTAGAACAAATGTTGTAGTCCTTCTTTTGTAGGTGATGGTATACGATCTTTCCTACAAGACAAGTTAAATTGCATGATTAGAAAACATCTCATAGTTTTCAGAACAAATTCTTGCACATAAAGAAATATGTCATACAGTCATGCATTTAATTTAGCCAATGATTTAATACAACATTTATCCATATCCCGTAACTTTCTAGATGCCTTCCAATCTCTACCAGAACATTGTTAAGAGTGTGCACAACTCCCAACATGTCAGCAAAGAGGTTTCATTCCAGATAGCTAGCAATGGAATGTTGTACAGTGCCATAGGCTACTTACCCATTACATGCATATTAGTAGTATAATGTTCAATAATGCAATTATTCTAATATGCATAATACACAACTTAAGTCTAGGAACATAAGTATATACATCTTTGAACAATATTATTTAAACAATCAAATATACAAGAAATGACATGTCAAATACTTATCTTTGTTTGTTTGATGGGTGGACTCCCTCTTGATCTTTGCTTCCTGGATTACGTGTCCTTGAACTTATATCCATCCTCAATCACTATGCATGATTACTAGTATCATCATTGTGTTATCCTCGAGATCTCATACATAATCATACATTTATTAGTATAATCTTAATACTATCAAAACACAATAATCTTAAGCATGTATAGTCATGATCATTTCAAACATAGATAATAAGCATTAGTATTCAAGGTGTTGGCTGCTTTTTGGATAGACCCGGGTTTTCAGGAGGCGCAGCAACAAACACCCATTGGCGCACTAGCCCTTTCGGCAACGAGCTGCACAAGCAGCCCGAGGTCTCACCCGAAGTGGCTATGGGGGGCTAAGGATCCAGGTTTCCTTAACCAGGGTGGTGTGGAATTCACAGTCTTCTCTTCCTTCCTTCCGTAGTAACTTCTGAATGGAGCGTCTGATTCTTTCACAGGTCATACAACGCAACAGCGCGGGAGCTTACTCGCCTAAGCCTAGCTGCGCGGCACCTCCGTGCCTGCACACGAGGCGTTTACCCGCTACATCCGCTACGCGCTGTATTACTTCTGCACTCACGCCATAGAGCACAATGAACTCCTTACGCGCCACGACAATAGTGCTCTTACTGACTCCTTCGATAGTGCGCGAATATAACTTCTAAGGGAGCTTCGAGGACTTGCTTTATGTACTCATTCATAAAGACAACGAGACATTCATGTAAACACAGATAGTAAACCATAAACATGCATTCACACAACACAACATCATAACAATGAGAATTATATAGTTCGCCTCCATGGGGAAATCACATTCACTGGAACTGTATCTTATATTATCACAAAATGGGAATTACACAGTCCTGCTGCGCACACAGCTGCAGCCTTAGATCTTTTCAGGAAACTCCACGCACACAACTGGGAGCCCTTCTCCTAGATCTACTCTCCTCCTCCTACAGAGATTACAATGACTCGGACTTTGACTGAGACTGTCTGCAACTCAGTGACTAGCTCTGCAGCTATCAACTCTCTAGCTCATCTAACATCTAACCTTCTTACGTCTAACCTCTAACGTCTAAAACATCTCATGGCTAACGTCTTACCTTTACAATTACACATATAAATAGGTGGCCCTGAGGGTCGCACCTTTACAAAACTGTGGGCCTTTCCTAGCAGTAATCCCCAAAAACCCTAACCACGGACATGGCTAGGTGTACTGTAGGCGCCGCTTGCAGTCATGTCGCCGCTTCCTGCAGGTTCTGTGACTTCCGGCGCAGATTGCGGGTATGGGCGCTGCTTCATCGTTGTCTGCTCCTTGTCCTTCACCTTCAATGCTTTGGTCCGTTGCTCTTCCTTGGTCAGAGCAACCATAACTTCTGTACTTAGCCTTAATGAGGGTAGCTGAGCCCTCTATTCCTTCACTTCATTTATTGTGGTACCTAAGCTTTCTACTCGGCCATATTCACTCTTCTTTGACGTGTACGTGCGAGCTCCACGATTTCTGGTCCGTAATCTGCGTTGAGCTCGTCCATCTGGCGCCGTACTGCGCACCGTTCACTTCTGCCCAAAATTGGTTCTTACTCAAAATTTAGCACTTTCCCCTCAACACTTAGTGCTTTTTCCTCAAAATTCATAGCTTTACTATAGCTGCGGCCTATGCTCCAACAGGCCCCTAACACTTACTTGTGGCTCGTCCCCAAGCCACTCGCACTAGCGTGTGGTCGCTTTACTTGCGCGTCTGCGTTTGCTTGGGTCACAGCAAATGCTTTCTTCCATTGTGCAACAGCGGAGTCCATGTCATCCACGCACTCCGCAGTTGTCTGCACCATATCTAAACTGGCTTCTTCTTCGGTTATGCCATCAACCAACTGTTGAGATTCAGCAAATTCTTTGATCTTTGCCTTGGCTTGGGCAGCAAGGTCAGCATATTCATCCATAAATGGCTTAATGTTGTTGGTGAGATTAGCATCTTCATTTCTGAGCTTGTGCAGTTGTTGTTGTACTCTGCGCACTTCGCTCATTTTCCTCATTTTTGCTAAGCCTTCTAAGGCCTTAGCTTCTTCACTCAGAACAGTTAGGGACTATTCTGCTGCTTGTACCAGTTCCAAAAGACCAACTTTGAAAGACAGCATCTCAAGCTCAGCCCAAGCCTCCATAGCTTGCGTCATGAGGTTCCGGGCTTCATCTGCTCTGCACTTCATTTGCGTGGAAGTTATGTGCAGTGCCTCAAACTATTCCTGCCTTTCATCTGTAGGAGGCGCTGCGACACGAGCTTCCAACTCATCGATCTGCGTTCTATGGTCCTCAGCCATAGCAACTATTTCCTGCTCTAGGGCTTTCACCCTTCCGCCAATAATTTGCACTTTCTCAACCAGAATAAGGTCTGGTTGAATATGGCAGGCCGGCAGCTCCTGGGCAATTTCATCAACTACGTTTCTTATCCCAGTGTCTTGTGCCTCATAAAGTGTGAGCTGCTCAGAGATGTTCTTGTAGCCTACCTTCAGCTCTATTTCCTGCGATTGCAGTCTTTGGTTTGCATGGAATGTGGAGAGATCTCTAGCTCTCAGCTCAATAGAGACTTTCTCTTGCACTAACTGCAAAGTTTCTATCGAAATCAAAGACAAATTTATCTCAATGGGGCCAACTACGCTTACCTGCAGTGCGGCCAAAGGATCCGGAAGTGTCATGCTTGTAGGCGGGATGTGAACGACAGTATGCCTCTCTGCAAGTACTTCAACCCGCTCGGTGCTTGTAGATGCCTGCGGCGTCTGCGAACCGGATGCTGGCGCATGGGTCTGCGCAACTCTTCCTATGAGACCTTTTAACTCCACGAACTGCAGGTCCAGAGCACTTCTGATGTGAGCGTGTGAGGTCCACAGCTCGTGAAATTGCTCCTTCAGATACTGGTCGAACCCTGCGGAAAGGGTCTCAGACAGATCTTCTGTCGCTTCTGCGGGGTGCGACAGCTTCTGCTTCTTTGGGGGTGGTCCTGGCAGACCTTCATCGGTCTTCTGTGCGGCCTTTTCCTTTCTTTTATCTTTCTCTTGCGCATCAGGGGGTGGTATTGGGGCAGCGAATTCAGCGGCCTTCCTCCATTCATCTAGCCAAGACTTTATAGTTTCTTCAACATCTTCAGTAGTCATCCTGTAGAGGCCTACGGCCCATTCTTCCTGAATTCCGCAAGGGCGAAAGTAAATTTCATGTAAGTTGGCAGAAAAGACCAACTTCATTCCATAGATTTGGGATGTCTCCTCAGTTAGCCTCAACATTTCCTGAATAGTATCCTTGAGGAGATGGTAATATTCAGAGAACACGGCGTAGTCATCTTGCTCTTCGTGGGATTGCTAGAATCCCAGAGGTTTACATAGCGCATCCCTGCAACCTCTCCTGCGCGGCGCAGAAGGAACTGTGTGTTGGGGGGCTCCTTCCACCCGACAAAAGCACATAAAATCAAAAGCCAAGAAAAATGGAACAACTGACCGGCGGTGTCCTGAACGTTCCGGCAATCTTCCAAGAAAGAATTCAGGAGGAAGAGAGACCAGTTATACTGCTCTCCCTCCGCAGCTACGATTGTGAGCTCTACAACAACTCCAGTAACTTCTTTAGGTCTGCACTTCGTTAGAAGTCTGCCTGCAAGCAGACTGCCGGTGAATCTAAGTGCTTCATCTTAAACTGTAGTGAGGTCATAAGCCCGACCTCCTCTTGTTAATTTGTATTTCTGCACCAGCTGTGCAGCCAACTTTCTGTCCTTATCCTTACCAACAAAATGAACATTGGGGTCCTTACCAACCTTAGATAGGCTGGTAATACGATGAATCAAGTCGACATTCAAATCGATTGGCCTCCCCAGCCAAAGATAACCACCATGAATGTAGGATAGCAAGGCCTTAACAACTGCATTGACTTCATTGCTACGCCCGAAGTGCGGTAGCTTCAACAGGTTCAACAGTCCAGGCCTCTCTAAATTTGCTACAAATTCCTTCGGGACGAATTCATCAACCTTTCTAACGGAATTATGGACTACCGTCAGATAGCGATCCAGCGCGAACTAAGGATATGTTCTGTAGTCTCCCAAGTTGAAGTCAGAAAACTTAACCAGTGGAAGGTGTCCAAGCAGGGACCCTTCTTCTCGCACGATTTTCGGCATTGGAGGCAACGGAATCGGATACTTCGCATTCTTCAGAATATGCACCTCGGGTGCATCATCTGGACGCGGAGGAATGTAATTAACCATAGTGGCCAAAGGATCTGAAACGGGTTCGTCCGGCTGCTGCTGCTGAGACGCCCTTGTTCCCGGAGATTGTTTGGGATCAAACCAACCAGGGTGCGTGTAAGCCAAGGTCGTCACCCGGGGTAGCCATGCCAAAATCTAAGCCGCTGCGCTTAAATTGACGAACAACTTCTTCAGTTGACAGGTTCTCCATCGTGAACCGGTATACACAACAAACACTTGAACAGAAAAATGGCGGAACAACGTAGGATATGAACGTTGAAAACAAAGGAAGCAGTCTGCACGACACGGCTCTGAAAACAATAACTTAGATTCTCAAACAAGACAACTCGAGGGAAGTAACCCGAACATATACAAGTGCAGGGTATTTATAGCTAAAGGTAGTAGTAAATGCTGACAAGTGGGGCTAATAGCCGTAGGAGCCTATGCATTAGTTGACAACCCCCCTACCCCCACGCCTTTGCGGTGCATTAATTGTGATGGACGGGCTCTGACATCGTTTTGGGAGATGAGCTAAGGCTTTTGGCTCATTTCTTAAATGAGAATCTTAGGGAGATCAAGCTGGATCTGTCAGAGCAAATACAATTAAATGGCGATCTTATCCTTCTTTAATATTCAAACACGGTTATAGAACTACCGTAATTCAAATTTACGGCGGGTCACTTCAGCATAGGTAACTGTGCACATGGAGGGGTCCACAACGAGAACTTCTCAACTGACAACTAGGCAATAGGGGATGCCGTGAGAGCGACGGTTTGACAACCCGGGGAAAAACTTCGCAAGAGTGCAAATAGGGTCACTCAAAACAAACTTTATTGACATGCGCGGATGTTTCAAGGAACTGCGCGAGAAGCCGGAGACTGAGTGTCTCGCGATTTCTATGTAGACTGTGATAATGCGATGCCTCTTTCAACTACACTGGACATCTGCACTTCTTTAGCAATTCATTAAGTCAACAGGGCGGAGTGGCCGTCGCGATAAATCTTGAGCCGACTCCCATTGATCATTGTGGGCAGCAATTCTCCATTAAGCTTCGCAAGTTGGACTGCTCCTCCTTCTGTTATCTTCGTTACCTGAAAAGGGCCTAACCAATGTACATGAAACTTTCCTAGAAACTTGATGAATTTACTATCATAGAGGAGTACCAAGTCTCCTTCTTGAAAGACTTTATTCTTAATATGCCTGTCATGCCAAGCTTTTTGTCTTGCCTTCTGCACTTGTTGATGGAATCCGGCTAAAAGTCTGTCTTCTTCTAAGGCAAGCAATTATGAGAGTCTTTCATTCATAGTATCAATATCTGCCATTTCTGTAATTTGCGCAATTTTGAGACTGGGAACAATGTATTCCATGGGCATAACTGCTTCTTTTCCATACACAAAACTGAAAGGTGTGTGACCTGTTAGTTTCTTGCATGTGGTTCTGTAAGCCCATAACACAGCTGTGACTCTAAGGTTCCAATCATCTCTTTGCTGATTACAGATCTTCATCAAGGCATTCTCGAAAATCTTATTGAATGCCTCCACCATACCATTAGCTTGAGGGTGGTAGGGTGTACTCTTATGGTGACTAATGTGGAATTCCTTGGTAAGGGCCTCTATAGTTTCATTCAGGAAATGTGTGCCCTGATCACTCATTAGAATCAGTGGACATCCAAATCTAGTGACAATGTTCTCAAAAATGAACTGCGCGGCAGTGGCAGCGTCGCAGTTCTTAACTGGCTTCGCCTCAGCCCATCTGGTGAGGTATTCAGTAGCTGTGATGATGTACCTTGTGCCAGTTCTCTTTCCTGGTGGGTTGATAGGTCCCACAAAATCAATGGCCCACTTATCAAAAGCACGCAATGTTATCTGGGGTCTTAGCATCATTTCATCTCTTCTTGAAGGTTTTCCTGTTCACTGGCACACATCGCAACATTTACAAATTTCCTTAGTATCCTTGTGCAATGTTGGCCACCAAAGACCTGCAGCTAAGATCTTTTGCGCAGTCGGCTTTCCTGCGAAATGGCCTCCTGCAGTTCCTAAGTGCGCTTTTGCGATGATGGAGTTCTTCTCATGCGGTAAAATGCATCTGTGCAAGACTTCATCAGGGCCCAACTTATAGAGTTGGCCTGCTATCAAAGTGAAGTCTGCGGCTTTGACAACAAGTTGCTTCTTCTGCTGGATTGTAAACTCAACTGGCGCTTGCCCTCTAGTGAGAAACTCAAGAATATCGGAATAATATTCATCTGCTGCTTGAATAGAAAACAGTTGCGCATCAGGCAAATTGTCCTCCAAATTTGTAGGTTCCTCCCCTGACTCTATCCTGGATAAATGGTCAGGTCCTGCATTCAATATACCTGGCTTCACAATAACCTCAAAATCATACTCCTGGAAGAGCAGTAGCCATCTGCAAGTCATTCCCCCTAACACTGGCTTATTGACCAAGTGCTTCAAAGCACAATGGTCAGTATACGTTTTAAAATGAGCGCCCAATAGATAGTGTTTGAACTTCTGTAAGGCATACACCATAGCTAGTCCTTCTCTTTCTGTAGTGGTGTAGTTCTTCTCAGCTGTTGACAGTTTTCTGCTAGAATAAGCAATGGGGTGGTCGATACCTCCTTCTCCCCGTTGTGTAAGCACAACCCCCAATGCTATGGAAGAAGCATCTACATGAACATGAAAGGGTTTTCTCCAGTCTGGGAAAACTAGAATAGGCGTAGTGATCATATTTTTTTAAGTATATCCAAGCTCTGTTGGCATTCTTCTGTCCATTGGAACTTCGAATCCTTTTTCAGCAGTTTTTCCATAGGCGCAATTATCTTTGCATAACCCTTGATAAATTTCCTGTAGTACGTTGTATGTCCCAATGTAGTGCGCAATTGTTTGACTGAGTTGGGCATAGGTAAGTTATCAATGATGGTAACCTTGGCAGGATCCATCAGGAGTCCTTGTCTGCATACAATATGACCCAACAGAATACCAAAAGGAGAACAGAAGATACATTTTTTCAAATTAAGGGAAATCTGATACTGTCTACATTTTTCTAACATCATGCGCAGGTTCCCTATATGGTTCTTTAGTAAACCAAACACAGTCCAGCCATCAAAATAGACTTCTACAAAATTATGAATGAATTCTTTAAAAACAGCAACAATGACTCTAGAGAAGATAGCAGGTGCGTTTTTAAGACCAAAGGGCATTACCATATACTAGAATGAGCCCCATTCAGTCGCAAAAGTGGTCTTATGGCGGTCTTCTGGATGGATTTTGATCTAATGGTATCCCGAAAAGCCATCAGTGAAGGAGTAAGCCTCTTGTCCTCCAACATTATCAAGCACTTCGTCTGTAAAGGGAGTAGGAATTGGATCATGTGCTGATGCGTCGTTCAGCTTGCGTAAGTCCACGCAAATTCTTATTTCACCTTTTTCCTTTTTGTCTTGTACCACCATAGGACTAATCCAATCACTTTCCTCTACTGGCTCAATAATACCTGCTGCGAGCATCTTATCAATTTCTTCTCTGACCTTTTCTTTATATCGCGGGTTCAACCTGTATGGGCACTGCTTTACTGGCTTAGCATCCGCTTTCAAAGGTATGCGCATGACTCCTAAATATCCTAAGATGCCTTTCATTTCTGTAAACTTGGTGGGAAAGATATCCTGGTAGTTACGTAGTAAATCTGCAATATTCCCAACAGTTTCATCATCCCAATAATCTCCTATAGAAGCAAACTTGGGTTCGGCTTCTGTACCAATGTTAATCTTCTTGAGCTTGATGTGTTCTGTAATGGAAGGGATATCAAGCTGAGGGCCTTCGACCTTGCGCATCCCTTCTGATTCTGGAATATTGATGTTGCGAGGATCATCTTCCTCTTCACCAGTGGTGAAATTATAGCATTCCAGGGCATGTTCCATCTGAACAGCCCAATCTGGTTGAGAATATTCTGGTAACGGACATGGTTCAAAAACCTTCTTTTTAATACATTTTAAATCCTGATCAATGCTCGGATGTTCTAACTCAAAGCTGAAAGTAAGTTGAAAACTTTCGATCATGAGAGGCCAAGTGATAGTGCCTCTACGCAATTCTGTTTCAGTGTACCAGTTCCTTGGAACTGTATCCAACATGTGGATGAATAGGTGAACCCACATATCGTATGGAATATATGACCATTGCTAAATACATGCTTCAATGTGTGACCTAGGGTCACTCTGTCCATCATATTTGGGCAACACTTTTGCTATAGTTTCCTGAAATCTGCGTAGTATCAATCTGCGACAGTCTTTCCATGTGTGAATATTCTCTTTATGCGCACCCCACCATCTTGCGGGTGTAGCGCGCAGTGCTACATCCAATGCTTGTATGTGCTGCTCTTTTGGGATTTTTTGTTCAAATGTATGTATGAATTCACTTACTTCAGTTAACCCATCAAAAATTGGAATGTTATGCAATTCTGTGCCAATCCATCGAATGGATTTAGTCATCATGGTGCAACGCCTTGCAGAAACCTCATGTAAGCAATTCTGCCAGTTTTCCAGTCCTACTTCTGAGTCTGATGTGCACGAGCTATTGCATCGCCAGATGATATGGCCGTCTGCTGTGGGATTGACATAATCATTATGACTAGCAGTCATCTGGTACAAACTTTCCATATGGCACGCTTCTTCTTCTGCTCGAATGGGTTCAATATACCGTGGTCCGTGAATGGGATCAAGCGGTGCAATGACCCTAATTTGCTCATCTTCAAAGGTTATCTGTCTTTTCTTCAAATTAATGACAACCAAATTATCAAATGCCCAGTCTATGCCTAAAAGTGTTGGGTAAGGTCTACTGTCATCCAGAATTTTGATTACTTCAAAGTCTGCAGAACTTCTTACTCCCTCAATATCAATGGGTATATTGGGTAATCTGCCCAATGGAGAAACTCGTTGTTGATTCGCAAGTCTTAGCTGGATAGGAGATCTTGTAAGCTGAGGGCTACCCATCTGTTCCCATGTCTGCATGGTGAGAACATTAACTTCTGAGCCTAAATCCAAAATGACCTCGTCCATTTCAAATGCTCCAATCTGCGCTGTGAGTCTCATCTCTCTTCCAGTTCTACTATGACTCCCAATCTGATGAACAGCACGCTGCGGTGTATTCATCGAAGCAGATTGCTGACACTGATCCAACAGGTGTTGGAGTTCCATAATTGCTTTTTCATTACGCAACAACTTTAAGCAGTTTCTTAGGAAAGCATGAACACTGCCTAGTGCATCCTCCTCCCCAGACCTTCCAGATGTAGTGGCCTGCTCTTGTACCCAGTTCTCTTGATGCGGCACATGTGGTCTGATATCAGTATGCGGAATTGCTACAGAAATCGAAGCTCGTGGATCTGAGAAGTACTCTTGAGCTTGCTTGAATGCTTCTTTACTTCTGCAGATCGAGCGGAGATGGTTTAATATTAGCGCGGTGTAACCATTGCGTCGTTGGTTTTCTAGTTGCCAACTCTGGTGCACCAGTAGTTGCTCCACTGTGCGTCACTATATTAACTGTAGGATCTGGTTCCCTTTTTTCTGCTCCAATCAACTGAATATTTTCGTTAACCTGTGGCGTCTTTGCTTGCATCTTGGCCATCAACTGAGGGCATTCTTCAATGATATGATCATGAGATTTATAGTATCTGCAGATGGTTGTGGGATTTTGGCAATCCCTTTCATAATGACCTTGAGCTCCGCAGTTATAACAAGTGATCTGTCCTCTTCCTCGACCAAAACCCGCTGCGCGTCCGCAGCCCTTGTAATTTCCTCCTCGGCCTTCGCAAGCTTGGTCGTACTGCGGACCTGCTGTGGGTCCTTGTGGTTCTGACTGTACTCTATAAACATCATGTTTTCTTTCTATCATGAGCTCATATGCTCTACAATTGTTCTCATCATGGCCTACTGATTTACAGAAATTGCAATATAGATTCTTTGGATTTTGTACATATTTCTGCAACAAGTGACACTCTTGTGGTCTGTGACCTCTAGTTCTACAGATTTCACACCAAGGCGCCTGTGCCTGTGGTAAAGGGTTAGGTGCTCTAGTTGCAATATACTCTATGAAAACGGGACACTGGTCCTTTGAATGACCTTGTGCTCTACATTTAGTACACCAAACTTCTTCTTTAACTTCCTTTCCTTTCTTAATATCATGCACTTGCAAGGTTAAGTTTGCTAACTGGTTCTGCAACTGCGCAACATCGTTGCTTGTTCCAGCAATTGGTGAAGCTTCTAGTTTCATAGCCATCTCTAGAGCTTGTTCTTGTGTAGTGAGATTATGTTGCATCAAAGGAAGTCTAATGTGAGGAAGCAACGCAGCAATGAACCATTCCTTATGTTGGTGCGGTGCAAACTCAAAGCTTACTTGATCTATCAAGGCTTTGAACTTCTGGTCAAAGTCCCATACTAACTCTATGGGTAACTGTTTTATGTCTTTGAGCTCAGTTATGCACTGTGATTCTGATTTAGGTTTCTTGAATTCTCTAATCATAGCATTTCTTACATCAGCAAGCATCCTATTCTGTGCTGCTGAGTATTTCATGAACCAGGTTAAGGCTCTTTCTCTTAGTGTGTTTGCTAACTGAACCAGCTTAACAGCATCATCATTAATTTGCTTAATCGTCCAAATGGCTTCACATAGGAACCAGTGTTGCTCAGGGTCTTCTAGCCCTATTCCTCTAAAGGTCGGTAGCTTCATGTCATCACCCATCCTTCTTGCGCTAGGTTGATGTGGAGGTGTTGTAGCACTGCCTCCGGGATGGTTAAACAAAGGTGGAACTGAGGTACTAGAAGTACCGTGCGGGATACTAGAAGGTGTTACTGCGGGGTTATACTAAGCCCCGTCTGGATTTTGCGGTGTAAAAGGGTGGTAAGGGATATGAGCACTCTCTTGTCTCTCTATATGGCTCGCTCTAGGAGCTCGACTATCTTCTGGGCTAGACTCAAAAGAATGCTGGTCAAGGCCTACTTTATACCGTTTTCCACTACGAGTACAACCAATAGGTTCAAGATCACTATCAGAATCTGCGGACATTACTTGTCTATGCTATTCATCGAAAGTTATGCATAGTTTTCCTTTTTCATATAAGAGCATTTTAATCGACAGGTTCAGAGAATTCTAAGAACTTACCCCTGTATGCTTTGAAGAAGCTCCTCTTAGCTTCGCTGAAGCTCTTTCTGGTATCTACCGCAGACTTGGTAATGAAGCCTTCCAGTAGACTATTCAACCAAAAGTCTACTGCGCGGGACACAGGATTATTTACCCGCTTCAAAATGCTAACTAGCTCAGGCGTCCAAACGACGGGTTGATCAACATGCACAGTGGGTCTAATATCTGCTAGCTTGGCTATCCACGCATGCAACTCAAGTGCAAATGTTACGAAGAAAATTTCGTGAAGGTTAGTATAAATATGCTTCTGCAACCAGTCTTCTGTCTGAAGCCTAGAGCTTCTATTTTCTCGTTCAACGAACTCTCCAGCCTTTGAATCAAACCACTCTTGAATTTCTTTAGATGTAGGATTCCAGCACCACATTTCCTTCAAAATAATAGGGTTGAAGCCGACGACGGAACCATTTGTTGGATGAGCAAGTCTCAAGGCAACAAGTCGCAAAGCAACGGAACCATTTGTTGGCTTAAGCAGTCACAAGGCAACGAAACCATTTGTTGGCTCCCTTTTTATGTATGTTGCGCATCAATCTCGCACGTCGCCGGGATAACGAGTCTCAAGGCAACAAGTCGCAAGGAAACGAAACCATTTGTTGGTTTCTTTTTGGACAGACCCGGGTTTTCAGGAGGCACAGCAACAAACACCCATTGCCGCATTGGCCCTTTCGGCAATGAGCTGCGCAAGCAGCCCTAGGTCTCACCCGAAGTGGCTATGGGGGGCTAAGGAATCAAGTTTCCTTAACTAGGGCGGTGTGGAATCCACAGTATTCACTTCCTTCCTTCTACAGTAACTTCTGAACAGAGCGTCTGATTCTTTCATAGGTCATACATCGCAATAGCACGGGAGCTTACTCGCCTTAGCCTAGCTGCGCGGCACCTCCGCACCTGCACATGAGGCGTTTACCCGCTACGTCCGCTACGCATTGTATTACTTCTGCTCTCATGCCACAGTGCACAAAGAACTCCTTACGCGCCACGACAATAGTGCTCTTACTGACTCCTTCGATAGTGCGTGAATTTAACTTCTAAGGGAGCTTCGAGGACTTGCTTTATATACTCATTCATAAAGACAATGAGACATTCATGTAAACATAGATAGTAAAACATAAACATGCATTCACACAACGCAGCATCATAACTACGAGAATTATATAGTTCGCCTCCACGGGGAAATCACATTCACTTGAACTGTATCTTATATTATCACAAAATGGGAATTACACAGTCCTGCTGCGCACACAGCTGCAGCCTTAGATATTTCCAGGAAACTCCACGCACACAGCTGGGAGCCCTTCTCCTAGATCTACTCTCCTCCTCCTACATAGATTACAATGACTCAGACTTCGACTGAGACTGTCTGCAACTCAGTGACTAGCTCTACAACTATCAACTCTCTAACTCATCTAACATCTAACCTTCTTACGTCTAACCTCTAATGTCTAAAACATCTCATGGCTAACGTCTAACCTTTACAATTACACATATATATAGGTGGCCCTGAGGGTCATGCCTTTACAAAACTGTGGGCCTTTCCCAGCAGTAATCCCCAAAAACCCTAACCACGGACATGGCTAGGTGTACTGTAGGCGCCGCTTGCAGTCATGTCGCCGCTTCCTGCAGGTTCCGTGACTTCTGGCGCAGATTGCGAGTATGGGCGGCACTTCATTGTTCTCTGCTCCTTGTCCTTCACCTTCAATGCTTTGGTCCGTTGCTCTTCCTTGGTCAGAGCAACCATAACTTCTGTACTTAGCCTTAATGAGGGTAGTTGAGCCCTCTATTCTGTCACTTCATTTATTGTGGTAGCTGAGCTTTCTACTCGGCCACATTCACTCTTCTTTGACGTGTACGCACGAGCTCCGCGATTTCTGGTCCGTAATCTGCGCTGAGCTCGTCCATCTGGTGTCGTACTGCGCACCGTTCACTTTTGCCCAAAATTGGTGCTTACTCAAAATTTAGCACTTTCCCCTCAACACTTAGTGCTTTTTCCTCAAAATTCGCAGCTTTACTATAGCTGCGGCCTATGCTCCAACACAAGGTTTATATAGGACTTTTCTATTTAGTCATATTATTAATCAAAGTAAGAAACATAACATGCATTACCCCTAGATTACTCAAACTTTTAACTTCATGAGTAATCATTATCAATCATACAAAAGTATAAGATCCTTTGATATCGGAAAAACATACCTGGTCATCATATTTGCTAGTTATGTCTAGCAATGTTTTCTTGTTCTCTTCAATGACCTGCATAGCTCATAATTTAACCATTGTAGAACCAAATTATACATACCTCTATGTGATCCATGACTATGGATGAGTCTTTGTGTTCAGGTCATCATGGTCTTGATCTATAGCTTGATTTGAACCTTTCATGTTAGCGGATAACATTCTCCTCATACAACACCACAGTGCATTAGTACAAACATAATACAATCATAAGTGTCATAGCCCTAATCAATGAATGTCTTCTATCATGCATTCATTCTTTTACTAGGGTAATAAGACAAGTCTAAAATTAAACAAGATTGTTACTAAACTCAATAACATGAGGACAAACATATTATAAACTTAATCATGAACAGATTTCAAAACATACCTGTAAGTCATACCTGTCAGATTGCTTGTAGTAGTTGTTGTTGTTGTTCCTTTTGTTCTTAGGACAATCTGAGGAAAAGTGTCCTCTTCTTGGTATGTGCTGTGAGAGCTTGATCTTCATTCCCCATCTTCTCTTCTCGAGCTACAATCTGAGCTTCTTCCTGTGAGCATTCTTCCCACAACTTACTAAAAGAGATAAGTTTCTTCCTAGCACAAATTCCTTGGATAAAGGAATCCCATGACCTGGGAAGACCATTAAGAGTGGTCATTACCACTTCTCTATTCTCTATAACTTCTCCCATAGCTTTAGGTTGTTCTTTTATCTAGGAGACCCTTGAGAAATAAGACTGCATAGTCTCTTCATTCTAGAACTTGATATTCTTCAATTGATTCCTCAAGGTCATCTTCCGATTTATATTCTTCCCTTCAAATAGCTTGGTCAAGGAATCAAACATCTCCTTAGGTGTCTTCAGAGATGACACATGTGGCATGATATGGTTTTTGATAGAATCAGCAATGATCCTTTTAGCCTTGACTAAGTTCCTCTTATGTAAGGCTTTAGTCTCTTCTCCCTCTGGGAC